>JAMZAV010000643.1:0-415570 GCA_024449915.1 Sweltsa coloradensis
ACGTGTATGATATTTATTATAATCTAGCACGTAACTGACGAGTCAATACACGTTGAAGGGCCTGGTGGTTTAAAAATAAACAACACGTCAAGTAGTTAACTGTTCGTTTTACTCAAGTTAAATGTAAAATAAAATGCGGTGTGATATTTACTTTACGTCATGCTAAGTTATCGTCCGCTCTTACAAAGTAGACACTATTTATGCATCTATTAATGTATTTATTTATTTAACGTATTTCTAATTCAGTTAGAACGGATTTACATAGCCTAGCTAGGTCAACTGAATAAAACTGATTTAGCCTCAAAGTTCATTCCCCGATCCCATTTATAATCTACGTTTTCCGTACGCCTTGTTAAATAATTATGATTGCACCTACACCGCCATCATCAGGGATGTTTTTTTCTTCAAAAACACATTTTTAGAAACTTGGAAGTGAAACCGAATACAAATACGTCTCGAGTGCAGTAGGTAGGCCTACTACAAGAGTGGGCTTTTCTAATTATTTGCAAAAATATCAGCATAGTTCCGTTCTCTCTGCACCCTCCATTAGACATAAATTATGATTTCTTATACTTGACGGCCTTGACCCCATTTTACCAAGCTGCATTTTTTTGGGAGTCCTAAAACACGATAAGATGTTGATTTTGTGACAAAAAACAAATCATCTTCAAAGATAGTCTCAGCCTGTATTATGAATTATGATTACGCACGGCATGGTGCACCAGAAAATGAATTAAACCTAATCACATTATCTGTGTAATCATTTCTCAATTTCATTAATCGGGAAACGCTCCTGTACGGTGTCGGTATAGGTGTGTAATTGATTTTATGAAAATCAATTTAAAAAATTGGATGGACTTTTTTAATTTCTGGATTGATGTCCATAAAATCTCTGTAATCGCCTACAACGCATGTCTGCCGTTTGATTACATACGTTTCAGTACTAATTTGATTGTGATTTAGAACTTCGTTCGTCCAGTCGAACACAGGCGCGTAGGAACTCCTTTTCGAGTGGGGGGGGAACAACAAATCTGCTGCCAAGCACGGGGGGTTTGGGGGGCGAGGCCCCCAACAAACAGCGCCGCAGGCGAAAATTTTGAAAATTAGGTTTTTAGAGTGTGTTTGGTGCGTTCTAGAAAAAAAATCGTGAGCTGAATGCAATACCAAATTAATGTTTTTTGTACAGTAAAAACTATAAAACTAAAAATAAAGTTAAAGTTAAGTTAAAAGACCATGCATGGCTTTTGAGCCAGTTCAAAGAGCTGAAGGTATTTTCTTCATTATTCTGAGGTTCTCCTTCCTTCCACTGTCAGTGTCAAGTCATAACTTAAACTAACCAGCCACAAACAAGTCTTCGTTAAACACACCCAGTACCCCAGTATACGGACTGCAATACCGGGTGTCACAACATCCCGACGCTACCTATGGCAATTATAATGTACTTTTTACTCATTTACAAAAACAAAAGAATCACAGTGGGAAATTCAAAATTGAAAATTCGTTATTCAGAATTTGTTTCCGTGCGTATTTACGGCGAAACTGAATTTCTAAGATTCTGAAGTGGGGTGGTCACGGTTAAAACAGGGGGGGGGGAAACTCCCCCCATTCCCCCCCCTTCCTACGCGCCTGGTCGAACACACTGCTGTTAGTTATTATTGATAGCACAGTATTAGTGAATCCAAAAATTTGTTTGTAATAGATTCATTAGTTGCAAGAATTGATACTTTTTTTCTAAGAAATTTAAGTAAAGGTCACACAATCGATTACCAGTATTGAAAAACGTCAAATGAAGTAAGTTAACAGCTGTTTGCGTTATCTATACGCTAGCGGAATGACATGTACGGTAGGCGTAGAATGGCCACTGCTGATAAACATGCCACTATCTCGTCCAGGACGTAACCTCGCCGCACGTTATGGGGGCGACTCAAATAAGCGCAGTGTCCAGTGTAGGCCCTACAGTAGGCCTACGGTAGAGTAGAAGCACATGCATGCATGCTTCCTCATTTATAACAAGTGATTTGAGATTCTACAAAGTGTGTAAGCTTTTTGTATGTGGGCCTACATGCATGATGCATTGTATAAATGAATGAAAATATGTGTATTATACAATAGGCCTATATATATATATAAATAAAGCATTTGTTTTCAACATCGTTATGTACGGTTGGATCAAAACTGAAGCTCCGAATCGCAATCAAATAAGCACGAGAACGTCACGATTGTATGGTCGAAATTATGCGTTTGTACTTTTCAATCTAGGCCCTACGTCTACATATCTCCATCGATTTAGATAAACACACTTACTAGGCCGCTTCGCGAACGCTTTTTTTAGTCGCGTTGATGGATGAGCTTTTTGAAAAGTTTTAGTATGCGTGGGATATGTTTATTTTTTCAAGATAGGCCTGTATTGCAAAATAATTTTTGTTGAATTAGAATAATTTTTATAAAGTAGTACTAATTGCTATGGTAATACCATTTTATACTCAATGGTAATATACCAATTAATAGAATGTAAAATATCTGGAAGCCCAAAGACTTGCTTTTTGTACGCATTGTAGGTGATTGTTATTCAGTTTCTATAGTTACTTGTTGATTATTATACACCTCGAAAAAATTAAATGAAAACCTTTATTTCTATGGATTCTGGCTAACTTAAAAAATAAATCCTATCCTATTCAATTACAAAACTGATTTACAAAGGAGGAAAAAACAACTTTTTCTTTCAAAAGGTACTAGGCCCTACATCACCATTACCTTAATGTCTATGTAAAATATGAACTTTGTAGCCCCACCCGTATGGTCAGAATCGTCCCAAATGTCACAAAAATATCGCATTAAAAATCGAAAAAAATCGTAATGTACGATATTCATGAGAAATATTTCTTTGATTGTATCCAAAAACATGGCAGGTCTAAGTTCAGAGATTTCGAAGGCCCCCTCCAATTTTAATCAAGATCGCATATGCCGTTTGTCCGGTAGAGCGCGAACAAACAAACAGACAAAAAAAAAAATCCCAAGCTAGGCCTAATTTTTGAGTGGGTCAGTAAAATTGAAGTCTTCGCTTCGCTCATCCAATTACTAAGCAAGGCCATGTCTATCTTTGTACACTTCATATTTGTTTTCCAAGATTGTTCCAAAAACATATATGTAAACATCTACCAAAAATAACATTTTAGGACTTGGGGACTCGTAGGAGAAACTGTGATTTATATGAAAAAGGCAACGTACGAGAAATATCATAGGGTGAAATCATTATCAAACCAACATATTGTCCTGCATGTAATTCGAAAAGTACGAAAGATCGCGAGTGTGAGTTTCCGTACCCAAGCCTCTCATGGCCAAGTTTGCACAATAATTTGCTCGTACAGGTAAATGACATCACAAGTAATAACGAGAATAATATAGGTCCCAGCAGTGAGCTGACAACCTATAGGCTGTATAAATCAAGGATACGACAGAATCCAACACCTGCATGACCAACAACTTGTTATGCAATACGTAATTACTTGCATCGATTGTGCTCAATTTCTTACTTGCCTCGTAAGTTTAACGACATGAGACCATAAAGTAACAAACTTGTTTATAGGAGTCGCTTTTTAAATGTACACGTTCCTGTCATTGGTGCGAGATTTTTCCACCTGCGCACTTCATTTTATACTATCGGAAAAAATTTAGGCCTATGTGGCGTAACCAAAGACCAATAATTTCGACCATGTATCGTTGGCGTGACTGTTATTTGTTAAATTAATTAACTAGGCCTACAGCAAATAAAAGGTGCCTAATGTTGTTAACTAGGCCTACAACAAATAAATGGTGCCTTACGTTACCTAGGCCTACAACAAATAAAAGGTGCCTATTGTGAACTAGACCTACATCAAATAAAAGGTGCCTAATGTTGGTACCGGTATGAGTTAAGTTTGTAAATATGGAACTAACGTCACGATCAAGTTATTCTTAAAAATAAATGAATTTGCAAGTTTCTCTAAAAAGCCAACTAGGGGGGATTCAGAATTCGTTAAAAATCAAAATGGTCCATTCTTGGAAGAACAGGAGGCCAGAAACCAGACTAATTCAAATACGTACTATATTTTAGACAATAAAATGTCAGCGTAAGTCAAGTTGTAAACTGTTAATTTGAGTTTGAAATCTTCTTTATAGGCCTGTTCCTGAACACGGCGGGATCACGACAGCGTTAGGAACTTCGGAATTAGGGTTAACTTCGTTCCAGGGTTTCCCAAAACATTTTCTCGTTACAAGCTCGAAGTTCCTGATGTTGAAAAGGAACTCGTTTCTACCCATTATTTCTTTATTTGGCTGGCTACTTTTTCATCCTAAAATGAGATTTTACAATCCGAATTTCACAATTTCGGAATTAATTTTTGTTTTGTTTTTCGCCCTAAATATAAACGCACAATCACAACTGTGCAGAACACTGGGCATTGTGGTCTCACATCCGGCATGCAATAGATACGACTCCAACTACACATTCGTACTCGGCCACAGTGATATCCTGTCGAAACGTATCAGCTGCTTGCTTCAACACGTACACGAAGCAACTATCAACAACACAATCTCAACGACTTACTTAAAGCTGCATGTTTGAACCGTTTTCAAACCTGCTGCCATTATATCGTAAAATATATTTGTGTTTGTTGTATTTTTATACGTGGCACGATAAAATTTGTCTCTCCCATTTCATGTTTTTATTTAATTATGCCAAGGGTAGTATTTATTATTTACACACTTAGAATGAAGTGTTGAAATTCAAACATATTTTGAGAAAAGTGTTTGCACACCTTTATAAAACACTTTTACCTGTTTGAATAATTCAACAGAGAAATATGTTTGAAAATCGTAAGGTGTTTGAAATTAAGACACCTAAAGGTGTTTGAAAGTCAAACATAAAATGGTGTTTGATTATAATATGTTTGAAATTTCAAACACTAAAAAGTGTTTGATTTTCATGGTGTTGAAATATTCAAACACTAAAAGGTGTGTGTGAATATTCAAACACTTCAAGGTGTTTGAAATTATGGGCAAAATTTAGTTAGGCCTACACAAAGAAACAAACATTTGTTATAGGCCCTACTTATCCGTGCAACTGACCTGAAATAAAAAAATAGGATATGGGACAAAGCAACTTTATAGTCAATTAAATTTGGGACCATATGCAATTTTAAAAATAACAAATAGACCCCATACTTCCTTTGCAAAAAAAAAACGAACTAAATATTGTCAAACCGCAGACATGGATACAATTCAGGGCTTAAAACCTACCTACTCAGCAAATAAAAGTTGATTCCAAGGCTTACGCGCTTACTTGAGAATTTTGAATTACAGATGTAGGCCTATTGTGCTTTATTTGACTATAAAGTGTACCTTAGCAGGTGACTGGCAAACATGTTGAACTCATTTGAACAATAATAACCTTTATTTTGATATGACATGAAACATTTTAGGCATTTAAAAATATTTTGCACAAAGTACAGTCACTGGATTGAAGACGAACTCCTTGCAGGTACGCCCACTGATGGCACCAATCCGGGGGAATAATCTGAAAACAAAAACAACCTAAATTCAGAATATTATATAGGCATGTCTGCATATTAAGGCCTACCGGTACTTTATGTAGGCCTAAGCTTACCATTCATAAAGGGGAACCATGGCATAGCCCTACTACTAAAAGTTATTACAACAGCATTGGTAGCAACCAAGAAAGCAAGTAGTACTTTACATACAGGGCCTAGCCCCTGCGTTGTTGTAAAATATAGGCCTGAAGCTGAGTGTTTGGGAACTCCATAAATTATTTACTGGAAGGAAATTTAGGTAAACAGTATTTTGATGATTGATTTCTTTAATTTAGTTGATATAAGCGTAGACCTATATTTTGTTTAATAAACACTAAGCATAGGCCTAGGTATATGGCACAAAACTCTTATCACTAGGTCGTAGCTAAGATAAGTTTGTATGCCCTAGGCACACCTTAGTAGGGATGCACACATTCAATATTAATCGTTTGCCAATCAATT
Source organism: Sweltsa coloradensis (assembly GCA_024449915.1). Classification (NCBI taxonomy): domain Eukaryota; kingdom Metazoa; phylum Arthropoda; class Insecta; order Plecoptera; family Chloroperlidae; genus Sweltsa; species Sweltsa coloradensis. The sequence goes on from JAMZAV010000643.1 coordinate 6,030, forward strand.
TCATAAATATCGATAATGGTGAATCAAAATATTATCGAAGGGGCCTATTGCATGTTTACTATATTTATATGAACCAAAATGTGTTGCGTAATTATTACTTGTGCATTTGCGGGCCTCCATCCCACAGCTATTCACTTTGAGCATTGTGTGAATGAGAATAAATTTATATATTTCCATGAACGAGTTTGCTTTGGTTTTAGCCTACCTATACTAAGTATGGCAGCTAGAATTTGGTTTTAGACTGTTTAGATATTTAACATTCTTCACATTAAGGATCACGCGAGTTATCCGCTAAAAGTGAATTTTATCAAAAAATTTACCACATTAGGCCACTCATTCGATGGTGTAATCCAGCCTTCTATTGGATTCCTACATTACAATTCATGATTAGAGTAGACTGCATGTCATCAATACATAAATAGTATGCAGGTATGGGAACTATTTTTTGCTCAAGTAGCCTACCATAGGCCTACTGTAGTCACTATTGTGATTCTTAGTCTTGACCAAATAAAACTGAGCCCTGGGAACTAGGCCTACAAATAATCTTTGCACTGGCTTTAACCATAGATAGCTAAGCAGGCCTACTGGTACAGAAGACATGTCCAATATTTTAACCAAATCTAGGCCTACTGACCAGGGTATATTAAGTTATAGCCTATTGCAGGATAATAAATTCATGGCTACAGAAGAAGTATGTAGCCAAAGCTACCAATCGGTTATAGTGATAGGTCTATCTAGGCCTACATATCATTGTCCGTGAACTAAATGAATCACGGTCTCAATCACAACGTATCTGGATAATCGCAACTGATACCTAGCCTGTGCAGTTAATCCTACCTACATGTGTAGGCCCAGGTACATTCTTACTAAACTGTTTGCCAATTAGAGATAATTATTGAACTATTGAGAGCATTACTGGGGAAAACTGCCAATCACATAATTATTTAGGCAATGCATAGGCCTAGCAATTAATTTTCTAACTAAACTAGGGCCTATAGGCTACAAAGGCTAATGTATTTTTAAATATTACTCCTTGTGGTGGTTGAGGTAATGTTTTGGGGGCTAGAGATTATAATTTGAACTAGAGAGAATTTTCTGGGAAAACTGCCAGTCACATAATTACTAAGGCAAAGCATAGGCCTAGGCCTAGCAATTTAATTTTCTCATTAGGACTAAGTAGGTAAGGCTAATGCATTAAAAATATTATTCCTTGTAGTGGTGAGTGAGGAATGTTCACAGCCATACCATCAGATCACATAAAAGGCAAAAAAAATAACAAATAGGGATGGTAGGCCTAGACAATTCTAGGTCCAAGTCCGACTCAATGTAGAATGTAGGTACTAAAATTGTCTTTGTCAATGACGTAGGAAGCAGGCCTACCTACTGTCTGTCTAGGTCCAAACTTAATCCAAATTAGCAAATAGACCTACTAGTTAGCAACCAAATGTAGGCATAGGCCTTGGCCCTACACTCATTTTAGACCTGGTTCAAATCAGCTGACAGGTGACAAACAAGAAATTAATGTACAGGCCTAGGCCACAGATAATAAGAGTACACCACGTAGTGTACTCTGTTATCTTTGCCTAGGCCTATTAAAATGCAGGTAGACAATTAAGTTTTGTGGCCATTTAGCAGTTAGGCCAGGCCTAACTGAAAATGATGAAGAATCCCCAGTGAAAAGGTTTAGGTGGAAGGTGTTTGTAGGAAAATGTAGGCCTCAGTGAGAAATTATGAAAAATAAGTGTGACTAAAAATATAGGCTATTAAGTCTAGCCTAGATACTTTTGATACAACTAGCCTAGGTCTACAATATGTTAATTTTAGGTAGCAGCCTACGTACTTGCCAGTTATGTTAACTACATATTTGCAGTTGCTTATTCTCACGGCAGAACGTAAGAAATGCTAAAAATTATTCTTACGCCAGAACGTAAGAATTGCTAAAAATTATTCAGTCTTATGTCAGAACGTAAGAATTGCTAAAAAATATTCTTACATTGAGCTAACTATTTGCTATTGGTGGTTTGGTGGTAACAGAAGTAAGTAAGTACAATTACTTAGAACTGAGGAATTGTAATCACTCTGAATTCTGAACCAAACATAACCAACATACTGATTATCTACAATAAGGTCTAGACCTAGGCCCCCTAGGCATTGTTCGTGCACTTAGCTTAGTGTTGCCAATGGCAAGAAATAAATTCTTACGTTCAATTAGTTCACTAGTTATGTTAATAGGCGACCTTCGATCATAGTGCGGTGAGGCAGGATGGTACCGGTAGCGGGTTTGACTTCTGTGTGAGGGTTCGTGGTTCAAATCCTTGACGAGATGATTTTTTTCATTCTATTCTTTATGTTTTTGATAAAACTCCTTTTCGGTTGAAAGTCCATTATATATTAAATAGAAACGTCAAAAGGTTAGTATTTTTTGTTTGTTTTTATTGGATATGTCCGCAGCGAACGTAAGAACACAATTCCTATCATAGGCTCTACTCTAATTTCCCTATAGGCCTAAATGCTAATTTAGAATTTAATCACTGTTAAATGGCGGCTGTAGCGTCAACCTTACAGACTCGGAACGCAAATGATAATTCCAATGAGAGCACAGACCGTAAGAATAATTTAGCAAATCTTACGTTCTGCCGTAAGAATGATTTCTGGAGCATAATTTTTATCAATTCTTGCGTTCTGCCGTAAGAATATATACCTACACAGCCATAGGATAAATTACTTTTTGGGCAACGACCAATGGTCGTGATGGGCAACAGCAATGGGCTTGCCTTGGCAAGCACCACCTTGGGTGTCCACGGTCAAAGCAATGGCCGTGTTTGGGATCGGCAATGGCCATCGACTGATCTTAGGGCCTAGACCTACAGGTCTTGGATACTTCTTCGGTTGGTATGGACCGGTTTTTTAACACTGTTATTTTTTTCAATAAAAACACTGAAAAAACAACTACCGGTAAGTAGTTTTGTAACGAAAAGAATTTCGGGTGCGCTCTTATCGATTATATCCTAGAACTAGCGCGGCGCACTGTAGCCAGCGGAAAGTTCGGCTAACCTAACGAAAGAGTTTTGTAAACGGTCCATACAAACCGAAGAAGTTCCAGGTCTTGTACCAGAAAAAAAGCATAACCGTAACCGTAGGCCTAAGCCTAGACCTTGGGACAAAGTAAGAAGGGCCTAGAGAAAGACTGGCCTAGGGGCTTATGCCTAGCCTTTACAAAGCAACTCGCCTAGGGCCTAAGCCTACCCCTACCCTAGATGTAGGGCTAGCGGAACTCTTTCGGTTGGTATGGACAGTTTTTGATCAGTAGGAACTTTAGATTTTAAGGTAAAACCTGTAGCAGAGCGGACGTGGGTATTATAGCGGCTAATACTCCACCTACAAAACCTTTAACGTTGCTGTTTTAAATCTAAAGTACCTTCTTACCTTTAACGTCGCTATTTTAAGCGAAAGTACTTTTCCGTTGAAAGTCCTTTATAATAAAATAGCGACGTTAAAGGTTTTGTAGGTGGAGTATAGCCATACCCACGTCCGCTCTACTACAGGTTTACCGATTTTAAATAGCGACGTAATGGTTTTGTAGGTAGGCCTACTTAAGTTTTAAAATAGCAACGTTAAAGGTTTTGTAGATACTTTAGATTTAAAATAGCGACGTTTAAGGTTTTGTAGGTACACATAAAAAAAACTGTCCATACCAACCGAAAGAGTACCGGGCTAGCTACCCTAGCTAGGCCTAGGCGTAAGACCCTGGATGTAGGCCATAGGGCTAGGCCAGGCCTAGGCCCTAGAAGCCTAGGGCTAGGCCTACAAGGTTACAAGGCTAAGCCTAGATTTGTACAAATTATTCTCACCTGTCAGATCCAGAATAATGTGATGTGATGCGATGTGCTGAATCTCGTGCCGTGAAGAATCTTTTCGATGATCATTCGAAGTTCTCGTCAGCCTTAGCCCAACTTTCATCAAGCACATGTGTTTTTAGTTCACTAGTCACATCATGATGAAATCCATTGCGATTGCAAAACGATTGCAAAAACGATAAAGTAGGGATAAGCCCTATTAATTCTGACGATCTCACTGTTCATTGAAAGTAAATAACTCACGATTACGACATTATTATGAAATTAAAACCACGCGTATTTTTAGGCCACTTTAGGAGGCCACCGCCGGTGCGCGCGCATGCAGCTGCCAGTGTAGCCAACAGCATTACTGTACTCCCGCACCTCCGTATGGCGTCAACAGCAACTTGACAGATGCAAATAATGAGCGCCAACTTAAAAGTAATGTTTATACCGTGGACTTGGACCAATAGAATATTTTAATTAATAACTTTAAGAATAATAATTTTGTATAAGAATAATAGTATTTATTGTCCTTTGTTTTCAGTTTTTAATCCAAGACGTTAATGACTAAAATAATACAAAATTCTTTGCACACATATAATATCTATCAAGTCTACAATAATTTTTAGTGCGTTTGTATGACACATTCGAATATGTTATTGTTTCAAGCAAGAGAGGCAAGCCCTCCATTATTTTCAGGCTTTTATACTTTTGGCTAAATTATTCAACATTTATTCGGAATCATAACAATATTGAAATTGTAATTGTTAGTACTTCCTAGTGATTTAGTACTGGATAATAATCATTATACAATAACTTTATATAACGATACATAAATAAATACATTTTATTAATTAATTTTATTTATTAATTCCTATTTTATTTCAATTTTTAATGTATATCTTAAAATGTTTGTCATCGAGTGTTTTTATGGAGCTGTGATGTTGTAAAAAGGTTGTATTTTTGTATTTTTGTATTTTTGTATATATTCATTCATTCATTTAAAAATTATGATTTTAAATATATAGAATGGCGCTATGATTATGTGCCCTAAAGCCATGCTTGGAATTGCGTGTGTGAAAATATAATAATGTCTGAAATAAAAGTGTTTGAAAAAAAACGTTTGAATGTGGAAAATGTTTGTAAAGCGAGAAATCCTGACTTATTTCAAACACTTTTTAAGCTAAACACGTCTTAAAACAGAAATGTTTGAATTTTCAGTTGGGTCATTTAAGATGCTTTTCAAAATTCAGTCACCAGTAAAACAGAAGTGTTTGAAATTTTCAAACGTTTTTGAAAATTGTGTTTAAAAGTAAGACACTTTTAAATGGTGTTTTATTATTCAAACATATTTCAAAAGTCAGACATGTCTTAAAATTAAATTCAAACATCCAGTTCTTAGTGTGTAACGATGCTCAAGTTTATGCAGAGTTAAAAATAAAGTGTTATTTTGCTAATGTGGGCAATAGACTTCGTTACAAAAAACTAAGACTTTATTGCAGACTTTGTATAGTATTTTGCTTCCAAGTATTTTTACCCCCAAGGGCCCAAATTGTAAAAACATACCATTTACGTTTTACGATTTTTCGAGTGGTTAAAATTAAATAATAAATAATATAATACCACATAATACCATAATAATTATCTAGAGATGTAATCAAACAAGTGTCTTGTCTAGTATAACTGACTTGTATTGCTTGCCCACAGCTGTCATTCTTTCCGAACAACTCGTAAAGTGAGGTTAGGATGCCCTCTTCTAATCGATACCATTCCCCCTCGCAAGACTTCCGTTGTATGCGACGAAACAAGACAGTTAACTTCATCACAAACTTGCTAATTATCTTCTGTACATGAACACAATGACATCGGCACTCATTGGCTGTATCTCTCAAAACCACGCCCGCTTTGATAAACTAATTTAGAATGAGCTAAATCGACCGAAACGAAAAGTTTTCGTGTATGTTCGTGGAAGGCTCCGCAAAAAGTGCGCATATGAAACTATGTTTTTTGCTCTGTTTGTGTAGGCCTAATACTTTCCCTCGTTGGGACAGTTGGGCTGGTTTGTTAAACGAATGAGGTGAACTCAAAAGGTTATAGGTCGAGTGTGTTTAGGTTTAGGTTGCGGCAGGGAGGTTTGGTCTCCATGACAACGGCCGGTGTAGGTAGGCCTAACGTAATCGAGCTTATCCCAGGTGACGCGGTGTGAATTACAATGCAGCCTTCTATCACTGTGACATGGTTTTTGTCTTTTGTGTACAGTATTTTATCTACCGATAGACAAGATAGCAGATTGTTTTAGAGGATACCGCCGTTTGTACTTTACCTAACAACATCAACCAGCAATGTTAAATTGTTTCTGGTGATTTTGGGTGGATACAGGGAAAGATAGCCTTTACTTTTTAAGTTCTGGTCAAATTCAGCATCTTGTAGCATGTATTTATATTTTCCCCCCATCAAACTGTAACTTTCACTTAGCTTGGGGAATTATGTCAATGTAGACAAACCAAATTTAGATTCAAAATTAATACAAATACGAATAAATAAATAAAATTTATAAGATCTAGAATATAGTCTATTCAAATCTCAAACATGCATGAGAAGACCTATTTTTAGTAAAACTACCATTACAATGAATAGGCGTAATAAAATTATATGAATAGACCTATGGGTATAGGCCTATTGTAATGTTTATACCGATTTTGCATCATGGTTACCTAAAACGCAAAATTTACTAATCTCTTTTGGTAACACGTCCAAAACGAGAGTTTGGTAACCTTTCCTGCCTAATCAACATTTTGACAATCTAGGCCTGCCACTCACTCCTATGATATTTTTACTTTGAGATAAAATCCACTATGAACGCATGGGTCGTTATATCAGTTACGATAAGTTTCATGCGAAGTATATGACGTATAGTAGGGTCATTCGGACACTTTTGTGACCGTTGAGAGACAATGACGATTCTCAACGGATTTGTCCTCTAAGAAGGTTTTATAAAATATTTAGCCCCATGCCCTCGCAAAAGGTGGGCATACTCCGCCAGAGCCCAAAATCCAATATGGCGGCCATTTAACACGTCTGACAATATCTTTGCAATGGTTTAGCCTAGAGTATCGCGTAGTATGTGGTTTTTATGGTTTTGAGGGTCGAGGAATTCGTTTCTGAAGTCGGTTGGCGATTAAACCCATTTTTTAAAGCATCGAATCCAAGATGGCCGTCGATTTGCAGCTTGGAATACCCAGTTTCTCGAAATCGTAGTAGAACTTTCATATAAGACCGAATAAAAGCCCGTTAAAATAATATTGGATAATTGACGTAGAGCTACCAGATAGTGCTCATAACTAAAATTTGGGGTCAAAATTCAAAAAATACGAAAATATATGCTCCTTTTAAGACAAATTTAGCGTTTTTCTAAAGGGCTGTGATAGAGTGGCTATGGCACATAAATTTAGAGACAATGAAATTTTCCCAAAAGATTTTTCTCTAAGAAGGTTTTAAAAAAAATTAAGCCCCCACCCCCTCGCAAAATTTTGGGGGCTTTACTCTGCCAGAGCCCAAACCCAAATATGCCCTTTTGTCATGTCAGCCCTATTTTGCAATGGTTTACCCAAATTATTGCGTAGTATATGGTTTTTTTATGGTTTTGGGGGTCGGGGAAATTTTCTTTTCTGAAGTGTTTTGGCGGAAATCTTTTTTAAAATCTCAAAATAAAGATGGCCGTGATTGAGTGGAATACCCATTTCTAAAATCGTAGTAGAACTTATAAAGACTCGAAGAAAGCCTGTTCAATATTTTAAAAAAAATTGACAATGACCCTCCAGATTGTCAAAAAATCTAAAAATTTGGTAAAAACTTCAATAATAATACGAAAAATGGCTCCTTTTATAGAAAATTTAGCGATTAACTAAAGTGCTGTGAAAAGAGGGCTAAGGCACATGAATGAGGACAATGAAAATTTCTCAACGGATTTCCCCTCAAAGATGGTTTAGAAAAAAAAAAAACCCCCCATGCTCCTCGGAAAGTGGGGGCATACTTCGCCAGACCCCAAATCCAATATGGGGGCCCTTTTTGTCATGTCAGACACTAACTTTGCAAGGTTTTAGCCTTAAGTATCGCGTAGTTATGGTGTTATGGTTTTGGGGGTAAAGGGAATTCGTTTCTGAAGTCGTTTGATGATAAGCCCCATTTTAAGCTTGAATTAAGATGGCCGCTTTTTACAGCTCGGAATAGTAGTATGGGAACATTGTTTTTCCCGTCGCGTTTTAGTGATAGAGGTTGTTAATTAGTATTGAAGTTTTGCCCAATTATTAGATTTATGAGCCTATTGACCCTTACGAATTTATTAAAATTATGGTACATGGCTTTTTCAAGTCTTATATGAAAGTTCTACTACGTTTTTCGGAAATTAGGTATTCAAGCTTAAATCGACGGCCTTGGGTTTCGATGCTTTAAAAAAGGGGTCTAATCGCCAAAACGACTCAGAAACGAATTCTCGCCCCCCAAAACCATAAAAACCCTATACTACGATATTTTAGGCTAAAACATTGAAAAGATAGTGTCTAATGACAAAGGGCCCGCCATTTTTGGTTTTTTGGGCTCGGGCGGAGTATGCCCACACTTTCGCGGGGGCCCAGGGGGCTTAATTTTTTAAAAACCTTTTTTAGGGGACAAATCCTTTGAAAAAATTGTCATTGTCTCTAAATTCATGTCCCCAAGCCACTCTTATCACAGCCTTTAGAAAATCGCAAATTTCTAAAAAAAGGACAATATTTTCTATTATTTTTGAATTTTTGACCAATTATTATTTTTAAATGAGCACTTTTGGGTAGCTTTTCTGTCAATTATCCAATTTTATTGAACAGGGCTTTCATTCGAGTCTTATATAAAGGTCTACTACGTTTTTGAAAAAACGGGTTTTTCCAAGCTCCCAAACGAGGGCCATTTGGACGTTGCTTTAAAAAAGGGGGGTTTTAATCCCCAAAAAACCAACTTCAAACAAATTTCCCGGGACCCTCAAAACCAAAAACCCCACATACTAGCGATACTCTAGGTAAACCATTGCAAAGATAGTTCAACGTGTTAAATGGTGCCATTTTGGTTTTTGGGCTCGGGCGGAGTATGCCCACACTTTCGCGAGGGAATGGGGGCTAAATATTTTATAAACCCTTTAGAGGAAAAATCCGTTGAGAAAATCTCATTGCTTAACGGTCACAAAAGTGTCCAAAAAGACCCTACTAGTAACGATAATCAATTTTTTTGTTAGTTTGGGAAATTAGGTGAGATATGACGTTGGAAGTGGTCGAGAAAATTAATAAATCGAAAATCATTTATTGCGTATATTAACGACCTTGCCTCGAATCGACAATACACTCAATGTCTGACCTAGAAAACGTTGCGTGATAAGACTCGAGTGTCAATTTTTTCAGTGGATAAATGTTAAAGTAAATAAACCATTTAATTTTTCATTTTGTTGAGCTTTATTCATAGAATTATGATATCTATAGGACGCGTTGTGGATTGAATGTCATATCCCAATACAAACGTCAACATATTATCAGTAAATTTTTGATCCATACATCGATATTATCGATTTAAGCTATGAGATAGTGATTATAATTTTGATCTTAAATCACTTTTCTTGAGCCGTCATTGTTGTCTTTAATGTCTTGACCTAGGTAGTACAAACTAGACTAATCTGTTTCCTTTCACTATTAGTACTGTATTGAAACGATCGCTAAATTAGGACTGATTTAATGACCTTACATCACATTTCTCACTTTCCATAAACATTTGTCAAATGGGAAGTAAACCTATTGCTTTGTCCGTAAGATTCTGAATAATAGACTTGGTTCTGTAAACCTTGTATCGTAGTCAAGCATGGTTTTAAATGAAAACGACGAAAAATACTTGCTAGATTAAACTTTTAAAATGTAAATAACCATTCATTGTATATTTTTTTTAGAGTACCGGTATATTTTACGTACATTTTTTTAATTTTAAATAAGCAATAAAGGAGCAAAAGTGCACATAGACGTTATTAGTTTTATGCAAAAACTTTAAAAAAAAATCGGTAGGCTAAGTAGTTATAGCTAATTTTCGAAACATGTTGTCGATTAAAATCATCTAAATTTGATAGAGCTAATTTTCGAAACATGTTGTCGATTAAAATCAATTTGATAGACCTATAGCGAAACTATTTGAATGTAAAGTTTCATGTTTTTAGTTTAGAAAAATTTCTTATTAAAATTATGTGAATTGATATTTTAAAAAAACACACTTCCTGTTATAGACATCAAACTACGTCGATTGATACGTTTTAACCAATTCCAAAAAATCACTTTGTCCTTATTAACATTGTCTACATTGTTGCAATATCTCGTCCGAAGTTTGTCTTTCAGCCCTCGAGCTGTTATCTTCATGATCAAAACTCCAGTAGCCGGGAGACAACACGCCGCGTTTAGAGTGGTCAGTTTATTGATTAGGCTGTTTAGTAATAGCTGGGCAGGACGCGGTGTGACGTCACGCACTTGTGTGTGACACGATGAGCTCGGTGACGCGTCCTTATTAACATTGTCTACATTGTTGCAATATCTCGGCCGAAGTTTGTCTTTCAGCCCTCGAGCTGTTATCTTCATGATCAACACTCCAGTAGCCGGTAACAACACCGCCGCGCGGGGAGAGTGGTCAGTTTTTTGATTAGGCTGTTTAGTAATAGCTGGGCAGGACGCGGTTGTGACGTCCCGCAATTGTGTGGACACGATGAGCTCGGTGACGCGTCCTTATTAACATTGTCTACATTGTTGCAATATCTCGTCCGAAGTTTGTCTTTCCACCCTCGAGCTGTTATCTTCAAAGACAACATCCAGTAGCCGGTAGAACAACACCGCGCGCGTGAGAGTGGTCAGTTATTGATTAGGCTGTTTAGTAATAGCTGGGCAGGACGTGGTGTGACGTCACGCACTTGTGTGTTGACACACGATGAGCTCGGTGACGCGTCCCTTATTAACATTGTCTACATTGTTTTGCCCTATCTCGGGCCGAAGTTTGTCTTTCATGCCCTTGAGCCCGTTTTTCTTCATGATCAACACTCCAGTAAGCCGGTAGACAACACCGGCTCGCGTGAGAGTGGTCAGTTATTGATTAGGCTGTTTAGTAATAGCTGGCCAGGACGTGGTGTGACGTCACGCACTTGTGTGTGACACGATGAGCTCGGTGACGCGTCCTTATTAAACATTGTCCCAACATTGTTGCAATATCTCGGCCGAATTGTCTTTCAGCCCTTGAGCTGTTATCTTCAGATCAACCTCCCGTAGCCGGTAGACAACACCGCGCGCCGTGAGAAATGGTCGTTATTGATTAGGCTGTTAGTAATAGCTGGCAGGAAAGTGGTGTGACTCACGCACTTGTTGTGACACACGATGAGCCGGTGACGGTCCTTATTAACATTTCACATTGTTGCAATAAACTCGTCCAAGTTTGTCTTTCAGCCCTCGAGCTGTTATCTTCATGATCAACACTCCAGTAGCCGGTAGACAACACCCCCCGCGCGTGAGAGTGGGCAGTTATTGATTAGGCTGTTTAGTATAGCTTTGGGGGAGGACGTGGGGTGACGTCACGCACTTGTGTGTGACACACGATTTACTCGGGGACGCGTCCTTATTAACATTGTCTACATTGTTGCAATATCAATATCTCGTCCGAAGTTTGTCTTTCAGCCCTCGAGCTGTTATCTTCATGATCAACCACTCCAGTAGCCGGTAGACACACACCGCGGCGCGTGAGAGTGGTCAGTTATTTATTAGCCCGTTTAGTAATAGCTGGGCAGGACGTGGTGTGACTCACGCACTTGTGTGTGACACGATGAGCTCGGTGACGCGTCCTTATTAACATTGTCTACATTGTTGCAATATCTCGTCCGAAGTTCGTCTTTCAGCCCTCGAGCTGTTATCTTCATGATCAACACTTTCCGTAGCCGGTAGACCCAAAACCGCGCGCGTGAGAGTGGTCAGTTTATTGATTAGGCTGTTAGTAATAGCTGGGCAGGACGCGGGGTGACGTCACGCACTTGTGTGTGAACCCCGAAGCTCGGTGACGCGTCCCTTATTAACATTGTCTACATTGTTGCAATATCTCGGCCGAAGTTTGTCTTTCAGCCTGAGCTGTTACTTCATGATCACTCCGTGCGGTAGACAACCCGGGGCGGTGAGAGTGGTCAGTTTTTGTTAGGCTGTTTAGTATAGCTGGGCAGGACGGGTGGGGGACGTCCGCACTTGTGTGTGACACGATGAGCCGGTGACGCGTCCTTATTAACTGTCTACATTGGTTGCAATATCTCGGCCGAAGTTTGTCTTTCAGCCCTTTAGCTGTTTTTCTTCATGATCAACACTCCAGTAGCCGTAGAACAACCCCCGCGCGCGTGAGAGTGGTCAGTTATTGATTAGGCTGTTTAGTAAACTGGGCAGGACGTGTGTGACGTCACCGCTGGTGTGACCGATGAGCTCGGTGACGCGTCCTTATTAAACATTTTCTACATTGGTTTTCCCAATATCTCGTCCGAAGTTTGTCTTTCAGCCCTCGAGCTGTTATCTTCATGATCAACACTCCAGTAGCCGGTAGACAACACCGCGCGCGTGAGAGTGGTCAGTTATTGATTAGGCTGTTTAGTAATAGCTGGGCAGGACGTGGTGTGACGTCACGCACTTGTGTGTGACACACGATCAGCTCGGTGACGCGTCCTTATTAACATTGTCTACATTGTTGCAAATTCTCGTCCGAAGTTCGTCTTTCAGCACTTGAGTTTATCTTCATGATCAACACTCCAGTAGCCGGTAGACAACACCGCGCGCGTGAGAGTGGTCAGTTATTGATTAGGCTGTTTAGTAATAGCTGGGCAGGACGTGGTGGGGACGTCACGCACTTGTGTGTGAAAACCCCGATGAGCTCGGTGACGCGTCCTTATTTAAAATTGTCTACATTGTTGCAATATCTCGTCCGAAGTTTGTCTTTCAGCCCTCGAGCTGTTTTTCTTCATGATCAAAAACTCCAGTTTGCCGGTAGACAACACCGCGCGCGTGAGAGTGTCAGTTATTGATTAGGCTGTTTAGTAATAGCTGGGCAGGACGTGGTGTGACCCTCACGCACTTGTGTGTGGGCACGATGAGCTCGGTGACGCTCCTTATTAACATTGTCTACATTGTTGCAATATTCTCGTCCGAAGTTTGTCTTTCAGCCCTCGAGCTGTTATCTTCATGATCAACACTCCAGTAGCTGGTAGACAACCCGCGCGCGTGAGAGTGGGCAGTTTTTTGATTAGGCCCTTTAGTAATAGCTGGGCAGGAGCGGTGTGACGTCACGCACTTGTGTGTGACACACGATGAGCTCGGTGACGCGTCCTTATTAACATTGTCTACATTGTTGCAATATCTCGGCCGAAGTTTGTCTTTCAGCCCTCGAGCTGTTATCTTCATGATCAACACTCCAGTAGCCGGTAGACAACACCGCGCGCGTGAGAGTGGTCAGTTATTGATTAGGCTGTTTAGTAATAGCTGGGCAGGACGTGGTGTGACGTCACGCACTTGTGTGTGACACGATGAGCTCGGTGACGCGTCCTTATTAACATTGTCTACATTGTTGCAATATCTCGGCCGAAGTTTGTCTTTCAGCCCTCGAGCTGTTATCTTCATGATCAACACTCCAGTAGCCGGTAGACAACACCGCGCGCGTGAGAGTGGTCAGTTATTGATTAGGCTGTTTAGTAATAGCTGGGCAGGACGTGGTGTGACGTCACGCACTTGTGTGTGACACGATGAGCTCGGTGACGCGTCCTTATTAACATTGTCTACATTGTTGCAATATCTCGTCCGAAGTTTGTCTTTCAGCCCTCGAGCTGTTATCTTCATGATCAACACTCCAGTAGCCGGTAGACAACACCGCGCGCGTGAGAAATGGTCAGTTATTGATTAGGCTGTTTAGTAATAGCTGGCAGGACGCGGTGTGAAAGTCACGCCCCTTGTGGGGTGACACGATTTAAGCTCGGTGACGCGTCCTTATTAACATTGTCTACATTGTTGCAATATCTCGGCCGAAGTTTGTCTTTCAGCCCTTGAGCTGTTATTCTTCATGATCAACACTCCAGTAGCCCCGGTAGACAACACCGCGCGCGTGAGAGTGGTCAGTTATTGATTAGGCTGTTTAGTAATAGCTGGGCAGGACGTGGTGTGACGTCACGCACTTGTGTGTGACACACGATCAGCTCGGTGACGCGTCCTTATTAACATTGTCTACATTGTTGCAATATCTCGGGCCGGAAGTTGTCTTTCAGCCCTTTGAGCTGTTATCTTCATGATCAACACCCAGTAGCCGGTAGACAACACCGCGCGCGTGAGAGTGGTCAGTTTTTTGATTAGGGTGTTTAGTAATAGCTGGGGAGGACGTGGGGTGACGTCACGCACTTGTGTGTGACACACGATGAGCTCGGTGACGCGTCCTTATTAACATTTTCTAAAATTGTTGCAATATCTCGTCCGAAGTTTGTCTTTCAGCCCTCGAGCTGTTATCTTCATGATCAACACTCCAGTAGCCGGTAGACAACACCGCGCGCGTGAGAGTGGTCAGTTATTGATTAGGCTGTTTAGTAATAGCTGGGCAGGACGTGGTGTGACGTCACGCACTTGTGTGTGACACACGATCAGCTCGGTGAAGCTCGCCACGTGTTTCCTAATCCTAGGCGAAACTATTTATACTTACGAAACTCACCGATTATATGGAAACCAAATACCAATCCTGAAAAACCCATCTCAGACGTAATTGTCAGTCAGGTAATTTCCCCTAAACTGCCTAGCTCCGGGCAGTCGGGAGTCCCGGGTTCGATACCGGGCACAGATGGATTTGTTAATTTCTTGATTTATTTCCACGTAATGAAATGCCTACACCTACGGGAATAACACTACACTAGCCAACATGTCCCATCATTGGACTCAAAATTAGGAATTGAGTAGCTCGATTTTGAAATTATATTTACATGAATGATGACAATTTTTGTTGCTTAACGTCTCACAGTAATGCACTAAGGATTTTTGAGACGATGACGACGATGAAGGACGATTACAAAAAACGTGCTTCATGGGGATTCAAACCCACGTCTTCGTAGAGTTATCGTACGTGCCACCATATAGGATAGGCCCTAGATGACTAGAACTTATAAAAAAGACATGTTTGTAGCTGTAAATTTTGTGAATGATCATGGAAACAAAATAAAGAGAAATTATATGGATGCGGATGCCTATCGCCTAAACACAGTCTGCCTCTTGACATGCCAATGAAATCGTCGACATCACTGCGCGATCGAGCCACCGACGCTTTAGGCCAATAAGAAGCCATATAGATGTTTTTAAGCGTACTACGCTACTAGCTGCTCGAAAAATTCCACGACTAATGAGATAAGATAACTTTTAATTAGTTATTTTGTAAATAATAGGGTGTGGTGTGCGAGTCCTGATTTTTTAGTTCGAGTCGAGTCCGAGCAATAAAAGTGACTTGAGTATCGAGTCCAATTCGTGTCGAGTACTTTTTTTCACTATATCTCTTTGACTATGGGTACTTACAGTATGTACAGTCGACAATATTAATCTCATTATTGATGTTAGTCTGTATAGGTTCAAAAGTGAAGACAGAGTAGGCCTAACATCTAATTGATTTTAAAATGTAATCTATCTCTATATAATTTTGATGATCTAGCACAAATTGTTATTAGGGCTAGGCTATGAAATATCATTCAGTAATTGATGTTAAGAAAATGTCATTATAAACATTATAGTCCTAGTGACATTTATTATTTGTGCATAAGTTTCAAAATTCTATAAACAATAAAAATTTGTATCAAAAGACTGGGTCTGTAACAATTAGGCCAATCACGCTTGGTAAGGTTGCGCCAAGAATGCATTACGTTTTTACACTCGCGCGCGACCCGGCACCTCCACCAAAATCATTACTTTTTCCAATACTCGATTTTGAGTATCAAATACTCGATTAGACTCAAAATTTTTTGTACTCGCACTCCCCTACTATGAATATATAATGTTGTGTAAACAAAATTGTGAGATTATAATGCGTTAAACGAAATTTGTAATTTTGGAAAATCAACTATTTCATTTCTATTTATATTTATTTCATTCGGGCAATGCTATTTGTATGTGAAATTACACTTACATGCCCGTTTGGAATACAGAACACTAGGCAGCCCGAAAGTGTTTTTAAGGGGCTGCTTTCAGGAGACAGTCAAGATGCCTAAATTTCGCATTTCTTTATTTACAATGTCACGTGGGCATGGAGTGAAATCACATCTTGAAAAGATAATGACCATCATGATAATCTTACTGTCATCGTAGTGTGGTTGTTAGTAAATAATTGAAGGCTGTTCCGAGAGCACAATAGCAGACCACGTGGTGATGACGTAATGGCGGAGGGTCGAGCGTTCTCGTGTCGGCTGTGGGTTCCCGCCTATTTACCTATTTAGAAGGCTGCGAGCCGAGTCGAGCGCTCAGTCGTCCTCTAGTCTTCGTATATACTTTGATAGTCTCGCCCTGGCTTTCCAACGGTGCCAACAATGTTTTGTGAAAAAATTGTTAAATAAATCATGACATTACATTGCTCTTATGAATAATATTCATGTTCCAAAATCCAAAAGGGAACAAAACGGAGAAAATTTTACATCTCAGTTATTTTGAATTACGCTAACATGCAAAATTTTAAAGCTTGCAAATGTAACTAAAATAATTGGATGAGCGTAGCGAGCGTAGCGAGCGAAGCGAAGATTCCATTTCACTACACTGGAGAAAAAAATCCGGAAAGTTTTTTTTTTTTTTTTTTTTTTTTTTTTTTTTTTTTTTTTTTGTATTTTTGTCTGTTTTTTACACGATTCCGGCTAAACCGTTACCCCCGATTGCGATGAAATTTTATGGAGGTCTTCGAAATCTCTGAACTTAGAACTGCCACGTTTTTGAGCACAATCGAAAAAAAAATTCCATAAAAATCGCAATTTTTACGATTTTTTTTCGATTTTTAAAAAATTTCTTCGATTTTATAATACCTACACGCTTTGTCCGATTGTAATGATTTTTTCACAGAACCTTTATTTTATGAATTTATATATTCGTGGAAAATTTAAGCGCAATCAAATAATTATTTCTCATAAAAATCGCAATTTTACGGGGTTTTTTCTTTTTTAAAACAATTCTTTGACAAATAACACCTACATTCTTTATCCGATTGTAATGATTTTTTCACAGAACCTTAATTTTATGAATTCATATATTCGTGTAAATTTTGAGCACAATCGAATAATTATTTCTTATGGAAATCGAAATTTTACGTTTTATTTTCTTTTTAAAATTACGATTAATTTAAAAAAATTAAAATTTAAGTTTATTTTTTATTAAATTAAATTAATTTTTTTATTTAAATTTAAATTTAATTTTAAATAATATCTTCAACTTAGTAATGAGTTTTTCACAGAACAACAGTAAATCCGCATAACATATGGCAGCTCAATGCACCAATTACCGCTCATCCAACAACCCCGGCGGGACTTAAGCGTTTTCCTAGTCTAAAAAATCACCTTCCTATCAAGGCGCATTTAAAAAAAAACTAATGGACTGTAGTTAAAATCCAAAATTAGGAAAAACGTAATGAACAGTGTCCGAAAAAAAAATAATTAGACGAAAATAGCAATAATTTTTTTTCTTTCTAAAAATCGTAGTTCGTATCTGAATGGATTAAAACCAGGGTATGCAAAGTCATAAGCTACCGAAATCCCTGGAAAATAGCGTTACAACATTTAAAAAGTGCGAAATTGTTATATTTGGTTAACATTGCACGTAGACTAACATCACAGACGATGTATACGATGTATCCAAAGTAATAAGCAAACAATGTAAAGTGTTCTTTGGCTGTATTTGTGTCGAATTAATAAATAAATAATATTTTATCAGGTTTATCGTTTCCACTTTGCCGAGAGATTGTGTTTGTTGTGTGTTTGTTTCATTTTCTGCGTGGATGGTCATGTCTTCAAAAACGTTTATCCAGGTTTAAGGCTATTCCAGAGCACTCTTACCGATATTTTGAAAGTCAACGGAAAATGGCTAAAAGTTGGTTGGATGAAAGATGAACTTGAATAAAAAAGGGGGAAAAATAACTTTTTTTTGGACGGGACAAAAGCTCTATTTTGGCCATTATATGCAAATTTTGGGTCAATACGAAAATGAATGTTTTCAATCGCGTTTTCAATGCAATATTTAATTTTTAGCTATGCATTTTTTTTATTGCTTCAACACACCTTTGTGTCTGGACTGAGTACAAGGGAAACTAATTTTATGAAATAACTTTTGATGAACGAATTTTTTCGTGC
This sequence comes from Sweltsa coloradensis, assembly GCA_024449915.1. Taxonomy (NCBI): domain Eukaryota; kingdom Metazoa; phylum Arthropoda; class Insecta; order Plecoptera; family Chloroperlidae; genus Sweltsa; species Sweltsa coloradensis. The sequence continues at coordinate 24,273 of JAMZAV010000643.1, forward strand.
TACGGTTCAAAACTCTTTTTTGTACCATGTGACAAAAAAATCGTACATCGAGCATTATTTCAGAAAATTATTTTCCCTTTAACTCAGTCCAGAGACAAAGGTGTGTTGAAACAGTAAAAAAAAATCATAGCTCAAAACTAAATATTACATCCAAAACATTCATTTTCGTATTGACCCAAAATTTGCATATAATGGCCAAAATAGAGCTTTTGTCCCGTCAAAAAAAGTTATTTCTTCTTCTTTTTTATTTAAGTTCATCGTTCATCCAGCCAACTTTCAGCCATTTTCCTTTGACTTTCAATACATCGGTAAAAGTGCTCTGGAATAGCCTTAAATACAAAATAAATATAAATAAATAAGAAATCTAAAATATCACCAAATGAGGATATATAAACCTATTTGCTCATGAGTATTATTTTAAAGACTCAAAATTACATTTTGTAGCTAACACACAACGACATAACAACGAACTAAAGTATACTCTTCGTTGACAGGAAGAGGCGATAGATAGTAAATACAGTAATTATAGTGACGTAATGATTCGAGGGCCGGGTGGCAAAAAATGCGGGTTTTGCGCGCGAATCAGCACGAATAATCGTGCATGGTGTACAAGACAAATCCTTCCAAGGCTGTCCTGTCTTCAGTGTTGTAATACTCCCACTCAGAATGAAGCACAATACAAACACTGCTGATCGGTTTAGAGCTATAAACTCTATTGTTGCATGAAGTAAGGTGGTTGGTTTTAAGGTGATATCTATCCGCTGTCAATGATGTCAATGATAATTGTCCTAAATATTAGTTTATCACTCGAGGAAAACGCTCAGTTGGATGCGTTGTTGAGCGAGCACCGGTACGTGCAACATGACCCGAGTACGACATTCCCATAAGTAGGCCTAACTGGATATTGACATTGTACACTATACTATTCCAACATCTTTGCATTGTACTAATTCACGTCATGCCTTCTAAAGTGTATCTTTGTATCTTCACTGCCTCCTTCATTTTTAACTTCATTTTTCGAATTATGATTACCAATAAGTCTTTAAGGTCTTGACCGATACAGCTGAAAATTTGTAAAATATGAGAGAATGTTGTACTTATTGACCCTGCAAAATTTCATATAACGATCGGAACATTTTTTTTTTTTTAAATTTTGTATAACAACGAATCGGATTTTGTTCAAAAACTATACAGCAACCCGCTAGGGGGATATGTACATGTGTAAAAAATTTCAGGTCGATCAGAGAAACGGTGCGACCTGTATCGAAGTCAGTAACAGAAAAAAAAACAACAACAGACATAATTTATTGTTAATGATCATCTGACATTGACAAAAGTTCTGCAAATTTATTTCTGGGTTGAGCCCAATAAACGATTATAGTAAACTTAATGACGTCCCCGGACAAATTCCTGCTCATAATTTTTGGATTGAATCCTCCTCCCCCCCCCCATTGATATATTGCACGGTACGAATGTTTTCTTCCACTGGTACAAATACTAAATTTGTATCTGAGGAAGAAAAAAATCGTACTACTGTATGCAAAATATTAACGAGACAATTTTTCCAGGTAGGCTGGCTATGTCAGTTTGTAGACAAGATTACGTGTCACAAATAGAAATAAAAGTGAACCTTTTAACACAAAAATTATGAGCAGCAATATGCCCGGGGTGTACGTAATAAATTTCACTATAAACGTCTATATTGGGCGTACTACTCACCCCAAAAATAAATAAAAGATAGTTTTGTCAATGTTATTGATAAACTATGCCCGTTAATTTATTAAAGTAAAAAAAAAATATATAGGCCGATAGATCCACTTTTAAATCTGTATAGAGCGCATTTATAATTGTGTGACTGTGTACATAGGGCCTACTCTTACGATTTGGAGGCAATGTTATAATGGTATGGTAAATTTAAACGACCAAACTGCTGCTGTGCATCCTTTGGTAAATTCCTTGATCATACACACGCTACGCATAGTAAAATAAACTCACATTTCAGATATCGCATTACACAGCGTTTACTACTACATGACTTAAAACATGTTGTTTTGTTTGTTTTACATTTAAACATGTCAATGTCATTTAACTTATAATCTACGTTTTAAGCAATGCAACGATTTATCCGACCCAAATCATATAATGTAATTATATCGTATATTGGGAAACAACTTTCTGCATAGTTGTAGCATAATCCATTGGTAATAATACATTGTCACGAGACGAGGGTAAGTTTTGCCCGATAAGAGGGAGCGAAGCTACGTAACCAACAGATCGCATGAATATAACGTTTATTTTCTACCTTTCTTTCTTTATTTTTTAACGTTTATCCTATTCAGTTATAAAAACTGATTTACAAAGGAGGACAACTGACGTTCAAAACTATTTGTTTGGTGGAGGTGCCGAGTTGTTCGGAGTTAAACTTAATAATTCACTTTCTGTTGTAGCATTCACCTGTCGTTGTTGGTGGAAGTGCCGAGTATTTATATGTTTGGTGTGGGTGAAGATAGCCCCCCCCCCCGTACCCCCAGGGTCACTAAAAACATTCCGTATCGTATCATTGTTGAAGGTCAATATCGACAAAAAATTGTTTGCCATTCTGAGATAATGATCGGTAATTTATCATGAGACGTGAACGTGATAAACGCACGGATGGACTGGCAGAAAAGTGAAATAATAACATAATAAATGACTTCGTGTAGTCGGAATTACAAAATCTACACTTGGTCTTCCCCATCACATTCACACAATCAGTGTTTTACTAAAAACCTCAGATTCCCACACTTGTTTAGCTAGAGCGACTATTAGTGACCGTTTTTGCGTCGCCGATACCCTTGAAGAATGATTACAACACTGAATCTAGTGTTGAAAGAAAAGAACAGGAAGCTGCGAAATAATTTGTCACGACTCGCGACTCTGTTAGTTGCAAGTTGCGACGACTGAGGAAGAGTAACACGCAAAATGTGAGCTAAGTAAGACTTAGGGTGGGATCATTTATATATTTCTGCTACCTAATCTACTCAATTGTAGCCATGAAGCATCTGATTAACATTAAACTTCCCCTGAATGCATGCATAAAGCAAAGATAAACACATCTTTTGGCAAATGGTTATCAACAATTCAATACCAAATCGTTGGGAATACATTCACATGGAAAACATTAACAGTACATTCAGCGTTTTCAGCAGAAGCAATGCTTCCAGCCAAGGATATTTTTGCTAAACAAACTAATTTTAGAAGGTAAATCAACAAGTTTTTAGCAATATAATAATCCAATTGGTTGCTTGCTTGCTTCAGTCACCACATGGATTATTATATGTGTTTCGTATTTTCAACGCGGAAATCACAAACAACAAAAACAAATCCATTCTATGCCATTTTTAGAAAATTTTCACGAGGTTTATGAAGTCATCATGATACATGTGCAAAATTAAGAAAGGTTATGCCAGTCAACCATGCAAACATAAATAATAAAATCTCTTCCACTGCAAACTAGAAGTTCATTACGACTTCATTAAAAATTGTTTATCAGTTAATTAGGTGCTGAGCTGTATAATAAGTTCAAAGGGGCTATCATAACACTTTGCATGTTAATTTGTTATCAGTGCGTCTGCAACGAGTCTGGTATCTTATCATGCATGCATGGTGGGCGGTTGTGTGTGAGTGTGTGTGGTGGGATCTGTCTGTGCGAAATGATTAATTCGTCCATATAACGTCAATGTCTTATCAGCTGATTGAGATAGTGGTCAAAAACGAAAGAATGCAGATGGCTCGAAATTGTTTTCCCAGCATAACAACTTTGTCAACTCTATTCACGCTAGCTCAGCGTGGATCTAGCACACGGAGGAACTCTGTGATCTTGCACAGATAATTATTGCTTGCGTTTGTAAAATATATTTCTATTTCATTCCCAAAGGCGACATTCTATTTACAGAGCATTCATACTACCAAAGGTTCTATACTCAATGATACTCCCCCACCACTACAAAGCATCTGCATTCTTTCGTTGGAGCAAGTATACCACAATATACAACTATGACTAAGAAACACTATGATTATTTCCGTGAAATATGATGACTGATCATCATTAATGGTGCTTGAGAATAGCATTTAATTTAGTTTTTAAGATGTACCTAAGCATTTTGTGACACTTATTTTTGTATATAGGCCCTACATTCAAACTCTTGTATGGGGTGTTCTTGCAATTTTTATTTATTTTATTTTATTTTTTAAATCATAAAGGTTCATTAAGGTGTCTCTTTAAAGCTAAAAGTTGACCAAAATGTAATGGTTTCGTGCTCCCATGATAACATCAAAATGGCTTGACCGAAAATTATGCCATTTTGGGAGAAGTTAGATAATTGAATAATGTTTGCAACGTATTGATCAGCCATTTTTCTGCCAAAAAAATCAAGAAAATACGTGAAAATTGGAAAATTTGACGTACTTCTTGATTTTTTTGGTGGAAAATGGGGAAAAAAAAGTACATTCTGATCAATACGTTGCAAACATTATACAATTATCTAACTTCTCCCAAAATTGCATAATTTTCGGTCCATCCATTTCGATGTTATCATGGGAGCACGGAAGGTCTGCAAAGCGGTTAAAAAATGTGATTCCGCCTCCGACCGGTGGCGCTCTCTGCAGTTTTATGTTTCAAGTCGGGTCTAGGGCGTGTTTTAACAATTCCCCATGCCGAGAGGGCCATTATTGTACAGTCAGTGTCATATTGTAAAGGATTAAACGAGTAATTTTAATACTATTATATTTATGATTTCTTGGTACTTTTGGAGTTGAGCTGATGCTTACTGTCTCTTTGAATGTATTGGACATGATCATGATTTATCAAAATCATATCAATTCAAAATTTCCATATCTTACCTAGGATCGATCTAATTATCGGTATTTTTTTAATAGGAGTCGTGCGCTTCGGATCTGTGTCGGAGCCGCGGGACAGCCTTGTCATTTAGGAAGTAATTTTATTTATCCAGCATGCATTTTATTTTCATTTATAAAAAGCTATAAGATGCCATTTATGGTGGTTCACACATAGTGCGCAGGATGAAAAGCATATTATGGCACCAAAGGGGACGCGGGTTCGATGACATTATAAGTAATAATCTAACGTAGGCCTACTCTCCATTCCACCGTATCCATCATCGCCCATGAGTTGCATTGGTCATCTATTAGAACCACAAATCTACTCATAAGACGGTGTACGAACTGGATATGTTTGATATATTAACTGAGTTCATTAACTGGTTAGAAAATATTGATTTTTTTCTTCACCTAGCGCTTGCTTGGCATTATAAATTTTTTTAAAAAGGAATATCCCGTTCGGTGGGTGACTATGTTGACGACGAGTGGTGGTGGTGGTGGTGGTGGTGAAAATAAAATATGGGGGGAAAATCCTTGGCGTCTTTATTCGCTAACAAGAAAATTTGGAAAAAAATAAATGAAGACATGTGTGATGCTCTGTTTATCGTCAAGCAACCAGTTCCCCTCACACTCCGCGTATCACTCTCGCAAACATCAACAACCATCTATTCTCCAATAGATAACGAGCCACTCACTTGAGATACATTTGTAAGACGTAATAGCATTCAATAATTTGGTCTCGATCAAGACAGTTATAAGTTATCTTGTAACTGTGGCACACTTATTTTCAGGTTTTAAATTTGTTATTTATCTCGATTAATGGGAGTGTGATATTATGTAAACGAAATTCGAAGTTTTTTTTATTAAACAATAACATGGAAAGTCGTGCATGTCTATAGTGCGTATTATCTATTGATTATTATAATATTCATAGTATTGTCATAAGCCCGAAAAAACCCAATACATGCATACATGAAAACCCCTCTCATACCAAAAATTCAAAAGTCACTTAGTGCAGTGATCAGTTTTCCTTCCTACCTCAGGCTATCACCAAGTATGTGAACTTTTTGGACGGAAGGTGAAAGAGGATATTGAAATTTTCATTCAAATTATTCAACTTGTGTCCGAATTTCCGCGCCGAACTCCGAATATTATTAAAAATGACGACGTCGGAGTGATGTTTTTCGGTAGGGGGAGACGAACTCAATACACGCATTGTATTTGACCTTGAATGAGTGTTGTGAGAGGCCAACACAGATAACCGTTCCCCGCGTTGTAATGTAATACTTTGGGTCACACCAATAAGTGAAATCACACAGTCGCACCGTCGCACGGGACGTCCTACACAAAATTCTTGAGATAACTTGCCTTGTTGCTTTTCAAAATTGTGCTATTTCCATTTTTCCGTTTCAACCTTGGCCATCCCAATGATATGATTTTTTAAATTTAAATTTTTAAAGTTTAATAGTAAGTAATTGCAAATGTTTCGTTTTTATTGATGACCTTCCTTCAATCAGTTCATAAGTCAAAATATTGTCATATTGCTTAATTCTTTCGTCTTTTGGTTTCTCCCTAATCCATCATTTACGCTTCTACAATGACGCAGATGTAAAAAATGTGTGGATATATTTTTTTTAATTTTTGGGATTGATTTCCATAAAAGTGCAATCTTGATTCCAATCGATATAGTATGATACAAATGTAATTTAATCGAGGGGCCAACAAGCCATCATCAAGCAATTCATTATGGAAATTGGCTATGTTTCGATTCGAATGCAAATCCATTTTAACAGCAGCTGTATTTTGCAACAATTATTGATGTGTTCCTTTCCCTAGATACGTTCATCGAGTAATAATTAAAAAAATTATTATTATTGGAATTGCGTTATGAAGACTCCAATATGTCAATCTTGAAAAAAATAGCTCGTGTTTTGTTTATATTTTGTATAGTATGTGTTTTATGTTTCGTTTGCTCTCCAGCGGACAAACGACTGTGGTGGAATTTTCATGATGTATATAATAAGTATCGTATGGGATCGTATAAGTATTTAAAGTGGTATTGAAACACGGGAATTATTTAAATCTATTCAAATCTACTTTATTTCCGATATGTCTCTTTCAGGTTAAAGTTTGACCAAAACGTAATGGTTCTGCGCTCCCATGATAACATCGAAATGATAGTCCGAAAATTATACAATTTTGGGAAAAGTTAGATAATTGTTTAATGTTTGCAACGTTTTGAACAGAACGTTTAAATTTTTCCCCCCATTTTCTGCAAAAAAAAAACAAGAAATACGTAAAAATACGTAAAATTTTAAAATTTGTCGTATTTCTTGATTTTTTTTGTAGAAAATTGTGAAATAAATTAGCAAAATGTTTAATATGTTGCAAACACTATACAATTATCTAACTTCTCCCAAAAATTACATAATTTTCGGGCCCGGTCATTCGATGTTATCATGGAGCACTGAAGGTCTGCAAGCGGTTGAAAAATGCGATTCTGCCTCCGACCGGTAGCGCATATATTATTCTATATATCTATGATTGAGTACTTGGTCTATGTGGTATATGAGCTACGATTATTGACTGATACGATTAAATGACTGTGCACTTGTTTATTATCTTCACCCACTGTTTTGAGTTTGGTAAAGTAAGGTAAAATTATACAATTTTGGGAGAAGTAGATAATTGGTATAATGTTGCAACGGTTTGAAACAGAACGTTAATTGTTTCCCCCATTTTCTGCAAAAAAAAAACAAGAAAAATACGTAAAAATACGTAAAATTTATAAAATTTGTCGTATTTCTTGATTTTTTAGGTGGAAAATTGTGAAAAAAATTAAACAATATGTTCAATATGTTGCAACACCCATACAATTATCTAACTTCCCTAAAATTGTCATAATTTTCGGGCCAGTCATTTCGATGTTATCATGGGAGCACTGAAGGTCTGCAAGCGGTTGAAAAATGCGATTCTGCCTCCGACCGGGAGCGCATATATTATTTCTATATCTATCATTGAGTACTTGGTCTATGTGGCAATGAGGCTTACGTTTAAATTGACATACGATTAAATGACTGTGCACTTTTTATTATCTTCACCTACTGTTTTGAGTTGGTAAGGTAAGGTAAAATTATGCAATTTTGGGAGAAGTAGGATAATTGTATAATGTTTGCAACGTTTTGTACAGAACGTTAATTGTTTTCCCCCATTTTCTGCAAAAAAAAAAAAAAAAAAAAAAAAAAAAAAAAAAAACGTAAAAATACGTAAAATTTATAAAATTTGTCGTATTTCTTGATTTTTTTAGGTGGAAAAATGTGAAAAAAATTAGCAATATGTTCAATATGTTGCAAAAAATATACAATTTATCTAACCTCCCAAAATGCATAATTTTCGGGCTAGTCATTTCGATGTTATCATGGGGGCACTGAAGGTCTGCAAGCGGTTTGAAAAATGCGATTCTGCCTCCCACCGGTAGCGCATATATTATTCTATATCTATGATCGAGTAACTTGGTCTATGTGGCATATGAGCTACGTTTATTGACTGATACGATTAAATGACTGTGCACTTGTTTATTATCTTACCTACTGTTTTGAGTTTGGTTAGGTATGGGAAAATTTTGCAATTTTGGGAGAAGTTAGATAATTGTATAATGTTTGCAACGTTTGAACAGAACGTCAAATTGTTGCCCCCATTTTCTGCAAAAAAAAAAACAAGAAAATACGTAAAAATACGTAAATTTATAAAATTTGTCGTATTTCTGATTTTTTTGGTGGAAAAATTGTGAAAAAAATTAGCAATATGTTCAATATGTTGCAAACACTATAACAACTATCTACTTCTCCCAAAAAATTTCAAAAAATTTTCGGGCCAGTCATTTTGATGTTTTTCATGGGGGCACTGAAGGTCTCAAGCGGTTGAAAAATGCGATTTTTGCCTCCGACCGGTAGCGCATATATTATTCTATATCTATGATCGAGTACTTGGTCTATGTGGCATATGAGCTACGTTTATTGACTGATACGATTAATGACTGTGCACTTGTTTTATTTCACCTACTGTTTGAGTTTGGTAAGGTAAGGTGGTAAATGTCATTGTAGAAGTGCGAGTATTGCTAGTGAAAATGTGAGAAAGTTACGGCGTGTGAAAAAAAAATTACGTGTGTGTGTGTAATTTTTACTCCTGTAAATGCGTATTTGGATATATGGGAAGAGATGTAAGGGAAAACTCTCAATCTATCAAATACGACACAAAATTCACACACAGCACAAAAAATTTTATCTGCAAAGTATGTGAGGATCTGTTTATTGTAAACAGCCACGCAGCACTATCCCCCTCCTACAACCATACAAACGACCAGAACGCTTATTGTTGAGAATCAAATTTATTTAGTATTCGATTTTAATTTTTACTAATCTTTGATATACTTTCCCCTTGTCTTGGTCATTTAAACGAAGTTAAACTAATTCTGTAGGCTGAGTACGATTGATTATTAACCGCGATGTAAGAAGCGAGAAACAAGACATATCTTATGATTGCAAAATGAATTGAATTTGATAGTTTCACAGCAACAGCGAATCTTCACCTTGACATGGATGCCACCATTCCACTTGTGTCTCCGCGTTTCCTTCAGTCGTAATTTAAAAATAAGTCGCTCAAGACAAACGCAGTACCAGGTTACATTTTTTTAGTTTTTATTCGTTGTTTATTAATTGCTAACTCGTATTTCCAGAATAACGATTAATAGTGTCCTTATAAAAATGTTGTAATAAAATAATCATATTCTATTGGGAATGAGAGATTAAAGACGTGCATATAATAAAATACCCTAGACAATCGCGAAGTGATTGTGTTTGAAACAACTAACAAGCTACAATTATTCACTCATGTAACTTCGTGCGGGGGCTATGCGCAGTGGGACCCGCTCAGTCAGTCAGCGAGTGCACAGCGTAACACGTATCTCGGTGACTGTGAATCATATAGCTCGCCCGCGCTGTTATTGGCTCAAAAATCTGATTGGAATATCGCTAGTCCTGCCTTTGAGTCCGGTAAAAGCATGCTCTCTCTCTCCCCTACGTAAATTCCCACGGGTTAAAAAAAAGCACTCTTAATAAAAATATTTATAGTGTTCATGGCATTTGTAATTGTTAGTTATATTCGAGCCAGTGCGACAATGTGTGACCCCTCGCCCAGTGCAAGCCGAGTCACGTGACCAGCCGGCCGGGTTGAATCAACTTTGTAGGCACGCGAGAGAGAGAGTGTGACGTCATTAACCACACAACCCGGGGGGTAGACACTTCCCCGCCCTCACCCCGCCATCACCCCGCCAACACCCCGCCTTCACCCGCCATCACCCCCCCATCACCCCGCCACACCCCAATCACCCCGCCATCACCCCGCCCTCACCCCGCCATCACCCTAGAGATGCGTTCATACTTCATACGAAAAGAGCAACGACACGAAACGAAAAGAACTTAGTTTTTTGTCTTGAGAGAATTATTATTTTGCTTATTATTATTTTATTTTCAATTTTATTTCATAAGAACTGACATATCAATTCAATACAAATACATAAAAAATATGTTTATAAAAACGTATACGATACAAAACTCAAGTGGAGGGTGGGGTAACATCATAGGCATAAAGGTTTACGGTTTCGGTTCAAGATAATATAGGTCAAGCAAAACGAAGTTTTTTTTTCTGCAAAACTTACGGGCAAGCTGAATTTTTGCACCAAAAAATCGAGCGTTGGCGGCCATCTTGGAAAATGTCTGCATAAAAGTGGTTGTTTTTGTATATCTTTAAAATGGTGGAAGATAGACGAAAAGTTTCAACGGCAAAAATATTCCCCTTATAATTTGCTACAAAAATGGTGTTTGCCATATTTTCGGTAGAAATAACGGTTATGTCACGATATCATGGTTTATAATTTTATTTTGATCTCATATTTATATGTTGCTTATTTGGTACCAGTTGATTTCCTCATTTTCGCGCCCAGTATCGAACAATACACGATAAATCCGTGAGAAATCGATTTAAACACAAAATACTTTTGAACTGTGTTCATGAAAGCTTTCATTAGCATTGTAAAATATCAGGTCTGCGAAATCGAATTCTGCATTTACGCGGAATTTTGATTTTTCCATTGTTGGTATTTCCTGAAAAAATGCCATATTTGAATGTCCATTATTGAGAACTAAATTGCGTTTTAGGAAAACATTCTTCTACGCACATTGACGATCCGATTACAACCAAAATTTTGATCCAATGTGGCTGGTAATTCCTAATATTCACAATATGAATACTGCTTTCGTGCTGTTTTCACACTCCTGTTACATTATTCACTTTGATGTTGTGGATACAATGCTATTCCTTTCTGCTTTTCCTGAGACATCTTGCTTGACTGGGTCACCATATGAGTCATCGCACTGTATTACATTACTTGCAACATGATTAAAATAAAAGTTTGTTATTTTTAAATCCAAAAAAGGCATAAAACATATTACATTTAACTTTCTCTTTGTATGTTTACCTATACTGAGTGGGATTGACCTATTTTCCATTTTTATCTTCGCTTGTGAAAATGTCAGAAGGTCAAGGGGTCACCCACCCTAGCCGCGTGTTGCTTAACTCTTGGTGGGCGTACCCTTGATTCCATCTTCCCCGCGCTACGCGGACTAGTAGGGCGTCATTCTGCCTAGGGGTCTCGGGTTCGTGGGCCGCGCGGTCTTGACACTATTGTGCACGTAGGCCTACACGATGTAGGATGTGATGTCAGTAACTATTGACAAACCACTCGGACATTGAATATGGATTGTTTAATGTATTAAGTTTGCGGAGCTTTAGTTAATAAACATATCTATTAATAATCATAATTTTAGCTTGAGGCGTAACATAATTGAGTAGTAATTATAATTTACTGACAACAGTTAAAAAGCAATAACAATTGTGTTTTTTATAGGATACAGTAACTTGTTACGATATTTCATAAGTACTCAGTTCAAATGGCTGAAGTATATAGAAAACATATTCTGCAGTAGAAGACAAACATAATGTAGTTCTAGCATTTTCTTACGGTCACCCAGCAATGGTTGGTCAGCAGCCTATCAATTGGGCTTCTCTCTCACTTCAGCAACAATAAAACAAACTAAGTTAACCGAAGGACGTAAAAAAAACTCTACAATTAGTCCAGAATACATTGCAAATTAGAATATATTCTCTCAAAATGATGTCGAGTAGGCCTAGTTGACTTTCATTCCAGTAAATTTGCAATGTTTTAGTGCAGTTCATGCCCTCGACAACCTACGGCTGGACTTGTGTGTCCTTAAACTAATTGTGTTATTGTTGTAGTTACCCAATAACTTTAGCGGAGCGACCGAGTGTCTCCATTCAACTCAAACGGCCCTCATTCTGTGATTCTGTCTGTCTGTCTGTCTGTCTGTCTGTCTGTCTGTCTGTCTGTACGTCGAAAATCAGCCGAACCACTGAACAGATTGGGCTGAAATTTTAAACAGACATCCGGTACGAGTTTACTGAGTTGCGATATAATTCTACAATAAATAAAAATGTATTTTAAAAATATCGGTAGCATTTGTTTAGTAGCAGCTAGCGGGACGTGACCTATGTGGCTTGCATGGCATAGTGGTAAGCATTTATCTACTGCGCGGAGGGTTGGGGTTCGATACCCGTTAGTTCGAACTTTTTTTTTATATATTTACACCCACATATTATTTTTGAGGAGTGTTAAATGGGCAATAAAAATTAGGTGATTTTGTTTTATCTTGGAAATTTTTTAATGTTTCACGCTAATACGTTTTGAACACGATTCGCATTTTGAATGTTCAATTAAAACTAGGAAAACGCCAAAGTCGATGTTAAACGAGTGAGTGAGCCAAGTGTTGAGTACCCGGGAACATCCCCTTTCCTCCCCTTTATTTAAGGCTGGATCTAGCCCAGTATGGGGAATGATACCGGGGACTATACACATGGCTCACTCACTCGTTTAACAACGACTTTGGCGTTTTCCTAGTTATAATACATGTGCCGGCAGGGTATATATGGTCACTGCTCATTGTTGTGCTAGTGCTACAAAAACAATTTCTTCCATATCACGGAATAGAATGTAGACTTAATTACAACCCTGAAATCTAGCGCTGTTGAATTGAATCGCCTAATCAAAATGTAATTCACGTATGTTCACTGTCATAATATGTAAGTGTAACATTGGAACACCTGATACGGAAAATGTTGCATGCTCTGGCAAACGCTTTTGTTCGGCTATTTGGTAATACCATACTATTACACAACGTAGCCTACGTTATAAGCATATCAGACCGCGGACAATAATGTACGGTGCGGATTGAGCCAATGTTCACCGTATTAGTAAAACAATTCATCAAATATAGGTCACATCAAACTTAGATTAGCGACACTGGAGACTTTTCATTGTGTGTTTGGTCAGTGTGGTAATGTGATGTCAAAACACAGTGATATTTTAACATACATTCGCATTTTATTCATTTGTTGCTACGTTTATTATATACTTGAGGAACTTATGGGACTTATAAAACTATAGGCACCTTATCATTGATAACAGGACTAGTTTTAAACCAATATAGTTACGAACATGAACACTATAGTATACTCACTCGTAAGTGTAATTACGAATTACTTTCTTTCTTTCTATTTCAAGTCTCAAACTTCGGGTTTATTATTTTGTTCCGTTATTTTTTATTTTATTTTATAATGTGAGAGCTATATATCGCTTCATACCTCAAGACAGATTGAATAAATCAATACTTTTCGGATGCAACCCAAATGTTATACGGTTTAACTTTAATTAAGTGAGAGTGAGATGGTGGATTTAAATACCTAGTATAGTCATGTTTTTCCTTTATAAATCTACGAAACACAAGAACTCTTTCTCTTTACATACTCAAAAAGTTTTTAGTCGCCGGATTTGTAGTACAATAACTCTGTAAGTACTGCACAAGATTGCATCTATACCTTTGTTTATAAGTCGTCAATCATATCAACGTGAGAGTGGCGTGGTTTCAATTCAATGTGAAGGTCGCCAACCAAACATGTTGACTCAATGTTGCACTAGGACACTAACCTTTGTCAAATACATAATAATAATAGACGACTATCGAACCACCTTTCCTATTTTGTGAAGGTTACGATTTTCACTTCCTGTAACAGTAAATACGGGAAGCTTTATTATGTTGAGGTTTAAAGATAGAATTCCAATTATTCAAATAAATAAGCACAAATCAATAATATTTTGTTTTTGAAAAACCGTTTGGTAATGACCATGGTTAACATCCCGTTAGAGAAATTGGTACAAAATTAAATCGATATTAAATTAATAAAATAAGTGTAAGCAATATGAAATGTCACAAATGGTGTTAGTGATACGTGATTGCTTTGGCGATTTTCCAGATTTTAAGACTCGAATTTACGTTACGTAAATTTCGGTAAAAGGCCTACGTACATTTTCATATTGACTGAAAAAACTGCTGCTTTTTGTGCTATCTTATACAGATTATCTGTTAAATTTTTGATAACACATTGAATTATATTCGTTGTTCTTGAATGAAGGAAAACTTAAGAATGATTCGAGTCCTTGTTTTACAACCCTATACAAGTACATCAATATCCAGGTGCTGGACCTTTGCTTGCAGCCAGAGAGCATCTGTTTCATATATTCAAACTATAGGCATAGTTGTCGAGATAATAATTTAGTCGCAATTCACATACATTGCTAATTTATCAGAACAATACCATTAAACTCCAATTATTTTGTAATATAAGCTTATTGAAAGAATCACACATAAAAAAAACAACAGTTTTCTAGTGTTGTGACCCTGGTCATTTGTTTGACGTTTTGTTTCACTTTCCTTCAATGCTAAGTGATTGTTGGCAATGTAGGCAAGATTCATATTTCCTTTACAAAGTTACATCCGTGATGTCATGCAACAAAAACTGCATTTTAATGAAACGCTTTTCTAGATCCGTTTTATTACAAAAAGCACAAGATTATTTAAACTTATCTTTGGAGTAGATCATGAGAAGACAATTGTTACCAAGCTGTGCCGACACCCTGATTGTCAAACATTGGCCGCTGTATCGCCGCTCTGTGCCTTCCGCGGTGGCACTTAACGATTAGGGCGCTGGTCCGAAGCATGGGTTCCGGGAGGGTCCCAAGGGGCAAGGGGGGCACCTGCCCCCCCCCCCTGATGTCCAGGAAAAATTATAAACTTTGCACCAGGATATATTTTTAATTTTAATTTATTCATAACTTATTTCAACAACCCAAAATCTGATAAAAGTGATGAAAAAAAACGCACTGCCGGACTTTTTGTGATCCTATTCCTTCACGGACCCTCTTTATACCAGGATAAATGTGTTCAAATTTACATTTTTCATAACCTAATTTAGCAAAAAAAAAATCGGTTATAAAGTATTGACAATACTTAAAGAAAACGCCCTGCGGGGCTCATTGGGGGGCTTTCGACCCGAGTCCCCCTTACCCCAGAATGAGAAGTGTTGTTTCATGTTGCCCCCCCTTTGGAAAAAATCCTGGCGACGCCCATATATGGTTCTACGAGGACGTGGGTTCCAACCCGCACAAGACACATCGTCATCTATCTCCACTCGTCGTCTCGATAGCCTCATCGTCATCATGCCCGCTGTCCGCGCTACGGGCGGAGCCAACAGGGAATCTCCCACAACCACAGGTCTACTCTAGTTGATAAGCGCCAAGGACGTCGGCGCGATAACATAATTGCATAATGTGATAAGGAGAGAATGGCAACATTCACCGCGGCTCACTTCCCAGTAGATACCACAACAATAGGAGCTGTCGTATCGGTGTATACAAGTTGAAATCACGACAAATATAACAAAATAGTCCCATCAAATTCCAGGTTTTACGCTGGAAATCCTGATTTGATGCAGTTCAACATAATCCCCAAAGTTCCCCTAGTAACTCAAAATGTCTAGGTCAAACTCTGTTTGCACCAGTCTATGTTAAAAAGGAAAATATTTGCATTAAATACGGTTCTTAGTTATTGGCGATATTTCAACTCTCTTCAAGTCTTTTTCAAACTATATTTTTGTCCAACCTTTAGTTTGAGAAAGGTTGTTCGTTTCTTCATGGCCGCATTTTCAATCTAATAGCTCTTTTCAAACGTAGCTCGCAATAACTTCCTCTTTTCCCAAAGTCTCGATATTTTCTCCACATCCATACCCTGGGCTATTTGTTCTATGAATTCTATTGATTGTGCTCTTCATCTTTCTTCGCGAGCTTCTTCAAAGTGTTTGAAAATTCGTCAATATAGGCCTATAAAAAAGAACTTGGAAATTTATTTACAGTATCAGTAGCTTTGCTAGCAAACATGAGTCGACTACACATGTGTGCTTGCAGCCTGAGGCAATCTCTACAATCGACTCATATTATATGTTCGGCCGGGATAATATTCGAGTCATACATAAACTGTTTGCGAAGCAGTTTCGACTTTAGAGTCAATTTAACACAACCTTGGTTTTGATATAGTTTGTATAACTATTTGTGCAACCAAAAAGTCGAGTCTCCTCAATACGAATGTTGACAACGTTGCCAGCCAAGGGTTTAATTAATAAACATTCCTATTATATAAAAAATATTATCACGAACAGAATAAAATTCAATCAACAATCTACATTTTAGGCTTGTTTAGTTTATATACAATCTAAAAATACAATGCAACAAAGTATAAAACATTCCATATTAAATTTGAGCCCAAAAATTATACTTACTGGAATAAGCTGTTTATTTTGTAATGAATTCCTCACCCTCTCCATTTATATTTTTAAATTTATGTTTAAACCTTTCATTATTCTTTTCATTGGTGCATTACTGTATGTTTACTAGCTTTGTTTAGTTATGTATTTGTTATGATGTATAGATAAATAAGTACTAAAATACATTTATTTTTTAGTCACTCCAATAAATCGAACCAACTATTTCTGGTTACATTGCATTAGCCAATCAAGTAAGTTAAATTTATCAAACTCTTGCAGTTCTTGAAGTTAAATGCGTTAATTTAGTTTTTACAACAATGGCAGTTCAAAGTCAACTACCAACTATAAAATACTTGTTTCCTTATCACTGGTATGTGATGTCTTTATTACTAGAACTTCCAATTAGTCACTTCCCTCTAGTTCGCCCTATGTTGCCTACGTCCTTCATGTATATCACTTATCACACTCTAGTACCAACGAAACCGCTCCAACAGATTCAAGATAACGTATAATTACTGTTCACTTCTCTCTGAACAACAAAAAATAAACAGTATTTACGATGGCTCTTTCATTATTTAAAGAGTAGTGTGTACAATTTAACAAATTAACTATACTTTCCCGCACTTTATTTAGAAGTTTTACTTCTATCACTTTAATTAAAATAATGTTTTGAGCGATTCATCAAGTTTTTCATTAATTTTACATGTATGACCTAAATTGTGAAAACTACTACAAGTCATGTACAATGCTTTGAGATATGGATTACTTTTGTAATAAATTGCATTTGTACATCTCGTAACTTATTTGGCTGCTGTGCTGGCCAACCACAGTTGGTTGGTTGACTTCACCAGCACGTATACATGGGCAAAAATACTATCGACTATCGGAGAAGTTATTTACAACGAATATTAACAAATACAAATGATAGGAAGCAGGCGTGATTTGATTTTCGGCGCGTTCCTTGCCCTGCAGCCATAAACTTGGCATACTTGGGGCAATCATATCATATGGGGCTATCATATCATATCATATTTTCAATATTATCATAGATCAATCAGTAAATTCGTAGTTATTTAGGTGTTTTTGACCATTTTGACAAATTCAAAATTCTAGAATAATGAATTTATTTATAGTTATTTTATTATATTTATATTTATGTTTTTTATTTTTGTTTGTTTTCTATGGTCAATTGATGGAAAAGTGCTATGATAGTTTTGATGCCTTCATAATAAATGTTTGCACAATTATATAAAATCACAAATAGATGCGACTATAATTGATATACTTTGGTGTATTTTGGGGTCAAACTGAGATGATTTGGAATGTTTAATTTTGTGTACATAAAAGGCAATGAAATGTGCTGGGCATTGGCTGTCGCCAATCTATCTTGTTACTCGTTTCTACTAGTTTTCTCCGCCCCTCACAGCACATCTGGTAGGCTAATGCACATTATTATGCCCATCATTGCTGACGTCACTGCGTTAATACATCTTATTCTACCTGTTTAACAAGTCGGTTCGATTATGCCATTCCACATACCGATTGTTTTTTCAAGTCTAAGCGAAGACTTGATTGAGTATCGTCTTTACGATATTTGTAAATCATCTTTGATGCAATAATGTCTTTACAATTCAGAATGGATGGTGTACTTCACAAATGTCGTAAAGGCAAACTTTACTGTTAGTTTTATTAGTTGTAAATACATAAGTGCTGTTCAAGTAGCTACACATTAGTTGACCTGACTTGAGGTTCGCTAAACTTAGGCTGTAGGCGGATATTTTTTTATGGTCACGATTCTTTTGTGACAAGTTTTTTTTGTTTATCTCGTGACATTTAAATTTTCATTTCGTTATAAAACTAGTTCACCTTCAATAAAATTGTGATACATACAATATTATAACTGCCATCAACAAAATTCAATTTCAGGACAATGAAGTAATTGAAGGCTACTATAGCAATTAGCAACACTACAACAATGAAAGTAATGAATTTGGTTGAAGCACAAGCCACAGGTTGTCTAGGACGTCGACGACTTAAACATTGCTAATGTTTAGGAATTAAAGTCGCTACCGTGCTACGCAGGCCAAACAGTTAAATGTATTCACAAATTATATAATACTAGGAAAACGCTAGGAGTCCCGCCGCGTTGATGGATGAGCTTTTTTTAAGTTTTTAGTTTGCGTGGGATATCTTTACTTTTGCAAGTGCTTTGTTTTTCTGCCGACGCAATGTAGGTGATTGTTGTCAAGTTTCTATTGTTTCTTGTTAATTTGTTATTATTTAACGTTAAAATCTTACATTAAAAGCTATATTTCTATGGATTCTGGCTAACTTTTTCAACTTTTTCTTTCAAAAGGTACTACATCACCATAACCTTTATGTCCATGTATAATATGAACGTTGCAGCCCCACCCGTTTGGTCAGAATTGGCCCAAATGGCACGAAAATATCGCACAAAAAGTCAAAAAACTTATATTAAAAGCTTTATTTCTCTCGATTCGGGCTAACTTTTTCAACTTTTTCTTTCAGAAAGCAATACATCACCATTACCTTAATGTCCATGTGAAATATGAACGTTGTAGCTGTACCCGTTTGGTCAGAATCGGCCCAAATGTCACGAAAATATCGCACTAAAAATCGAAAAAAATCGTAAAAGTACGATATTCATGAGAAATAATTCTTCGATTGTACCCAAAAATGTAGCAAGTCTAAGTTCAGAGAAAACGAAGGTCGTGTCAAATCTTCATCAAGATCGCATATGCCGTTTGCCCGGTAGAGAGCGAACAAACAGACGAAAAAACAAACAAAAAACAAAAAACACCCGAGCTAAATTTTTTGGGGTGTCAGTGAAATTGAAGTCTTCGCTTCGCTCATCCAACAATTTATTTTACTCGCAATTAAGGATGAAGTGCACGTGGTCTCGTGGTAGTGACGTTTTATTACCTGTAAATGCCCAATGTTTAGATTGTTACAGTACAGCACTCAGGTTCAGGTGTTGATGATTTCTGGTGATCGGTTGGTAATATCATTACCAAATCTTGCTTGAATGTTATTAAAGTTCTTTTATATTGATATCTGCACTTGGTTGCAAAAAATAAGCCTTGGAGATCCACTGCGACACAATTGTCCGAAACGTGAGAAACTGGGAAATCCAAAACAGTGACTTCAATTTAGGAAATTACCACCAAACCGTTTATCTTACGATTTACCAAATGAACCTCTGCGTTCATATTGATTTAAACGTTGATATCCAGTATGAAAATGTTGTGTTTAAAAAATCTGTACAGTTGGAATAAATTCCCAAAGTTGACCAAAATTGAATTAATTAAGTTGATTCAAAATAAAAAAATAAAAAAATAAAAAAAAAATGGATGAGCGTAGCGAGCGAAGATTCCATTTCACTACACGAGAGAAAAAAATCCGGAATATCTTTCTTTCTTTCGTTCTTTCTTTCTTTCGTTCTTTCTTTCTTTCTTTCTTTCTTTCTTTCTTTCTTTCTTTCTTTCTTTCTTTCTTTCGTTCTTTCTTTCTGTTTGTATTTTTGTGTCTTTGTTAACACGATTATTACTAACGAAAAATTATTTCTCATGAAAATCGCAACTTGACGATTTTTTCATTAAAAAATATTATTCGACACCTACATGCTGTATCCGATGGAAATGATTTTTTCATAGAACAACAGAAAATCTGCATAACACATGGCAGCTCAATGCACCAATTACGCTCATCCAACAACGCGCCTAAAAAAGCGTTTGCGAAGCTTCTTAGTAAATATATTCTATATTAAATTAATAAAACCGTGCATGATCTCATAGATTGATTCTTTATTAACGTTCGCGACACCAACCAAAACAGAAAGCTGAGCGCTTCATTCGTCTGCGCGTCAGCCTCAGATAACCCATAAGAACAACGTACAATCACGTTTGATGAATATTTATTTTCTATTGGATCAATAGTTAATGATGTATTCAAACTGCACAATTGTTTACGGTATTATTTATTGTTGTTGTTTTCAAATGGGGGAGAAAAAGACAATACAGTGAGTTAGATTTCAATGTCCTATTGAAGACAGTGCATCCTCTAGAGGGCAGTGAAAGCCAAGGAAGACCTGAGACTTACAACCCACAAGACGGTACGAGTACTTCTCATGTCACCAGTATATTATTCTGGCTGGCTGGGGATAGGAAGTAAATTCGTTTCTGTCTGCTTTGTGCGTTGACTTGGGTTCTTTGTGTCTCGATACATGGATAGGCTCTGGCTAGATCCGATAGCTCCGATACATTGGAGAAGCTCTGCCTAGATCTGTTTTTACGTATCTTAGTTTGGCAACGAAGCTACGACACAAACCATACGGTCTACCAGACAACAATGTTTAAATAATGTTTTATCTTTTTAAATACTAATTTTTCAAAATTTGTATGAATGTGTATTTTGTAGTAGCTAAACACATACATTTTGAAGAAATCAATCCAGAAAAAAACCCCTCCAGCGGGGTTCAAACCCCCGGGTCAGCCCGGTTCATACCCCGGGGGGAGGATTTGAAATTTCTGGTTTTGTTTTCTATAAAATCAAATGCACCTACGGGAGTGTTTCCCGATTAATGAAATTGAGAAATAGGCCTATACATTTTGAAATTAAGAACATTGTTGTGTTTTAAAAGCGAGGTTAAGTTGGACAACATTACACTAGAATTACGTAGCAGTAATAAACTTGACCAAAACATGCTATGACTTGTTTTGAGAACACTAAACTCTACCGAATAATTCCTTTCGCAATTTGCATCCAATATTTCCCATTAGCATGTTTCAGTAGTTATAATCCGCCAAGTCATATTACGATATAAGAATGAAATCACTCGACAATCCCATCCAACACACGAACATTCACAAATGCCATTCTTTCAAGTTGATCCTCCAGGTTTTGACCTTAACAGTCTCCCAAGTATTTACATTTCTATTATTACCGAGGGTAGGACTTGTCTCGTGCATCTTGACCACCAGTCGCCACCCAAGCTCGCCTGATGAACGCTTATTGATCCCCCTAAAAGGGACACGGGACAGGTGTTTTTAATCATCTTTATTGATTCGCCACGTGTATTGAAAAATTAAGACTCTTTGCCAAAAAAATGAAAACTCAAATCATTCTTCATTGTCTGAGAGAATCGAATGCTTTCCACATGTTTATAATGTAAATAATGTTTAGGTAATCGTATGTTGTACAGGCATAGCTTGGATCTGTTAGTTCATTTACGTCATCATCTGTGTATAATTTTGTATTTCATTCAACTTTTTTAATTCTTATTCCTTTTCGTTTAAAATAGTTTCTTAAACTTCTATGCCTATACTTTCTTTTCACAATCTTCAGTTACGTTATTTTTGATCATTGAAATTGTTGTACGTGACTTAGGGGAGCTTGCTTTTTGCAAAAATTTTAAGCATACTCAGTAAAATTTTTGAAATTATTTTTTGGGTTTGATGACAGGGAAAAAGCTCCTATTGTTATAACACTTTATGAAATTGATAAGCCCAGAGAAAATGAATAAACATATAATTAAATATTCAAAGTATTGAGATCCTGCCTAGAAGGAACAAACAAATAAGTCTGCATTTTCTTCCTGATTCACGATAAATGGTGACAATGTGCTATACATAGGTTGGAACAAGCGTGATCCATTGTTAGCTTTGATAAATTCAGTTTTCTTCACGTAAAATGGTTTATTATTGGATGAGCGAAGCAAAAAGATTTTAAATTTCCTGCCCCAAAAAAAATTTTTAGCTGGGTTTTTTTTTTTTTTTTTTTTTTTTTTCGCTTTTTCCCGGGCAAACGGCATACCGATTTTGATAAAAATTGAAGGGGGCCCTTTCAAAATTTTTGAACTTAGAGGTGTTTGTTTTTGGGAACAATCAAAGAAATATTTCCATGAATATCTTTTTTTTCCCCGATTTTCCCGATTTTTGTGCGATTTTTTCGTAAATTTTGGGCCAATTCTGCCAAAGGGGGGGGCTAAAAACTTTCATTTTACATGGACATTAAGGTTATGGTGATAGTAGCCCTTTTGAAAGAAAAGTTAAAAAAAGTTAGCCAAACCATAGAAAAAAAGTTTTTAATTTTATTTTTTTTCCCAAAAATAAAATTAAAAAGGACAATAGAATTGACAACAACCCACGCAAACTAAAAACTTAAAAAAGCTCTCCAAAAAGGACAAAAAAAAGGTTTGCGAACTCCGTGGCTACAGGAGCAAGCGCCGAACATCAAATCAGTGCCACTCCGTTCTCTGCGTTTAGGCAAATTCCTGTTCGTTCCGTCAACATACACCACACCTGACAAAATGTCAAAAGTTTGCAATTTTTGTGACTTAAATTTACAAAATTTTCAAAAAAGTTTTTTTTTATACGTCGGTGCTTTTTTGGCCCAAACGAACGCTAGTCCCCTGCCAAATGTGGCCCATTCCCTAGAAATCATGTGCCTCATGTACCACTCCTGTCCGCGAGTAGTAACCCCCCCTCCTCGTCCGCGCAAGGTGAACCGGACTGTCAGCAGTCAAGCGGCTGAAACACCTGTAGCAGCCAAGTGGATTTATTTTATTCACAGCGACCATGAAGCTTAGTTACGTACGTTACTATCAATGCCAATAATATTAATATAAGCGATAGGCCTAACTTACGCAATGAGGAATAATCAAGGTTTTTGTTTTTATCTTATTCACTTATAATGATTTGGGATGGTGGTGACGATTGACGTGAAGTTGAGAGGGATTGCAAAAAAAACATGCATTACGCGGGATTTGAGCCCACGTCCCATAGACTCACACCTTTGGACCCGCGCAATCGTATGTGCCACCTGGACGACATCGAACCCACGTCCCCGTAGAGCCTATGTTTATACCAGGCCCGTAACCGTATGTGCCCCGGGACGACATCGAATCCACGTCCTCATAGAGCCCACCTTGGCCACGCCCCTAACCCTATGTGCCCCCGCGGACGACATCGAAAAAAACCGCCCATAGGCCATAGCCTTTTTACCGCGCCCTTCTTGTGCCCCGCGGCGACATTCAATAAAATTACCACTACACTTATACTGTAAACAAATGTATCTAACATTTTTTAGAATGGACCTATAAATAATAATGTCGACGTAATTTTTGATGGGACAATAGATCGTGGCGACGACCTTTTAACGATTGCCGTAAAATTGTTTGAAATAGTTAATTTTTCTTATTTATAAAGTTTTTTTGGTAGGTTTGATCGGGATTGTGTGCCTGATCCATATAATCAAACCCTAACGCATGTAAACCCTTTTTTTATAATTTTTTAAAATTATTTAAATATTGAAAATAAACTCATTCTGAAAGATTTGATTCAATTAAATTTGTTGCCGCCCACGCCCCGCGGTGGCTCATACGGCCCGAAGCGTTTGGCACTAGGAGGACGTGGGTTCGAATCCCGTGTCATTGTCTCGAATCGTAATATTTTCGTGTGTAAAGTTGTATGCAATGATGCGTGTTTCAATTCTAACTGTGTTAGGTTTGTATTGCATGAACGTGGCATAACCAACCATACAAGAAAAATAAATAGATCAACAATGAACCATCGTAGTATAACATGAATACACTCATTTGCCGAGTAGTAAATATCCGGCCTTGTAGTGGTAAATCCATTCATAAACAACATTGTTGAAAGGACTCTGACGTCATAGGCTGGTTCACGTTAAAAGCGCGGGATCGAGAAAACGTTTTGGAATCAACTTGAATGACGAATTTATTTATTAACTGTCTATCCTGTGCAGTCATAAAACTAGTGTAAAAACAACAACGAACAATAAATAGAATTAGTATATCAATATTTCGAAAGAAACTTTAGTAGACCAGGTAAATGTTATTTAACCATTAATTGAACTTAACACTGCTCTTATATCTTAGAAGTATATCAATACATACACATTTTAGTTTTATAAGCAAATTTTGAAACTATCACAATAATGTATGAAAAGACGAAAGTATTATTAATTTAATTTAAATTGATATATTGTTTTGTGATTCATTATTTTATTTCCTCGCACGGACAAAGGAGTATTTCCTCCTACCTGTGCAACCATGGAGAACACCATCGCGCTATTTTAAGTGCGTCATATAAGACGTTTAGTTGATTGTTTATCGGGTCGGGTGATTGAGTTTTGGGAGATATCATCACTGGAGCTGATAAGTAATTACTCACGGGCTTGAGTGGGCTTACTCATCAAGTTGAGAATAGAGTGGTCAGTGACAAAACTGGAATTAGTAAGGTTGGTACACCCACAGGAAACGTATTTACCCAACTTTGCTTGAGCACTTCTACCTTGATGATATCACATCCGTAGACGAGCAAGATATAACAATCTTCTGCCAGATAACAGGATAAGAGCGAAGAAAGTTTGCGTTATATTATTTGTTTTAAATACAAAACACAAAAACAAAGTACAAGTGTTTACAAACTTTTATTTTGTTACTGAATTGTTGATGTTTTTTTAAATATTTGTATTATATATTGATAAATTAATGAAATAAAGAAAGTACTTAAGAAATTGAGTGTAATATACATTTTAAAAAAAATTCCGGTTGAAATTTTAATTTTAGTATATGATCGTAGCGAGCAAGTTAAATGTGACCAATTTGATTGCCCGGAGAATAAAAGTTGGCCCTATATTTTCTTTTGTGCGAGTGTGTTTGTACGATGTAGGCTTAATAGACCCTAGTCAATCCGATTTTGACGAAATTTTCAGGAAACCTTCGAAATCTCTGAACCTAGACTTTCGACTTATTTTCGGTTCCTGAAAACATCGATTTACACTAGTTACCCTACTATTCAAATTGCCGTCCGTGGTGGCACTTACGATTAGGGTGCTGGTCCTACTCGTATGGCTCAACAGTCTACGAGGACCTGGGTTCGAATCCCGCATTAGGCATGTTCCAAGCTCGATGATTCTATGTAGCGCCACTTCCCATGTTCCGGCAGCTCCTAAACAGAGAGACACACGAAACATCTTCTTCCTTCCTTCTTGGCCTCGAGCCACAGCCTGCTTTATTTTTAGTCTCGAGTCACATAACTAGAGACGCTTCCAACAACTGGCACAAGGGCGGTGGGTCCACGGTCATTCGGGGGGGGGGGGGCAATTTGTGGGATGGGTGGATGTATGTACGAGTACACGCATTACTTTCAGTCAATCCGTAGGTACGATCAAACTCGAGCATGACCTCTGATTGACATGACCGGCTGGATCGCGTGTTTTTGTATTGATCTTCGACAAGAGTGATACAGAACGGTTTCGGTGACCCTAGACGACCCAGGGCATTTTTATCAACGCGGCACCGCCACCAGCAATATTTGTTTTATTTTGTAATCCTTCTTCGTGTCTGTTAATTTAGTAGCTTCGCTGGGCACACCCGTTCTCGTTTTGAGATTATTTTTTTTAAAGTGTGGAAACCTTGTAATAATAATAATCTTTATTGTTATGATTTTATTTGCACAACCGACTAAAATTATCCAAAATTTTGCACATTGATCAAAAGTTTTAAATAATCTCGCGTTTGTAAATGATTTTAGATTTGGTCAATATTAAATTAAAATAAAGCTTTTGATAGGCATTAGTTTCCTCTTGATTGTTCTGGAGGGTAGGTGTATTTGATGAATGTCCAACGTGTGAAGCTCCCTTGTAAGAATGGGTAATAAATACCTTTACGAAATTTCATCTATTGCCCACTTATTTTTAGAGATGTCCCCTCAATGAACCTCATCACTCGAGATCTTTGAAGTGGCGCCATGAAACAGCGCTCAATCGAGCGTTGCCAGCCGAGGTCGATCTGTTGACCCTCTTGGCTGGGTGTATCGACAGCGGGGCGAGCGCACTGTAAGGTACATTTAGCTAGTACCGCGGAAGTACACGCGATTACACACGCGATGATATTAGCTGTGTCCGTGGAAAAGCGATCATTTTACCACGTTCCAAGTTTCTCAGACAATTTTACGTACATCACTTTTCATCAGTAACAATTAAACATGAAGCACCTATCATTGCACTTTTCCATAAATATACTCTTGAACATAAATAAAACAATTTTAATTTTCTAACATGTATAATCTGCCAAAAATGTCCAAAGGACCCGAAAGTTTGCTTTTTATGAACGAATTTATGATAAATTGTAAAAATCTGCTATGACAGGAGCGTACATTTAGACTAGACATAATTTGAATATTTATATTTACAGGAATATGAACTCGTCGAATATAATATAATCAGTGTATGCACACTGGGCACATATGGTCGTAAGCTGAACAGGGAAGTACATAGTCTGCACATCACCTGATTTACGGATGTTATTTATTTTTATTAATTAAAAGAAATTCAACTAATATTGATTAAATTTCATGAATATTATGAAGCTGTTCTAAATAATATCCCGGGTAGATTGGATCGACCATTCAGTCGTTCTATCCTACTTCAAATATTGGTCTCTGGTTGACCGTTGTTCGCTGGCCGACGATGTCCTGTGTCTTAGTGGGTCGACTCTAAAGTCGGATTTACTTATCTTTTAATTATTAATCAATAAATCTATTATATACGGGTTCGATACAAGTTCAGCGAAAAGGGGTTTTATTTATTTATTTATTTATTAAACGTCTATCCTATTCAGTTATAAAGACTGATGCAAAAGGAGGTTTGCAAAGGTTCTCGAACTCCCCCACCCTCCCTCTCCATGCAGGCTGTGTACGGAAACGAGAAGTGAGCCGACAGAATGTCTAGACCTTCCCTCCCGCCCAGCCGACTGCGAGTCTGCGATGTGGGAGGCGAGTCTTAAATTCACCCTGGTAATTGTCGGGTAGTCACGCAGGTATTTACCGTACCCCTCCGTGACGTAGTACTCACTATTCCGGTAGTTCCCCGGTAATTATATGCATGTGTAATTGTAAATATAGTATTTTTATTCATTTAGGACGACGGTCATCGCCCGCAGCCAAGCGCATGCGACTGCTTAGGCGACGACGAACTCGCGGCCCTGTATTGCAGCTACCCGAGTTGGGGGGTTTTCACTTTTCAGCTATCTGCACACGCCGCCCCGAAAGAGTTACAAACTTGAAACTCGGTATATGACCTGTGGTCCATGACCTACAAAAAAAAAACGATCCGACAACCCGTTCTGTGTTAAAAAATCAACATCGTCTAAAACCTTCCGGCTGGCAGGCTGGGTAGTTAATTCGCCGCGGAGCTAAATTGAGCCCTACAGAGAAAACGGTAAATCTTAGAACTATGAAACTTGGACCACACTTAGATGTACCTCAGACACAGTGCCTTTTGCTTTCAAAACCAAAATCGGATAACAGAGACGTGAGAAAATCAAAATTTGGATGAAAATCAAAACACGTAATTACTAAGGCGTGGTAATTTGTACAAACTTGAAATAAACATGCTCTTTTAAACCCTTATAAATATCTAGCGTAACAAAACACAAGGGACTAAATTTGGGGAGACCGTGGGCCCAAAGATGTCAAAAAACTACTCTGAACTTTAAAAAATTAATCATTTAAAGAAAACGCTACAACTGAGAAGTTTCAAACGTGGAATACACTTAGATATCTCTCATTCTTTATCACTTTTGAATATGGAAAGCAAAATTGGGTAACGAGTACCGGGGAAAATCAAAATTATCAAAAGCTAGGTAACTCCGTACTCTTATGAATAAGACGCTATGCAGAGAAAACGGTTCATCTTAGAACTTTGAAACTTGGGCCACAATGTCCCTCATGCTCAATCACTTAAGCTTTCAAAACCAAAACCGGGCAATAGGGACAGGGAGAATCAAAATCAAAATCAAAATCAAAACGCGAAATTCTCAGGCGTAGTTATTTGTACAAGCTTGAAATTAAACATGCTCTTAACCATTACAAATATCTAGCGCTTAAAACACAAGGGGTGAAATTTGGGGGGACCGTGGGCCCAAAAATGTCAAAAAACAATTCTGAACTTAACAAATTTAATCAAAGTCCATCATTCACGCCTTGATAGGAAACAAACAACCAAAAGATGTAATATCCCCACAAATACAAAAATAATTTAAAAAAAAAACGGCAGCCAAGCTCTCCTTCAAAAGTCTTCGGCTGTGATAGTTGTGAGATATAGAAGTTGAGCCAAGCTTTTTATTCTTTCTTCCTAGTTTCGCTTTGAAAAGAAGTAAGATCATTTCGCCTGTGCTCGAAATCATAAAAAAAATGGCTTGGCCGTTGAATTTGGTTCATGGTCAAGCATTTTTTTTTATCATTTCTAGTTTAAAAATTTTACTTTTTTACCACAAAAATCGTTGGTTTGGCGCTCGTCAAGAGGCGAAATGATCTTACTTCTTTTAAAAGCCAAACTAGGGAGAAAGAATGAAAAACTTGGCTCAACTTCTATATCTCACAGCATTCACAGCCGAAGACTTTTGAAGGAGAGCTTGGCTGCCGTTTAAAAAAAAAATACAAATTTTTGCATTTTTGGGGATTTATCTAACATTTATCCTATTCAGTTATCAAAATTGATGAACAAATAGAGAACGAAGATTTCAGATCGGCATCAGTTTTCTGTCCGTCCGTCTGTGCGTGTGTCATTTGTCACGATAAAAACAGAACATGACTTCAGATTGGCATCTTGGTTTGGTTATTGGTTGACATTAGCTTTGAACAATGATGGTACCGAATGTATTTGCAGACCCTGTGGGCTAGGCAACGGGAGGGGGGGGGGGGGAAGGGCTAGCCTCCCCGTGAAACGAAGATTTCTTTAAACCCGACACCTCCACCAAAGAGAAGCGAATATTGGAATTAACGTTGTGTAAAATTGTAAACTTCACAATCTATTAGTAGAGCATACAGAATAGCTACTAATAGGGGATCTTTGCTCTCTTTATGTAGCCTGTGGTGGCTATACTTGCGGTGCTTTTATAGGATGCTAGATGTATTTGTGAAGCCTTCATGGTCGAATGGTGTATTAGAAAACATCTGTGAGTGTAGGCCGACCGCTATGGAAGGTTCTGGGTTCGTTCCCCTGTCGGGGCATACTTTTATGACAATTGCTATCATTCACTCACATAATAATTTATATACAAAAATAATTCAAACATTTTATGTGTTCCGTAATATGGAGAAACAGCCAATTTGAAAATGATATGGTAAATATTAAAATTACAAACTTATATTCAGATGCAAGATGTAGATTGCAAATCAATTTATCTTAAAAATACGACCTAGTTACAAATGTGCAGATACAATCATACAAGCTAATGAGTTAGTCTACGTAACGTCTATCATTGTAGTTTTATGACCCATCGTAAAAGTAGAATGTACGACTACGAGCGTACACAATACGAAAAGTCATTCAACCGGAAGAAATGGCTTTTGTTGCCGGCATGTATTCGAGAGGCCATAAAGGCATTTAGCGAGTCTGCGTTGTTTTGTTACATGGAGGATGTTTAAATGGGAGAACTAAAGGTTAAAGAGTCTTGTGGAATTTAAAAGGTTTCCAGGATATGAATGTATTTATTTTGTTTGTACAATTATATAACGTCTATTTAATATTCATTAAGCGAGCGAAGCGAGCGTTTTCCATTAGACTCTGCCGGAAAAAGAGTCACTGGTTTTGTTTTTTTTTTTTTGTTTGTTTGTTTGTTTGTTTGTTTGTTTGTTTGTTTTTGTTTGTTGTTTGTATGTTTGTTTGTCAGTTTTTGTTTGTTTTTTGTTTGTTAGTATGTCTCGCCATAACGTTCGAACGGAGGCTCGGATCGAGTTGAAATTTTGACCATCCGCAAGCTTTGTTCTCGATTGAATGCCATTAGTTTTGTGGCAAAATCGTTCAAAAAGTTAAAAAGTTACATTAAAGTTAATCGAAAGTTTTTTTTTCAAACTAAACGGAGACAAAATCTGAGATAGCCAAATTATTTAGAATGTCCGTCCGGACACGAATATGTTAATTTTATTTTGATCCGATAAGTACCTAGTGTAGATGGAAATTACATTATAACAAAAGTAACGTTGTCATGGCAACTAAAAGACGCGCGAAGTTTCTAATGCACTGCCACCTAGAAGTAATCAAAATACTTTCGAGGAAGAGTGTATTATTTGTCACCAAAGAGTTTAAATAGTTTCCCAAGGAGTCAAGGTCCTCTAGATGGCGGTGGATTTTATCCACAAAGTAAAGGTTTACACACGGGTTACCCAAATACCTTGGCAATAATAAATAATATTGGAAACATGGCCCTGTGGACAGCGAGCGTCGCAAATTTAAAAATTAAAAAAATGTGCAATGTGGGTCTAGCTATAGCACGTGCTCGCTTATCAACGCGTCCAACTGAGCGTTTCCTAGTTTACAAAACTGATTTACAAGAAGACAATAAATAGCATTTGAATAGAATAACTAATTAATTATATTATTCAATGTAACAATACATATTTTTTATGGGTGGTAACTGGTAACCCTAACAAATAAGAAATGAATGTATAGCCATGCCAGTGAATGCAAGAAAGAAATTGTATCAAATTTTTGTATGGAAATTAAAAACATATAATATGAAATAGAGAGTTAAGTGTACCTATGAAATATTTTGATAAACGAGGGATTTTGGAATGGGTCGACTTTATTAACTGATCATGCATTCGAGCTTACAAAAAAAAAAAAGCTGACAAAAAGAGTATATGACATGCGTTTTAGGCAAATTGCTGTTCGCTCGGCCGACTGACACCACAGGTGTTTGAAATTTTTGAACATATGTCACGAATGTGGAAATTAAGGGCTCTGCAGTAACATATTTCAAAATTTTGTTTTAAAATAATTTATAAAAAATAAAGTAGTTTCCACGAATTTTGATTTTATTTAAAACTAAAATTTATTAAATTTGTAATTTTTTCTGGCTGATTAAGACAAAATTTTGAAAATCTGTGACTGCAGGACCGTCCATGTATGCTTTATTTGACGAAAGAACGTGAAAGTTCCTTTTTAGGAACGTCTCAGTTCCTTATTTAAAAGCACCTAAGTAACTTAACTTTTCAAAGTTCATTTTTCGGGGGGACTTGATCAAAGCTGGGTAGTAGTGGTGATGGTATACCACGTATAGGCCTAGAATAGTTAGTACAGATAATCCATGGCATGGTTTGGAAGTGATGACCTATGGAGAAATGAAAACCATTTTGAGAAAATGTTAGGTGATTCTACAGCCTTTGATTGTTCTTGAAATTATCCTACGACAAGGACGATTCAGAATGCTTTTGGTGATCCGACTCGGAAATGGTATTTTGTTCGGCCTAGCGTATCACTCGTCAACAAACTCCACGTAAAACTTTTAAACATAATTACCGGTATATTAAACTATTTCCATAATGACGTCGTAATTTGTTTTTAAACCAATTAATGTTCAATTCCCCCTAACTCTACGTAACAGAAAACTTTTAATAGAATCTTCTGAAGGTTGAAGTTTCTATAGGTTGCTATACCTAACTTACAACATTAGATCGTGTTTCTGAGAATCTTAACAAATGTTGGCTTTACAAATTACAAGCGACGCATAACCACAATAACAATCATTCAGTGTATTTCTGTATTCGCTCCAAACGTTTACATAATTGTAAGGTTATTTATAAATACTTGGGGTTAGTTTGTCTCTATAATCAAATAACAATTACGGAACACGTATTTGTACTAATTGTATAATAATATGCGTCGCTCGTTTAGCTTTGAATATAAATGCATACATATGATTATGAACAATTACAAAATGTTGAAACAGAACAACTCTTAATAATTCCAATATGTGATACATATTATAATACTTCCCAGCCTCGACATTTTCTAGTTATCTATCGGTTTCAGCAGAATGAGTCATATCACACGGTTCAGGTTTAGGCTTTAGCGTTCCATTATAATAATATCCAATCCAAAAATTGAGTTGATAAGACTATTAGTAATTGGATGAGCGTAGCGAGCGTAGCGAGCGAAGCGAAGATTCCATTTCACTACACTGGAGAAAAAAATCCGGAATGTTTTTTTTTTTTTTTTTTCTTTCTGTATTTTTGTGTGTCTGTTAACACGATTCCGGCTAAACCGATACTCCGATTGCGATGACATTTAATAGAGGCCTTCGAAATCTCTAAACTTTGAACTGCCACGTTTTTGCGCGTAATCGGTTAATTTTTTTCACATAAAAAACGATATTTTACGATTTTTTTTTCGATTTTTAAAAACTTTCTTCGACTCATTACACCTACATGCTTTATCCGATTGTAATGATTTTTTCACAGAACCTTAATTTCATGAATTAAGATATTCGTGCGAAATTTGAGCGTAATCGAAAAAGTAATTTCTCATGAAAATTAAATTTTACGGGTTTTTTCTTTTTAAAACAATCTTTGACTTATATACACCTACATGCTTTATCCTATTGTAATTATTTTTTCACAGAACCCTAATTTCATGTTTTAATATATTCGTGTTAAATTTGAGCGCAATCTAATATTTATTTCTTATGAAAATTGCAATTTTACGATTTTTTTCTTTTTTAAAAATTACGATTAATTAAAAAAATTAAGTTATTTTTTTATTTAATTTAATTTAATAAAAAAATTTCGACTATGTAATGATTTTTTCACAGAACAACAGAAAATCCGCGTAACACATGGCAGCTCAATGCACCAATTACGATCATCCAACAACGCGGCGGGACTTAAGCGTTTTCCTAGTCTAAATTGTATAGGCCTACCTTTTTTTGTTGAAAAATAATAGGTCATACAAAATGTTTCGTTTTAGTCGCAACCCGCAAATATGGGAGTTTGGAGTTTCATACCCAAAAAATACGAAAGTAGTTTTGTCTTCCCAAAAATAATACTACTAGGAAAACGCTTAAGTCCCGCCGCGTTGTTGGATGAGCGTAATTGGTGCACTAAGTTGCCATGTGTTACGCGGATTGTTACTGTTGTTCTGTGAAAAATCATTAATTAGTCGAAGATTTTTTTTTAAATAAATGAAATTAAATAAAAAATTAACTTTATTTTTTTAATTAATCGTAATTTTTAAAAAGAAAAAATCGCAAAAATGAAATTTTCATAAGAAATAGTTTATTCGATTGCGCTCAAATTTTACACAAATATATTAATTCATGAAATTAAGGTTCTGTGAAAAATCATTACAATAGGATAAAGCATGTAGGTGTTATAAGTCAAAGAATTGTTTTAAAAATGAAAAAAAAAAACGTAAAATTTCGATTTTCATGAGAAATAATTTTTCGATTACGCTCAATTTCACACGAATATCTTAATTCATAAAATAAAGGTTCTGTGAAAAAATCATTACAATCGGATAAAGCATGTAGGAGTTATAAGTCGAAGAAATGTTTTAAAATTCGAAAAAAATCGTAAAATTGCGTTTTTTATGAGAAAAGATTTCCCGATTGCGCTCAAAAACGTGGCAGTTCTAAGTTCAGAGATTTCGAAGGCCTCCATAAAATTTCATCACAATCGGAGTATCGGTTTAGCCGGAATCGTGTTAACAGACACACAAAAATACAAAAAGAAAAAAAAAAAAAAAAAAAAAAAAAAACATTCCGGATTTTTTTTTCCAGTGTAGTGAAATGGAATCTTCGCTTCGCTCGCTACGCTCGCTACGCTCATCCAATTATTATTATTATTATTATTTTTTTTTTTTATTTACTACAATACAGAATTACTAAAAAAATTACATTTCATACATTTCTAACAGTATTTTCGTTCTCCAATCCAGGGAAATATTCGATCTAAACTTATTGCTCAAAGAAAACTATATTAAAAATATTATTGTTGAAATCATGTGAATCGTCCAAGTTTAGATTATTTTTGTTTACAATATATTTTCCAAAATGCATTTTACTATCAGTAGGTTTACTGATGGACAATGATGTTTCTATGTCGTTCGCTTTTATTGTGACTATAACTTAGATGATGAATGAACCTCAAATAAATTGCTTCCTCAACTTACAATTCTGTCTATATTTCATCATGTTGTCTATTTTCTAATTAAAACCGTTTTTTTTTTAAAACGATTTATTCGTTTTTATTGTTTAAATAACACTTTACTAATTATCCTACCGTGCTTGTCTTACATAACCCGCGATGTTGAACCTCTCTCCACCTCGGCCCTGAAAGCGAGTGTTGTGTCTAATTGCGGGAACATTAAACTAGTAATTAATTACGGTAGCTCGTGCTCGGAGTGGGCGTGTCTCTGGTACCGGTTGTATCATACCAACACGTCTGATGTGGTTCTGATATTGTTATTCCCTTCTCACCGTTATAGCTTTGTTTTCGATTATATTTTGAGTGATTTTCGTTGATATTTTGAGCGATTTTTGTGGTATTTCGATGTGTTCGATATCGATAGCTTTTTATATTTCGTTAGATATCAACATGATTATATGTTTTGATATATTTTTATTGTATTATATTTCTATAATATTTCTATATTTATATCGGCAAATCGCATTCGTCGGTTGGTATAGTGGTCTCAACGAAAGAATGCAGGTGGCTCGAAATTGTTTTCCCAACATAACAACTTTGTCAATTCTATTCACGCTAGCTCAGCGTGGATCTTGCACACGGAGGAACTCTGTGATCAGCACAGATAATTTTTGCTTGCGTTGGTAAAAGATATTTCTCTTTCATACACAAAGGCGACATTCCATTTACCGCTCATCTAGGGCGACGGTCGTCGCCCGGCAGACAAGCGAATACGGCTGCTAGGCGACACCGAACTCCGGCCCTATATACACCTACCAGAGTTGGGGGGTTTTCAGCTATCTGCACACGCCGCCCCAAAAAGAGTTAAAATCTTGAAACTCGGTATATGACCGGTATTTGGTCCATGACATCCCAAAAAAAAAAAAAACCCCACCGAAAACTCGTTTTTGGTTAAAAAAGGCTCAAAAACATCGTAAAATTCCCCTTAAAGCGGGCTGGGTGGGTGGGTGGGGGGGTGGGTGGCTAGGTTTCCCGGGGAGTTTTTTACCCTACAGAAAAAGGGTAAATCTTAGAACTATGAAACTTCCCCCACACTGGTGTATTTCGACGCAGTGCCTTTGCTTTCAAAACCAAAATCGGGAACAGGGCCGGAAAAATAAAAATTTGGATGATAATAAAACGCGAAAATTCCCAAAGGGTGGTAATTTTTGTACAAACTTAAAAATTTAAATGCTATTAACCTTATAAATATTTTGCGTCCAAAACACAAGGGGCAAAATTTTGGGGTGCCCAGGGGGGCCAAAAAATGACAAAAAACATATCGCTTTAAGAAATAATCATTCAAAGAAAAGCTACAACTGAGATGTTCAACGTGGAAATCTTTTGAATCTCTCTTCTTTTCCTTTTGAATAGGGAAAAGCAAAAGGGTTTTAAGGGGTCCGGAAAAAAAAAACCAAAATTAAAAAAAGTAGGAATTCCCGTCTCTTTGAATAATACCCCATCCCGAGAAAAGGGTTTGTCTTAAACTTTGAAACGGGGCCACACTCAGATTACCTCATATAAAAAAACCCGGGGGCAATTTGGGGCCCGGGGAAAAATCAAAATAAAAACAAAACAAACGCGTAAATGGGCGTAGTAATTTGTAAAAAGTTTGAAATTAAACATGCTCTTAACCTTAAAATATCAAGTGTTAGCTAGTGCGTTGGTCTTGTTTTTACGTATCTGCCCCCAATGCGAAGGGCCGGGTTTCTTTCCCCGCAAAAGTCAAAAGTTTTTAACTTCTGATTTGGCTTAAGCTATCGTTTTTTGTTTTTGGTTTTGTAAACGGGACTTTGGACCCGTCCTAGCAAAATCAAAACGCGTTTTTACCAGGCGAGAAATTTTGTATAAAGTTTGAAATAAAATGCTCTTATAACCTTATAAATATCTAGTGCTTATGCTATGCTTTGGGTCTTTGTTGGGATCTGCTTCCCAACAAAAGGGGGCCAGGGTTTCGATCCCGCTCAAGTCAAAAGTTTTTAACTTTTGTTTTGGACTTAAGTCTATCAGTTCTTGTCTTAGGAGTTTGTAAAGGTGATTTGACCCGTCCTGCAACGAAGCACTAAAAAATTTCGAGTTTTGGATCGGCCTTTTTGATTCTGGCGTTGACCCCGGGGGATTTTCGACTGTCCATCACTGATTGATATATTTCCTATTAAAAATATCGATCTTTGTTGGTTATCGCTCACTCGCGATTGCGTCGGGGCCTGCGGTTGGGTTGGTCGCTTTTTATTTAAAGTCCCCCCTGAAAAAAGTTATATATAAAAGAGTGGGAGACTCAAATAAAAAATTTATTATTTATTTATAAGGGGTATCTTTGGGGGACCGGGGCCCCAAAAAAGTAAAAAAACAACTTTTTTAAAATTTAACATTCAAAGCCCCCCATTCACACCTTGATACGCGAACAAAAAAAAGATGTGATATCCCCCAAAATACAAAAAATTGTAAAAAAGACGGCAGCCAAGCTCTCCTTCAAAAGCTTCGGTGTGAATGTGTGGTATGAAATTGAGCCCAAACTTTTTTTTTCTTTCTCCCTAGTTTTTCTTTGAAAAATGTAAGATCATTTCGCTGTTTACGAGCGCCCAAACCAACGATTTTTGTGGTAAAAAAGGAAAATTTTTTAAAATCGAAAACATAAAAAAAAAAGACTTGGCCTTTAATTTTGGGTTTTGGCCAAGAATTTTTTTATGTTTCGAGTTTTAAAAATTTTCTTTTTTTACCCCAAAAATCGTTGGCTTTGGGGCCCCGTCAACCGGCAAATGCTTTCAATTTTCAAAGCGAAATAGGGAGAAAGAAAAAAAAGCTTGGTCAACTTTATATCTCACAGCATTACAGCCGAAGATTTAAGGAGAGCTTGGGTGCCGTCTTTTTTTCAAATTTTGTATTTTGGGGGGATTCATTTTACCTCACCCTACCAAACATCTGATTTTTTTTGTTGGGGCAAATATAGGCGAATACTATTTAAAATATCATCATACACATATTATATCAGTGATGGTCATTAGATTGGAATCTGGAAGCAAAGTTTGTTCGTGAGAGTCCGGCTGTGTTCGGCGGCTGGTGACCAGACGGACAGACGTAGGAAGCTGGCAATTAGTTCTAGGCCGTGGCCAGAGCAAGGTCGCCATCTCACACATGATATTATAGGCGCGTCGTACGAGGATTCGGTCATACGTGGATGACTGCAGACAGCATTTGTGTCCCCGCATCCTAATTCCCTGTAGGGGTAACGTAAAACGATAAACCCGTTTATTTACTCAAATTTTCTCATTAAATAAATTTTCTAAAAAGGTTTTGGTCGAGGAACGGTCACGTTCAATAGGCAGTGGCGGACCCGGGGGGGGGGGGGTAGGGGGGACGCCCCCCCCCCCCCCCTTGATCCTTGAAAAGTCAAATTTTTTTCTTTAAAGAAAAGTTCGCCACAGAAAAAATTAAGTTTTCTTGCAACTATGATTTTTTTTAAAAATTTATTTCTTTTTGCAATTCCTCCAGTTCAGATATTATTTTTTTTGGTTTTTACCCAAAATCGTAACACATCTATAATTCTAGGTTTTTAAGGTCCCTGAAAATTTCGCATGATCAGAGAGCCATTTTACCCGGGAGAGGGGCGAGCAGACAGAAAATAAACACTTCGCTTTTTTTTTTCCCGGGGGGAAAAAATTTAAAGCTTTACTACTCTCTCCAATAAAATTTTATTTTAACACTGGTTTTTTAAAAAGTAGGGATAGAAAAACCCGAGCGATTGCGATTTTAAAGGGATTACTTTCCCCCAGGGCCATTTTAGTGAGGGGAAATGCAAAATAAAAAAAATATATTTGAAAAAATTTTTTAAAAAAGGTCCCTCCCCTAAGGGGGGGCCCCCCCCCTTTTTAAAATCCATTTTTGGAAAAAAGTTTCATGAATGAACTATCACCATATATCTAATGTCCATGTGAATATGAACGTTTTAGCCCACCCGTTTTGGTCAGAATCGGCCCAAATGCACGAAAGTATCGCACTAAAATCGAAAAAATCGTAAAAGTACGATTTCATGAGAATATTATTCGATTGTACCCAAAACGTAGCAGTCTAAGTTCAGAGATTTCAGGTCTGTCAATTTTCATCAAGATCGCATATGCCGTTTGCCCGGTAGAGAGCGAACAAACAGACGAAAACAAACAAAAAAACAAAAAAAACAAAAAGACAAACCAAAAAAACACCCGAGCTAATTTTTTGGGGGTCGGTGAAATGAGTCTTCGCTTCGCTCATCCAATTATTGATTATATTTCATTTACAGTTATATAAACTGACATACAAAATACGATGAATACCAAACAAAGGTAAATAAACGTTAATTAAATATTTACAAAATTCATTTTAATTTTGCTAACTAAACATGTTTATGTATTGAACGTGTAAATCGTTCGTATCTGTTCGTCCACAAATAGACATTACACAACCAGCTATTTTTTTAAAATCCAAGCAACATGTTTTAAAAACGTTTCAGTTTTACTAAAAACGAATTTTAAAATGTGTAAATCGTGTTTAGACGTGTATCTGCGAAGTACGAGAATGCCTCTGTTCATACGTACATTTCAATAATACAAACCACATTCAATTCAAGCATCACGTTTTGAACCCAAGAGTGGGGCCCAAGCAACCTTCTTTCAACAATACATGTTTGCTAATGTTTCGTCCGTGAGATATCTAGATTGTGGCTTATGTTTATCCAAACACTGTAATTTCACAAAACAAATACAACGAACATGTTTCTATAAAAAGTATTGTTTCCAGGCGCGTAGGAAGGGGGGGGGGGGATGGGGGGGAGTTTCCCCCCACTTTTTAACGTGACCCCCCCCCACTTCAGAATCTTAGAAATTCAGTCTCGCCGTAAATAGCACGAAACAAATTCTGATAACGAATTTTCAATAAAAGTGATTTTTTTAATCCATTATACTTACTGATAATGACTTGTTTTGGCACGTCTGCAGTGTATTCTCCACTTCCCTTTCCCTTACCTTATACCTCCTTATAGTAATGATCAAAAATTTCGACAATCCTATTATTGTTCGACGTGATCAATGATAAGCCTATGCATATTCAATGGTTGTAGCATGCATGGTCTATCTCTTAACTATTCCAATTTTATTTAGAGTTTTATAGTTTTAACTGTACAAAAAATACATTAATTTGGTATTGCATTCAGCCCACGATTTTTTTCTAGAACGCACCAAACACACTCTAAAACCTAATTTTCAAAATTTTCGTCTGCGGCGCTGTAAATTGGGGGGCAGAGCCCCCCCAACCCCCCGGACTTGGCAGCAGATTTGTTGTTCCCCTCCTCCTACGCGCCTGATTGTTTCACATATTCCTTAGTTTTCTGCTGATTTCGGCAGTGCGTAACACGTCTAAGATAGGGGTAAAATATAACGTGCAGCTTTGTGTGTGTGTGAGAGAGAGAGAGAGAGAGAGAGCGAGAGAGCGAGAGAGAGAGAGAGAGAGAGAGAGAGAGAGAGAGAGAGAGAGAGAGAGAGCTCTGTGACATCACCAGCCCGTGCTAGTGAACCGTGTGTGAGATGTGACGTCACAGCTCTTAAAGGGGAGCGACTCAGTGAGCTTGCAGCAACCCGCATCACAGCCACGCTAGAAGTCACACAGTCATGCAGTAATCAAGAATGCATAAGTCTTGTTCTCAAGACTAAGTTGCAGCAGGGCCTATATTATTATTGTTTGCAAAAATTATGAATATATTATTTATAATCAAGAATTTTAGTCCTCTTTCGTTCAGACCTATTGTAAACGTTTTTTAAACTCTTGATATTAACAGGATTAATCGTTGAATTTGTATTAGCATATTTTATTGTTGACGTAACAAAAAGTAAGAACATTCATTCTTTATTAATTTTGTACTGAATGTATTTATGATACGGCATTCGAAATAAAAACATTCGTGTGCTCATGAGTCCTTGCCACAATCAGAAACAGTGTTTACTTTTTGCGATCGGTCGTGCTCACTCATATCACCTTAATCATTGTTTGCATTCCAAAGATAAGATAGGGCAACCACGAGGAATTGGGTATTGATAATCTGCGTTTTGTTGTACAATGTAATGTATAATGTTCTGTGGACATTTAAACGTTCTCCCTGGTTTCATGAAAATATTTTATAACTTTAGTGCAAGATTAAACATCGTTTAGATTTAAGAAAAAAAAACATCAATAATCAGTAATAGAAAAAATTTAAACGTTTTTAAGTTTTGATAAGTAAATATTAGGGTAAATAGATAATTCCTTTAGTAAATTCATGACGTAGGCCTAATACTTTTCAAAAAAGAAAATATGAAAATTAAGAAGTATTAAAAAACGTTGGAGAAAAGTCAAATGAAAATAATGAACCGTTCAGTTGGTCACATTTTGAGCAAAGAAGGAATAGCAAATAGGAATAGTATATTTGAGGTGAAATTCGGATTTCATGAAGGGAAATCAACATTTTCTCGTTCTGTTTTCTGTTACATACTTGTTTCTCGTACATAGCCCTAAATTTGATAGTGCAAGTCCTCAAAAGTCCACACAAATTGCAATTTATGGTCGATATTCAATAAAATTGCGTTTGACCAAACGGGACTAAATTTAAAAAAAAACAAGCCATGTACGATGATTGAGTATGCATTTTCTGAGTATGCAAACATTTATCTTGATCGATGGAAAAATGTAGGCGTTGTTCAAAAAGTACGAACTCACATTTTCGGCTCGAATCGTAGTGTTCCCATGCTAGTTTGATTGAAATTTCGAACTTTGTCCAGTTGACTTGAATGTTGTGATGACTTGTTCAATGCTACCCGCACCGCACCATGCGTGCCCTAACTCAACCGTATCCTCTACAGCAGCCGGGTGTCTGTTAGTCGTGCATCAAGGAGTTCCCCGGTAGTTGTGTGATACACGAGATCGCCACGTGCGCCGTGTAACCTGCAATTAGGAGATGTAATCAGCGCACTACGCACTTCTTTATACAACAAGCAAATTACATTTGACATTCATCAAATCCACACAACACACAACACAAACAACGTGCAGGACTAATAATACCGTCAGGTGTAGCAGTTAAATCAGAGAAAAGACGCTAACAAAGATTTGTGTGAAAATAAACGTAAATTTTTGTAGTGGCGGTAAAAATAATTCTAGATTTTGTAGAATGTCGGCAGTGGGGTTTCTCCCCCCACCCCTGATCTTTTTTCAATGTTGGTACTGGGATCTTGTAATTTGTAAAGGACACAGTGTACGATAAAAACGTAGTTGTGATAATTCAGCTGTAGATATTTGTGGTAGCAAAGGAAAGTTTCCTGATAGGTGGAATTGAAACATTAAATACAATTCACAAATAAACAAATCCAGCTTCATAAGGTATTTCTAATTTCTGGATTGTATTAATTTGTATCTTTTATTTTGTTTTGACAAAAGTGGTGGTAATGTCGTCCGCGGTAACACACACAATTAGGGCGGTGGTCCGAAGCGTAATGGCTCTACGAGGATGTGGGTTCGAATGTTCTTTTGTAACGTCCTTCATCGCCATCGATCACCACTCATCGTCCCAAATAGCCTTAGTGCATTACGAAGATTGGAGTTTAAACGAACAATGATATTCTCTATTTTTAACTCACATTCATCTAGTCTTAATTCAATTTTTCACGTGGAGGTTTCAATCTTATTCAATGTTGAGTGCTTACATTAAGGTATTCTTTAGCATATACTACACACATTCATCTCGATCTCATGAAACTGGCAGTTGGCTGGGAAAGGGTTTCTATGCTTCCTTTTTTGTAACTCCTCCACGGGTGATCGGTGCCTGAAAAGGGGACCCCCGAAAACGTAAGGTTCTGGCATACGTCGCAGCTACGCGCGGCGGGTAAGCTAGTTATTCATAATTTTTAGTTTCGGCTTATCCATCAATGTCTGGTTGTCTGCCACTGTGTATCAGTCCGACGTAGAGTGCCGTGCAGTGAGCGAAGTAAGCAACAAGGTGCTTGTAGAGTGCCGTGCAGTGAGCGAAGTAAGCAACAAGGTGCTTGTAGAGTGCCGTGCAGTGAGCGAAGTAAGCAACAAGGTGCTTGTAGAGTGCCGTGCAGTGAGCGAAGTAAGCAACAAGACAAGGTGCTGCCTAAAACAGGAGAAAGTCTACAGCACGTTACGTTCTTGCGGCCGTTGAGTGAGACGTAATGATCCGTCCACTTGTCCAAGAATGTAACCTTAATCCTTGAGTCAAGGTCACGCCTAGGTCTACGTGCATCTAGGTGAGGGCTATAATCAAAGAGAGGCAATTAAGGAGTGTGTTGCCTAACGGTATTGAAGTGTTGATTCGGAGGTCCCAGGTTCAAATCCCGTCGAGACGTCGGCAAAACTCTCCCATAAGAAATAACAGTGCGACTTCCCGTGCATGACCTTGACGACTTTTAGGCGTACAAATATTGACCAATAATGACGTATTTGTTCATCTTTCTCAGTTACAGGACTTTTTACTTTTGTAAGTTGACA
The DNA here is from genome assembly GCA_024449915.1 of Sweltsa coloradensis. Taxonomy (NCBI): domain Eukaryota; kingdom Metazoa; phylum Arthropoda; class Insecta; order Plecoptera; family Chloroperlidae; genus Sweltsa; species Sweltsa coloradensis. The sequence goes on from JAMZAV010000643.1 coordinate 67,457, forward strand.
CTCAGTTCAGCCACACTATTTTCAATTTTGTATTTATTTTTTATTTTTTATTTACTTCTAGCATGTGCTTCTGTCCATCAGTATAATATGTCCCTTTCTCGATTTGGTTAGTCGGGAAACACTCCCGTAGGTGTAATTGTTTTTGTTTACTACAATTTAGAAATTAAAAATGGGTCTGACTTTTTTAATTTCTGAATTGTAGTAAATAAAAAAAAGAAGAAAAAAAATAAAGTATAATATGTATTCGGTATATGATTTTGGAGACACAAATCACATACACACATTGCATACAGTTGTTCGTAACTAACCATGTTTACACCAGCGTCGCCCGTGGGTGAATCGTGCCCAGCTACTTGGTCGCCGTTTCCTATTTCAAAGACCAATCCCTATTTGTTTGGCCATTATTCACTCGTGGATGTTTCCCTGATTTGCTGTTCCTGATTTTGGCAAACCTCGTATTCGTTTGAGTGGGATCGTGTAATAAATCAGTTTTTTTTCTGTTCTTCTTTTTTGATTTTTTCATTAGCTTTCTTTCTTTTCTCTTCTTTCTTTCTTTTTCCCCGTTTTTATATTAGGCCTAAGTTTATTAATAATTTAATTTAATATCCATTTTCGGATTTATTACCAGAATGATTGTGTAATTAATACATTGTTGTTGTAGTGTCTGCATTTATGAAATTATAGATTTATTTAGTTCACCTCCTTTGTAAATCAGTTTATTAGCTAAATAGGATAGACGCAAAATAAATAAATGAATAAATAAATAAAAAATAAATAAATGCCAATGAATGAATGAATTTCAACTGGCATAATACAAGCGAATATTTTTTCGTGGATATACACGAGAGTTTCAGGAAGGCTTGGCTGCGCAGTGTTCTAACTCTGGGCGACTGGTGGGCATTATTTTAACATGGATACGATATGTCAATATCGGTGAGCTAAGGTTCGTCCAGTTATATTGAAATATCTTTTGTCAGCCACAAATCTATAAGTCGCTACCAAAATGGCCACCAGGCGTAGACTCCCAGGTTTGAATTAGTGTCATTGAAAAAACTGTTTTTCCTATTGTTTTCTTGCTAACGATAATAACTAATATTAGAATCTTTATTCGATTAACATGTTCTGCCAAATGCTATGCATGCAGCTTTCAGTAACCAATCAAAATAATTCACCCTCTTATAACATGTGTATAGATGGCGCCATCGAGCTCGATGGATGGCGCCAAGGGAATTTTTGCCCACCAGTCGGCCATGACAGTGGGTGTGACGTCATCTGAAACTCGCGTATTTATATCAAATTACATTTTTTCAATCAAAACAATATATTTCATATGTGTCTGGGAGAAAAGGAAGAACGCCTTCTCCCAATCTTTCTGGAATAACTTGGTACGTCCTGTTATACCCCTACTCCGTCCGAATGAGAGAACAATGTAATTAGCCACAATGTTAATTGGCCCTGTAAATAATACCACAATGCCCCACGAAACTGCCGATCAGTAGCGAGACCAACCAACTCCGCACCAAGGTTTGTAGCTCGGCCTCGCTGCAACTGAGCTTCACACTCGTCTCTCTCGCCTTGTTGACTGACAAGGCTGGCTTCATACTTCACAGACACCTGCTAGGTCGGCCTTCTGGACAGAGGTGACCATCAATAAACCTTACACACGTACAGCACGTTCCATAGTGGGTGAGCGCTGAATACTCTCAGAAACATAACTGCAGGCTTGTGTCTGTTTGTTCGCTCTCTGTCCTCGGTCAAACGGCTACTCCGACATTGAAAGCCTACAATTCGTGATTTGATTCAAAATCAAACTTCATAATAATGAATAGTCTTTCACTTTCAGTGACCTCTTATCGTCTATTTAAAAATTTGGAGGAGAGCGCTCCAGTGACCATCACCACTGTGAATTGGGCAGCTAAGCTTGGCCCAACTCAAATGCACGCGCTCAGGTGTTGACGATTGGAGCTGATGGTCAATGTTGGATGTTGGAAATTAATAACATTACCAAATTTTGCATGAATGTGAATAAGAGTTCCTTTATTTATATCTTCACTTGGTTGTCAAGAATTTCATAACGATAGGCAAGTTCAAACGTGAAAAATGGAAAATCGAAGAAAACATGGATTTCAATTCAGGAAATTTCCACCAAACCTTTTATCTTACGATTGAACCAAATTAACCTGCGCGTTCTCATTGATTTAAACGATGATATCCAGTATGAAAATTTTTGTAAACAAATCTGTACACTTGAAATAAATTCCCGAAGATCATCAAAATTGAGTAAATTACGGAGATTTCACGATTTTTTAAATTCAAAACCGATGAATTAATTAAGGATTACGCGTACTGGATCTCATAGATTGATTCTTTATTAACGTTGATGTGAACTTCCTTGCTAACAATCAAACCCCGAGAAGGTAGCTAGCTGAACTTTGATGACCCCATTCTTACACACAACTCTGTAGAATGTAAGGCTTGAATCGATCACCTTCACCCCCCAGCAGAACTCTCCCAGCCCAGCCCCTCGCAAGGAATCCACAGCCGGCCGGCACTGAATGCAGGCAGCAACAGTTGTTTGGCCAGGTTTATCTTGTCTAGGCTGCATAACATGTGCGCTATCTGATGGAGAATTAGGAACACAAGTGTTGCTACTTGCTAATCACGTGTTACTTCTTGGACTAATTGAATTCCTACGTAAGGCTGACAGGACGTCGGTTTCGCTATCTTGGGACGCACATTTCTAATTCTTTCCTCTGCCTTTAGTATTAGTACTGTACTGTAGGCCTACACATTTTATTACGTGATAGCTATTCGCTAGGCCGGAAAGAATCCGATGCATTTAAATGAAACTTTGCATTTGTCAAAAAGGCTTTACATGGACATCCCCACAGTCGTAGATTATCAAAAGTTTATGCTAACCAGCCAGGAGCAATTCATGAATACGGTAAATTCTCGAATACGGTCAATTATAGACTTTTTAACAAAATCGTAATTTTTTAAAAATATTTCAACATATTTTATTGAAAAGTGTAACCTGACCGTAGAACCATTTATTTCCGCTTCCGCAACAACTATAGAAAATGTCAAAATCTTGGCATCTTCGCATAGCATATGTAGCTAAGCGTATGTTTTAACAGGAAATCGCTTAAGTTAACTGCCACGGTTATCAGCGCAATCTGTGTAAACCAAAACCAGTGTTTACTCCCCCTCCCATTGTTTGATCCAAATACGATTGACAGATTTTCTTTTCTTGCATTCAACATTAAATGGCGAAATCCCATCCAGAGCTTTGACATACTTCAACTACACAACTAGATTATAGATCGGTAAGAAAAGTGCGAATAAGGGATTTGCACTTATTCATGATGGGTTAGAGTGCATGTGTACATTCAAGGGATTAGCTTATTAAGTTGAAGATTAAGCTTTGGAAAGATTTGGTAACTGTTAGTGTATAAGCAGTGGAAGTCAATTTTAGAGACATCGAGGAAACTTACTTGGTAAAATGCTTTCATAGTATGGTATTTTCCCTGATTGTCTAAAAAAAAATTTAAAAATAAATCAGGATACGACTCAAAAATTGATCAAGCGGATATCGATTATTCGAATGTTTAGTACTGTAAAAATCAGTTAAAAAAAATAATAAAAAAAAAATCATTTTTTCCGTGTGATAACATTTCGTCTCGCTCCTACGTCGCTACGCTCACCAATTTAATCTGCCACAGGTTATCACGGCACAACCTGTGTAACCCAAAACTCATTTCCCCCCCCAATTTTCTGCCAAAACGACACAATTCTTACTTTTCTTGGGCATCACACTAAGGTCCCGGAACTCCCAGCCAGAGCTTGACATACGTCAACTACACAACTAGATAATGGCTCGGTAGCTGTCGAGCGCGAATAGTGGATGTTGCACTTAGTGTAATTGATGTGCGGTAGAGTGCAGTTAAATTACCATCAACTGCGGGATTAGCTTATTAAGTTGAGTGGCATTTACCACGCTTTGAGGTTTGGTCTTGCGTGTGTGTATATTGCAGTTGTTGGAAGCTCATTTAGGCTATAGATCAACTGTTACTTGGTACATTTTTCAATATGTATTGGCGTGATCCACTTGAGATTATGTTACTTGTAAAAAAAAAATAAAAAATAAATCAGGATACCCATAATAAAGCAAGTCGTATAAAGCTGGAATACTAGGCCTACAACATTATTTTGAACAAATTTTTAGTCCTTGTTTGTAAATCAGATTTTTAACTAGGCCTAAATATGATAGACGTTAAATAAATAAATAAACTATACTTGTCGCTGGTGCATAATCACTTGTACTTGTATAAGTATCTGTACCGGTAGTTTCAAATTACTTTTTACAAGCAACATTGCACCAAAAAAGAATACCTTCTAAACAGTGTCTCCAAAATAATATCACACGATCAAAACCATTTTCCAGTAAGGCATATTATTCTTGAGACGAAAATTACGAACAAAATAATAATTTCGTCGCTATTTCTTGTTTCAAATATGGTTACCTGGTAACTTTCATCTCCCTGACAAATTAAATAGAAGCCCTTATTTCATCCCACACAAAGTTCTTTCTGAGTGTTCCTATAGTTGTTAGCGTTGTTCTTGCGAAATGTGCACTTTCTGCTCTCGAGTGAAGCCTCGGTGAGCCCAGGCCTACTCGCGGCCCAAATCACGTCCACCCACCCTGTCTTTTCGCCGTCCGTGCAGTTTCACCCCGTCCCAAAGCTGTCCTCGCCGAGATTACGTGACGCGAGACAAAACCCACCGCCATCTTGACTCGATCTTGTCACCGCACGCATTTCTCGAGAGGGCCGTGATCTGAACGAGTTCTCTAGTCTCCACGTGAATCTACTTGCACACACTTGCAACCCGCGAGGCAGGCACGCGAAATTACAGTTGTTGATTCGTATCTGAAGAAAGTCACAAAATACTTTCATAGTGATTGATCTATTCTTGCATATCGATCAAATAAAACAATACCCCTAAGTAAAGTTTTTCATTAAAAAAAATGCTTTCAATGAATTAAATTTTGAATTAAAACTTACTAACTAAAACATTTCAATCTTGTATCGTGCAGGCAATAGTGGTGCGTCAAAACAATCTTTGGCCTAGACTCTGCCACAGTGGCCACCGATTAGGGAATAATAACACATGATAAGTTAGCTCTCTAGAAGAAACGATATTCGGGATTTGAAAAGCATCCGAAAACAAATACAACTTATTTTAAGAACATTGTTTTTTGTGGTGTAACGAATCGTCAACCTGAGTCCGAGCCGGTCTCTGTCAGTTGTATGCGCTAACAATTAGCAGGATCTGCGACACCCGGATGAGTTTGTTTACAGTGTGTCTTGTTTCAGGTCGGTCCTGACTTCGTGACATCACCTGCTACAAGATGGTGCACCTAGTGGGCGGTCTCTGTCAGTTGTAGCTACAATCTCACTTGTGCGCTTGCGCTAACAATTAGCAGGATCTGCGACACCCGGATGAGTTTGTTTACAGTGTGTCTTGTTTCAGGTCGGTCCTGACTTCGTGACATCACCTGCTGCAAGATGGTGCACCTAGTGGGAGACCTCATCTCGGGCTACCACGACCTCATGGACAACAAGAGTGGTACGTAGCCGGGGTTGATTCAACCACTGATACACGTGGGGACCTCATTATTATTTTAAGATACCTAGTTTTTAGTTTTTTTTTCATTTGAAAAAAAATCGTTTTTCTTCTTTGATGTTTTTCTTTTTTCCCATTTTTTGTTTGGTTTATTAATTAATTTCACTTTATATTCTAATATCCAATTCGATTAGGTTATTAAAATTGTCGTCTTTCTACTAGTTCAAACTTTACACAACTATAGCTCATTATTATGTCTGCAATTATGTAATTAGTTCGATTTAGCTGTCCTCCTTTGCAAATTAGTTTTCATAACTGAATAGCTTAGACCAGCTCCATGGTTGGACTTGATAGAAAGAAGAGAGAGAGAAAGAAAGAATGAAAGCAAGCTACATAGTTTGGGACGAGTAAAGGATAGTTTCCCCACGTTACCTCCACTCATTTCCACTCCGAGCCACGGCGAATAGAACCACCCCATGGGCAATAGTGACGTCATTCCATCATGGCCGCCCCATGACAATCGCACAGTTTTGACTCCAAACACGGGCTTGTTCCCATTAGAAACCTATCGGGGGTATTTTCAGCGAAGTCTCTTTAAGGTATTTCAAAACTTTTCCCAATCGCGTATTTTTTCCCGATAAGTACGAGGGAAAAATATAATTCCTTTAAACCATGAATGATTGAATGCTTATTTCCATTAAAACGTAGGCCTAGTTTGTATGTTATGTTTGCATGTTTAAGAATACATTCATAGCTTAGTATCTAATCGTTAAAACTTCTAATAATTTGATAATAAAATCATATGTCTACTTGTACAATATTATACGAAGACCTATAATGTTTGGGTCGGGGGCGTTGCGTATAAACTCCTCAGGGTATAATCCTCTCTCCGTATAAAACTCTATGGGTCTTTCCATATAACTATTTTCGACAGTGGTATACTTTACACATAATCCTCGTACCGTATAACGTTTTATACACTAAGGTGCATTATGTGTGCGTCGTAGCGTATAATTATACTGAAAGATCCATCTCGGGTGGATCTTAACGCAGAAAGAGCCCTCCGAATGGGTCTTTCGGTATAACATTTTTCGATCGAGAGACCCAATCGGAAAACACATTTCTAGATGGGTCTTAGCGTATAACCATCTTTCGAGCATTAGATTTGCATTTTCGATCGAAAGATACCCCTGGTAGTATCTTACTGTATAAAATATTTCAACTTTGAATATTTTCAATAGAAAGACCCAACAGGTTGGGTCTTACCGTATAACTTTATGTCGTACGGTCCATTCAATTACATATTAAGATAGAAACAGTACAGAATTATATGGAGAGACCCTTACAGTAGCACCGTCAGATATAAAATTTCGATCAAAAGATACCTCTGGTAGTGTCTTACTGTATAAAATATTTTGACTTTGAATATTTTCGATAGAAAGACCCTACAGGTTGGGTCTTACCGTATAACTTTATGTTGTACGACCCATTCGGTTACTTAATAAGATAGAAAAACAACAGAATTATACGGAGAGACCCTTACAGTAGAGCCGTAAGACATAACATTTTCGATTGAAAGATACCCTTGGTAGTGTCTTACTGTATAAAATATTTCGAGTTGGAATATTTTCGATCAAAAGGCCCTACAGGTTGGGTCTTACCGTATAACTTTATGTCGTACGACCCATTCAGTTACTTAGTAAGGTAGAAAAAGTATAGAATTATACGGAGAGACCCTTACAGTAGAGCCGTAAGACATAACATTTTCGATCGAAAGATACCCCTGGTAGTGTCTTACTGTATAAAATATTTCGACTTAGGATATTTTCGATCGAAAGACCCTACAGGTTGGGTCTTACCGTATAACTTTTGTCTACAGCACCATAGGGCGTGGATCGAGCTATAGGCTACTATATCTAGTTAGTTTCGTGTTTGCTCACTAGATGGAAGCAATGCCCGGATATGGAAATGCATGGCGCCAACTTTTCAAAATGACTATGTTTGCCCAAAAATGATTGATTGAACATTCCCCACGGGAACACAAACTTCGGTTCAAATCCAATTTAGTAAAGCTCTGCAAAACACGATTTTTGTCAGTAATTAATTTTTTGTAAGTTGGCAGGGCAAGCTATAATTCTGAAATTTTTCACAGTTGATAACATTTATAGTGGTAACATTGGTGAGAAAGGGTATTTTTTTTCCCAAAGCGAACTTTAAGTTTAAAAAAATAAAGTAGTAATTTTTACAAATATTAATTTTTTGTAGGTTGGATTCCTGTGAATTTTGCTGTCCATGTTAACAGCACTCTTATCTATTGGTCCTTGACGTTGGTGTGAAATTTGGTCAAAATCGGACGAGTAGTTTGGCCCCTGCGCATCGAACACACATACTTTTATACATACATACATACATACATAAATACATACATAAATACATACATACATACATACATACATACATACATACATACATACATCATACATACATACATAACATACATACATACATACATACATACATACATACATACGTACATACATACATACATACATCACCATACATACATACATACATACATACATACATACATACATACATACATACATACATACATACATACTACATACATACATACATACATACATACATACATACATCACATATAAACAAATAAACTTAAAATGCATAGCTACGATTCTCTAATCATACAGTACAATAATGTATCATTAAATCATACATAGCATCATAATTACAACAATAGCATACATGACAACAAATACGATCTAGTGACTAAATAAACAAACATTTTACATAAATCGTTCATACGATCAAATGTACCAATGACAAATGTGTTGCACTATTGGGCAAATGGCAATGCATATTAAAATAGAATATGGCAAAGCGTACGTATTAATATAGTTAAAATAATTTTTATTTAAAATTGATTAACACAAATTAGTATAATTGACAGTAAATTTTGCCCCAATATTGGTGTTGAAACTCAAAGTTGATTTATGCCATATTCAATACATACTAAAATGTACAGTTGAAAGAAGTAATCATCGTAAATGTGATTTAACACGAATTTCTAAATATGTTTACCCAAATTTACAAAAAATTGGAATGTTTATGGAAATTGCTAAATAGCTTTCCAATGCTTTTTTTGGAAATCTCAATAGAGCATAGACGTCTGTGATCATAGTATCAATTGCCTAAATATCCCCATATGACATCGTTTAAAAAGTCCAAATATTACTAAAGAAAAAGGCGAATACGTGCAATTTTAAAATATTTTTTCGGCAAATCTGCGCAAAATGTGTCAATGAAGCAATAACATTCGGCATATGTTCATAGATTTCAAATTTGTGCCTAATCGCCAGCGAAAAACAAATTCACGAATAAAGTCATATTCTTAAATTTAAACAAAATACATTAAGAAGCTGTGAAAACTAATTGGTTATAAATTATTTTAAACCAAATTAAAGTGGTACTCAAGCGCCTATATTTCTAGGACAGTTTAAATTTCAGCACGGGTGCATTGTCGAAATAAAGCAATTTGCAAAAGCATGTCCATAATTTCCTACTTGAAATTACAAATCATTTATAGTTAATTACAGAAAAAGATACGTATATGCATATTTGTTTTGATAAATCCCAATCGGGAAAAGAGAATCTATTTCTAATTTAATAGTCTAGCCGATGTATTAACCAAAATATTCATGATTAACAATTTATGAGAGTCAATTGACCACAATAAATAATTTCTAAAAATTATAGTTACCGAGTGGTTTCGCAGCGAAAAAATATTCCTAAATGATGCTCATAATTTCTACGATTCTCAATAAAAAACTTATAGAAAATTAATAGTCATGAATCAAGTTTATTCTATATATGAAAATAAGGTAAGTGGGGAAACGAGGAAAGACATGGCTTTTAGATCCGTGCTTCAAATTGTTTCAATAATGAGTAGTGAATAAAACTTGATTGTCTACATTTATATTTTCTTACTCCCAGTTTAAAAATTATAAGTTAACATTGTTTTTTAAAAATGAAAAGGCGACCAGAGAATTGGATATTTTCGCTGTACCGTGCGCAAAGAGAGAGAGAGGGGGGCTGGGGAGCTGTTCTATATTGTTGTTTCTATATTACGTTGTGTGTCAAGGTGAAAAGAGATATTCGTCTGAATGTAGAACGTTTTATGGCATTGTCATAACTTATATTTTGTCCTTACTATCCCAGTTTAAAAATGTAAAAGGTTAACATGTGTTTTTATAATGCTCCCAGTATATTCCGTCCGAAACCTCAAAACTTTCCGTTTTTGAACATAGTCCTGGACCCAACACCTAGTAAAGTTAAGATGTTTTTGGAAAACACTTTTTTGTATGGATTACACCTAGTAAAGTTCAAATGTTTTTTTTTTGGAAAACACTATTTTGTTGTTGTATGGATTCCCTCAGTAGGGTAGTGGTTTGGCCCGTGATTAGGGGAGTTTATCACCCTGAAACTAATGGCGAGCTCTGGGTCGTCATTGGGGAACTTTCCCCTTCCCTTTGACTACCTACCGACCTTACCGAACAGAAAATATAGCTACCACCAGCCATTAGTATTATATGAAATTTCTGATTGGAATAGTAATATTTTATCAAAATTTAGAAGATTTTTGATGAAAATGCGATTTGACCTAGGCCTATTTGACCATCACTGTCTTCAATATATTTAATTTTCAAAATTTTAAAGTATTTTGTGAATAAAATGTATAATTTGCTAATAATGAGGAGCAGCCAGATTTAAAAAAATATTAGTTTTACACTATTAACTAATTTTTATAGAGATTTTAACTTTTTACCTCCAAGCGAGAAAATAGACTAAAATCGTCAGCGGATCCATATCAGTTTTTGATAAGTAGGCCTTATAAAGTACCTTCTCACCATTTTTTACGCTTGTACCCCCAAAGGCACTATAGTGGGTCTAAACGGCGCTATTTTCTTGGACCTATTCAAATACTTATCTTTAAAAGTAAATTGATTTTATAGTAACCACAAAAATACAGAACTATTCCAAGTGTTCTGTCTGTATCCACCAGTCCTAAGAAATAGTTTTTGGGGTGTAGCTTTTTGTACTTGTTTTGTAAACTAAATATCATGAGGAGTAATTTAAACGGTAGATGATCATTACAAAGTACACAATCACCTAACCCCTTCAAGATGTTTAGTTTTCGTCGTTTTCGTATTGCTATAACAACGAACGCCGTTTATTAGCGTTCCAACCGTGAATGTAGCGCGTTACCCCTGGACGAATGGCAGGTACTAGCCCGCTGGTGAGGGAGGTCGAAAGGGTAGCCTAACCCTCAGGGGTTCTTCACATTTTAATGCTGAAAAGAGGGTTGGTCATTGCATCGTCATCTTGGTTCAGACGTCGCAATGATAAAATCCTCTTTTCCGTGTCCTAATTGGTTCAGCGAAACATTCGCCCAAAAATGAACATTTCAAAGCCTTGAACACCGGTCCTCTCGTCAAAAAAGCGTGGATATGTCCACAACTTGTGACCCAGCACCAGCAGACTTCATTGCTTGATCTCGAATTATAACCTCCGTGTTGATGTTACTAGGAAGCTTCGCAAACGCTTTTTCAGGCGCGTTGTTAGATGAGCGTAATTGTTTAATTAAGGGGTTGTTTCACTGAAAATGTATGAAAAACCAGCAACTTTGTATTATTATTGTTTTAATTGTTTTTTAAGGTTACTTTTTTATTTATTGACTACATAAATTTATTTTATGTTGATATAATGCTAAAAGCATTAAATGAATTTTTTCTTGAGCGCTGCATGCTATTTTGCATGGGAAAATGGCTTACCGGTACTGATATTAGGCCTAATCTAGGGCTGTGTAGTGTATAGAGTGTTATTCATAGCAATTTTAGTCAATTTTAAAGAAGCCAAGAATAACGGGTTATAAAGGCCCAGTGAATTCATGTAAAATAAATAAACTGAACCGTTAGGCTATGTTACACTCAAATTTACCAAAAAACAACATAAATAAACATTAAATGCTATTATCTCAAAACTTTTATTCTAGCACATTTGCTAACATTTTTTCCTACTTCTTCTACAGTTTTTAAGATAAAAGGATAATTCTTTTTTAATGTGCTCACAAGTATTATTCTGACAAATTCACTGGACACTTTTTTGATGAGATTTATAGTTTTTTAATTAAAATATGGGAAATATAGATTTGTTACAAAAACATACATTTTCCAACAATGCAAAGGAAAAAAATCATATTTATCAAACAAAAAGAAAATTATAAAATCCGTCTGGTAAATGTTTAGATGTATTGTTTTTTAATCTAAAACACCTTTCACTTAATTTTTTTTTGTAAAAGCCTTAGCATTATCGCAGCATCATAGCAAAATCGTAAAATTGCAATTATTAAGAGAAATAATTATTCGATTGCGCTCAAATTTAATACAAATATATTAATTCACAAAATTAAGGTTTTGTTAAAAAATCATTACAATCGGATAAAAAATGTAGGTGTTATAAGTTGAAGAATATTTTAAAAATGAAACAAATCGTAAAATTGCGATTTTCATAAGAAATAATTTTTTGATTGCGCTCAAATTTCACACGAATATATTAATTCATAAAATTAAGATTCTGTGAAAAAATCATTACAATCAGATAAAGCATGTAGGTGTTATAAGTCGAAGAATTGTTTAAAAAATCGAAAAATAATCGTAAAATTGCGATTATAATAAGAAATAATTTGAGGGGCTCAGAAGCAAAGTGGACCAACCCACACAATTCTCTTCCTGAGATAATTTGAGTTAAAGTTAGGAGCAATTTATAAAATGTAGCTTAAACTGTTAGGATTGGAATGCAGTCTATTGCTTTCCTAACATAATATTAACTTAAAATATAACATATTGAAATTAAAAAAAAAATTCATAACTTCAGAAGAAAATCAATCAATTAAAAAAGTGACTACACCGGGGTATATAATATACATATATAATGTTTAAAGTTGGCTTTATAGTAGGCGACTATGACGCTGTTATGTTAGTACTTTAGACAGAAATTAAAAAAAGTGACTACACCGGGGTTTGAACCCGGGACCTTAGCTTACCGGGCTATGCTCTTACCAACTGAGCTATGCGGCCACCAATTTAAAACTGTCTAATTTTTGGTCTGTTTTGTACATTGTTAAAAACGTGTGTAGAGCAGATTGCACTGCCTATTAGACTGCACATGAAATTAACTTCGAGGAATACAAACCATCTCTGTAACCCTAGAGTTGGGAAATATGATGTTTAAAGTTGGCTTTATAGTAGGCGACTATGATGCTGTTTTGTTAGTACTTAAGACAGAAATTAAAAAAGTGACTTCACCGGGGTTTGAACCCGGGACCTTAGCTTACCGGGCTATGCTCTTACCAACTGAGCTTTGCGGCCACCAATTTAAAACTGTCTAATTTTTGGTCTGTTTTGTACATTGTTAATAACGTGTGTAGAGCAGATTGCACTGCCTATTAGACTGCACATGAAATTAACTTGGAGGAATACAAACCATCTCTGTAACCCTAGAGTTGGGAAATATGATGTTTAAAGTTGGCTTTATAGTAGGCGACTATGACGCTGTTATGTTAGTACTTTAGACAGAAATTAAAAAAGTGACTACACCGGGTCGCCTACTATAAAGCCAACTTTAAACATCATATTTCCCAACTCTAGGGTTACAGAGATGGTTTGTATTCCTCCAAGTTAATTTCATGTGCAGTCTAATAGGCAGTGCAATCTGCTCTACACACGTTATTAACAATGTACAAAACAGACCAAAAATTAGACAGTTTTAAATTGGTGGCCGCATAGCTCAGTTGGTAAGAGCATAGCCCGGTAAGCTAAGGTCCCGGGTTCAAACCCCGGTGTAGTCACTTTTTTAATTTCTGTCTTAAGTACTAATATATATATATATATATATATATATATATATATTAGCTTGCTATATGCAGCTTGCTCTGTTGTCTACCTCCTTCAATATTCATATGTACTTGCTGTATCTGAATATTGTCAATAAAGTAATAATAATAATAATATATATATATACATATATATATATATATAACTAGGAAAACGCTTAAGTCCCGCCGCGTTGATGGATGAGCGTTTTTGTAAGAGCTTTTTTGTAAGTTTTTAGTTTGCGTAGGACCACTTTTCCTTTGCAAGTGCTTTTTGAATGCATTGTAGGTGATTGTTGTCAAGTTTATATTGTTACTTGTTAATTGTTATTATAAACCTAAAAAAACACTTATTCAAACCATTATTCTATGGATTTTGGCTAGTTTTTTCATTTTTTTTCTTTCAAAAAGCTATACATCACCATTACCTTAATGTCCATGCAAAAAATGAACGTAGTAGCCCCACCCGTTTGGTCAGAATCGGCCCAAATGTCACGAAAATATCGCACTAAAAATCGTAAAAAATCGTAAAATTACGATATTCATGAGAAATAATTTTTCGATTGCGCTCAAAAACGTGGCAGTTCTAAGTTTAGAGATTTCGAAGGCCTCCAGAAAATTTCATCTCAATTGGAGTATCGGTTTAGCCGGAATCGTGTTAACAAACACACAAAAATACAGAAAAAAAAGAAAGAAAGAAAGAAAGAAAGAAAGAAAGAAAAAAAAACATTCCGGACTTTTTCTCCAGTGTAGTGAAATGGAATCTTCACTTCGCTCGCTACGCTCATCCAACCAACGTTTGGCCAACGTTGGTATTTAGTTGAAAAACGAATGATCAGTGTCCGACCTTACCGACCAATACTATGGAGAACCAAAGTTTTTGTTCCCGTGGGGAATGTTCAATCAATCATTTTTGGGCAAAACACAGTCATTTTGAAAAGTTGGCGCCATGCATTTCCATAACCGTGCATTGCTTCCATCTAGTGAGCAAACACGAAACTAACTAGATATGGTAGCCTATAGCTCGATCCACTGTCTATGGTGTTGTAGACACAAGTTATACGGAAAGACCCAACCTGTAGGGCCTTTTGATCGAAAATATTCTAAGTCGAAATATTTTATACAGTAAGACACTACCAGGGGTATCTTTCGTTCGAAAATGTTATGTCTTACGGCTCTACTGTAAGGGTCTCTCCGTATAATTCTGTATGTTTTTCTATCTTAATAAGTAACCGAATGGGTCGTACAACATAAAGTTATACGGTAAGACCCAACCTGTAGGGCCTTTCGATCGAAAATATTCCAAGTCGAAATATTTTATACAGTAAGACACTACCAGGGATATCTTTCAATCGAAAATGTTATGTCTTACGGCTCTACTGTAAGGGTCTCTCCGTATAATTCAGTACTTTTTCTATCTTAATACGTAACTGAATGGGTCGTACGACATAAAGTTATACGGTAAGACCCAACCTGTAGGGCCTTTCCATCGAAAATATTCAAAGACGAAATATTTTATACTGTAAGACACTACCAGGGGTATCTTTCAACCGAAAATTTGTATGCCTTACGGTGCTACTGCATGGGTTGTTCAATATAACAGCTTCATCCAGGCCACTTCCAAGCATTTTCAACGATTTTCGGTCCAGTTTGCTCAAAATTTTATACGCTACGACCCATCCGGATAGGTCTCTCGATCGAAAATGTTATACACTAGGACCCTACCAGATGTGTCTTTAGGCCGAAAGTGTTATGTGCTGAGACCCCTCAAGTAGAGTCTTTCAACATAACTTTTCTACTTTAAGACCCATCTGGTAGGGTCTCTCGACCTAAAATCAAAATTATATCGAGGGAGGATTATGTGCAAAGAGGTTTAGGTGCTACGTACCCTTTCTTCGTTTTATACCGAAAGACCCACCCAAAAACACTCCAACTTAGTTTTATACGGAGGGAGGATTATACCCTAAGGAGTTTATACGCAACGCCCCCGACCCATAATGTTTGAGTCATTATGTTGAAGCCGAGTCTATCAAGCATTGCTGTATTCGGGTACATCAGGCGCCAAGTTTGTTTGGTGTCGATTTCTTCGTTGCGATGGGCAACAGTTGGTGTGTCGTCACCACTAATAGTTGTTGGTCATTTCTCACTTCATAAATGCCATGTGACAATTCTGAATAGCGCATTTCATTTGCGATTCCTAATCTGACGCTGTTCTTGAAGCATTTTATAATGTGAGAATGTGTGTGATTATTATGATTATTCAGTGTATTTATCTTCCGACCCTTGCGCCTCTGCAGGAGTGCGGTCAGTTTGGGCTGAGCTTTGTGGTGGGGGTAGAAGTTCGTTATACATGAGACTAGTCTCTGCCTGGCCTCTACTGTAGCAGCTGTTGAGAAGCCCTTAGGAGCAGCCGTGAAAAGTGAATTCGATAACGTGAAAATATGTTTTTACTGAAGGCAATATGACAACCTGTAGATTAAAATTAATATTAGCTTTTTCATTACTTTTTGTACAATCTAGTCTTACCCACTATTTTATCATGCTCTAAAACGCTAAAATATAAATAAATTTATAAATAAACAAATTAATTAATTCGTATTTAGAGTCCCTAAAATTTTGAAGCGAATAATGTAGTGGTGAAATAAAAATACAAAATTGCCAGTATAATGATAAGTTCTCTCTCTTCTTCCATGCAGACCCTCGCGTGAACGACTGGTCCATGATGGCCAGTCCGTGGCCTACCTTCTTAATATGCTGTTTCTACGCCTACTTCAGTAAAGTTCTGGGACCAAGACTGATGGAAAACAAGAAACCGTTCGACTTAAGAAACATCCTCGTTATTTATAATTTAATACAGACTGTGTTCAGCTCGTGGATATTCTACGAGGTAAGTCCACTTTATTATTTCTAATATTTGGTTTATTTGGGTTTATTTGCGGAAGCTCAGCGTCTAGAGTGCTTTAGAACTTTCCGGATTACATGAAAGGAAATCAACATGTTCTAGTTATGTATCCACCCACCCACCGACAGATCTCTGAACACATATTCCTCGTGCTTCGTCGTTGACCGCCATCTATCTCCACGCATCGTCTCAGACTCTAACACTAGTCTTATAGTGCATTAATATTATATTGATCGCTGGCAAAGTGTAAGCGTAGTTCTAAAAGTACGAAAGCTCATTTTCGGATCGAATCGTAAAGTTCCCATGCTAATTTCATTGAATTCCAATGCTGTTTCGAAAGTAATCTGATGCAAAAATGCTCACCAATTCAACGAATTCATAGCTTTCAATCTTCTTCTTCTTCTCCTCATTGGTATCTCTGGTTTTCTATTTTATTATGTTCTCGATGATTTTTAAAGGTACCAGTATCGGTTTTGTTGAAGTTTTACTATTCATTATTAATTTTTATGTTTATTAGTACTAGGTCTGTTATTAATTCGCCTACTAGTTGAACATAATGACACCATGATATATAAGGCAGTCCGTGAATATAACGTTTACACACCTCATCATTCCAATCTGGCAGTCCAAGACTGCTCGGACAAACCAGTTTTAATGCAGAACGCAGATTTGTATTCTGGATCGCATTGAAAAACAGTTGTCCTATTGGGTTGTAGATGCACTAAGACACTATTGGGTTGTGGATGCACTAAGACACTATTGGGTTGTGGATGCACTAAGACACTATTGGGTTGTGGATGCACTAAGACACTATTGGGTTGTGGATGCACTAAGACACTATTGGGTTGTGGATGCACCACTAAGAACTTTTGAAAAAGCACAAGGTTTTTATGCATAAGAAACTTAAAATAAATTTGGTTGATGCAGTAAAAGGTAAATGAGGATCGGGGCTCATAGAACATTTGGGATGGGTGATAAGTACTTATTGGGTTGTGGAACACAGGAAACTATTTAAAGAGCCCCAAAGAGTTGTCAACAATTATCGTAAAGCGTTAATAAATATACAAACTTCCCAGTAAAACAAAAAATGGTAAAACTGAAAGCGATCGAGCTCATTGAACCAATCTCCCTCCGGGAATGGGGTAAAGTCTTCCACCCCTAGTCCGCGCGTCCCTCGTGGAAAACATCTTGCATGGTAACCTACTTTCATAGGATCGATCTCGCCCTCGTAAAGGTTACAACTTCGCATCACAAACAACTGTAGTGTGCGTATTTAAAAATCGCCAATGGACGCTAAAAAAAAATACAAAAATCTCGCCTCATAACTAATTTTTATGACCATGGGATTTTTAAAATTACTTTCTTCCACTAAATGATGCTTAATTTGACTGAGACAAATACCACATTTTTTCTGCAAAATCGCAAACTTTTTTCAATTAGTTATATTTCAGAACAAAAATATGCAATTCCTTTGACAATTGGGCATTGAAATCTTAAAGTATTTGGCACCAGACGGTTAATATCGTTAATGAATAATTCGTGATCATTTCACTGAAGGGTAGTGATTACAATGTAAATTTTATGTCGAAATAATGTCTTCATTATGCTTTTATAATGCTGAACTTTAAGATTTTTTCACAGATAAGAATTTGTTCTTACTTACGTTTTTTCAGGGTATCTACTCATTACAGATGCGTGAAAATAACATTTCGATTGAAAATAAATACCCCCTTAATTTAAAATCCATAATTTTTGAGCATATCTGCTTTAGCACCTCAAACTTTCCATCCTGACGGTTGTTTTCTGTTGCAAATATTAGAGGTTATCCTAAAAGCAATATTTGCGTGTTTCTGGAGCAAGTGTATCACGATGAATTGAGCGCGAGCTCGTAAAACCTTTAGGCTTTAGGTCACCCGAGTGGAAAATCTCCCTCCCCTAAGTGAGCTGTCAATTAGGAACGCATCAGCAACCCCCTCTGAACTTTATACGACCAGTTAGGAAGATTGGGGGCGACTTTTTAAGTAGCCGCCGAGGTCGGCTTATGGGAATTTTGAAATTGAATTTGACAGTGAAGCGTGTTTGAGCTGTTTGGTTGGTATATAAAGGCGATGGTTATTGTAAAGTTGGTAGTGGGTTCGTACCGCAAAGTAAACGCAAGGAATTTAATTTGTTTAGTAAGTTAGTGTATGGTTGGCTTTCAAGGGGTGCTAAAAATATATATAAAAAAATGGTAAACGTAATAATTAATACATGTTTTGAAATTTGTCAAATAAAAAATAGTAAAAACCACATTTAAAAAAATGTTATTGTAAAATGAGAATACTTTGTGCATAATCTAATATTTCTAGTGTATTGTATTGGTGTATTGAACAATGACGATGCATAATTTAGTTTCTTCCTTCATCACAACCTGTGGACTCATTAACTCGAAACTATTATATATAAAACGTAAATATAACTGTTTGAAGTCTAAAAATACCTGTCCTTTGGACCAAACATGATATTGTCTCCATCTGTGCTCATAACCGACTTTAACAAGTTCAACTAATCTGTCCACTAGTTAGTTGTCTTGACAACATGTTTGTCACCGTCATGTTGGTAGGGCAGCGATTCTTCAATCAGGAAGTCCGGGTCAATACCTGGTTGAAACTACCAATCAAGGGGTTTGTTGACGATAAGACTATAACATGTTTTCTTAGGTTGAGAAAGTGAACAGTTGGTTAGGCCTACTAAGTTGCATAGTTTGTCTTCTCACTATGCATACTCATATTGAGTGAGAGTTGATTGTATAGGCCTAGCCAAGTTTGAGTAAGAAAAAATAACAACATACAGTGGGCCGTGAATGAAAAGTTAAAAAGGATTGAACTTGCCGACATTTTAGGTTAAGATTTAGGCCTGTAGAAAAAAAAATAGCTTTGTAAAACAAAACTTAATAGTATTAAAATAATGAAATGACTATATATTTTATGTTTCAAGACAGGAGAACGGGAAGAAGGAGCAGCAAGTCTGTCAATAAGTAAACACTCATCGACTGCGCATGAAAACAATAGTAAACTCTTGAATTTTTTCTACGTCTGTTTAAAGACTCCGCTGTTTATTGCGAGCGTAGGAGGTCTCCACTTGACTCTATGGCTCGAATGTCCTATCTTTTGTCTTTTTATCTTTTCGACTCGCCTTCGATACAGGTCGCACCCTTTCTCGTGAAGACATAAATTTTTGCGCTCACTGTCATACAACAGGCGGGTTTCTTTAAAGTTTTGAACAAAATCCGAATGGTTTATCGAAAAATAAAAAAAAAATAAAAAAATTAAAAATAAAAATTGCCTAGAAGACTTTGAAAATTGTCAGGTAATAGTCACAACATTCTCTCCTATTTTCCAAATTTTAGGCTAAAAACTATGATGTTAAAACTTTGATGCTAATCATAATTCGAAATGTAAATTCAAAAAATGATGAAGTAGGTGAAGATACAAAGAACACTTTAGAAGGCATGACTGATATAGTAACATGCAAAGATGTGGAATAGTAAAGTGTACAAATAATGTCAATACCAGGTAGGCCTACACTGTGTGGTGGGCCTTATGGGAATGTCGTACTCGGGTCATGTTTGCACGTACCGGTGCTCGCTCAACAACGCGTCCAACTGAGCGTTTTCCTAGTCTTACATAGACATAGCCCTTTTTCCATTCTCTAGAAAACCAGGTGTTTACGCATAACGCAGAGGTTTGGTCTGGATCACTTGGAAGCTCGATTATATCTTTTGTCCTATCGGGGTAAGAATTGCGCTAGCAAAGCACGTTTTCAAAAAACTGATCACCGTAAATATGCCACCAAACAGGTAATTTGTAGTAATTTCTCAAGTTTGTGTAGGGAAAAATATTTGATAGGTTAAAATGTGCTCTGATAGCGACATGCGCTCATCCCTTGTTATCATCGTCCCAAAAATTCAAAACGTTTTGATGAACTTATAGGTCTAACAGTGATCCGACTGTGTGTGAAATTAGCTGGACTTGCCGATCAAGCGATTTTTTAAACGGAGATTTAACATAGTTAAAAAAGTTGGCCCGAGCTCAATCAACAGGAATAAGCTTAATGTTTTTCGTGCGAGTCCAAAACGTCCAATAAAATTGCAATTTTTGGTCGATATTTTTAAATTTCGTGGGACCATACTGAACTAGAAAAAAAACCAAGACATGCATGATGATGGGTATGACCTCTTGAGTATGCTAAAAAATCTTGATTTGTAGAAAAATGTAGGCGTGGTTCAAAAAGAAGTACGAACATACATTTTCGGCTCGAATCGTAGCGTTCCACGCTATAATTTGATTGTTATTTCGAACTTTGTCAACATAACTAAAATCAGCTTTGATGATGATTTTGATTGACGGTTTTACTTTGATTGATGCATCGGTTATTAATAATTACACAAAGTTGTGCACAACATTGTGTAGGAATAGTATTCTGGTGAACGGCAACGAGTCGTGTGCCTCGTACGATTCACAACTCAATTGCAATATGTGCGAATCCATCAGCACAATAGATTAAAGAACAAACAGTGGTCTTGAAGTTTTTCCTTCTAGTTAATAATCTTTGTATGATTAACATATCTAGGGCAAGAGACAAACAATGCATTGCACATTTACCTAAGTTTGTATTCTAGCTTTGAAAATACACACACCTCTATTTTTAAATCAAATCTATACCCATATTGTATTTATAGGTCATTGGTATTTATAGTTGCCAATCGATCTTTGTCCAGCGTTGTCCTTGCAAACTTTTCACACGCACCAAAAAGCTTTGCATTTGTAGTTTTATTTCTGTTACGTTGGCACTAGTTTTCGTTGCGCAAGTTTGCTCTGACTGTTTCCGTATTTAACAAACTGTAGACAAAGCTGTTCCTGTGAATGTTTACATTAGTGTGCGGAATGTTAACTCGCCAGATTCTCTGACCTAGATGCAACTGATATTAGAATTATCTAGGTAATTATAATTATACAAGCAGTTGTTTGTTTTAGTAAGTTGACTGTATGATATTAGTGATGGTGAACGCTAAACGTTTGTAAAGTGGAACTTAAAGGGGTAATTAAAACTAAGCAAAATTACAGTTCATTTTGTCATTATACTCAAGAATGCTGCAAAATATTGTTCTGTGGTTACAGACAGATTATGTTTATTTTAAACCTATAGCCTGCTTGAATTAAATTTCAAATATTATCGTCAACTATCAATTGAAAATGTTATACGTAATTATTGATCACTTCCCAATGTTTTGCAGCATTCTGGAAATATGACTAAAATCTCTACTTTCCCGTGGATCATATTGGCGGGCTAGTTGTGATTTGTGAAGAGACGTTTGTAGTCGAAAATACTGGGTGACTTCAACCTTCAATCGTTTGTTAGTTTACCTTGTGTAAAGTGACGATGAATCTTTTTACTCTTTGGCAAATTCGAAATAAAGCGTTTCTTTATAAAAGAGTATTTTGTTGGGTCGACTGAGTCTGTACAATCTCCGCACATTCTTGCGTGCATCCGCCGTCAGTTGAATGGTTGAATCTTACTCTTGTTGTCATGACAGAGAGAGAAAGAGAGAGATAGGCCCCCGCCCGAGTGCCCTGTTTTCTTCAATACTTCAAATGTTTAAATACATAACTAGGTACCCCATCCCCCATTACACCTAAACGAATCGGTAAGTGTACGCATTCTAAAAGAAAGTTAACAAACGTTCAAATCATAAAGTGTGCTTGAGGTTGGGGGATGTAGGAAGGCCTACACTGGCGCATGCGTACAAGTTACAACCAGTCATCGATCATGGCGACCCTAGGACAACAATCAACACTTGTTGCATGGGCAGGCGGGGAGTTGGAATATCTAGGAGGCAGTGGTTTTACGGTAGATTTATCATGGACGCGAGAACGTGGGGTAAAGGTCGGTCTATAAGAGCTAAGGTGAAAACAAAAGCACTGGGGTTACATAAGAAGTTAATTACTTATCTATTTAGTAACTAGGAAAACGCCGAAAGTCGTTGTTGGATGAGCGTAATTGGTGCATTGAGCCGCCTTGTCTTATGTTAATTAAACGAATTTTAAAAAAAAACGAAAAATTGTAATTTTTTGTCAGAAATAATTCTTCGATTAACCTCAATTTCGGCATGAATCTATTGATTAATAAAATGAAGGTTCTATTAAAATTTAATTACGATCGGATTAACGATGTAGGTGGTAGAAAGTGAAGAACGTCTAAAATTAATAAAAAACATCGAAAAATTGCAATTTTTATGAGAAATAATCTTGGATTGTGCTTAAATTTGACACATGTTTAGAGTTTCATATAAGAAAGGTCCCATACAAATTTCATTACGATCGGATTATGCATGTAGGTGTTTAAGAGCGAAGAATTTCCAAAAAAATCGAAAAAAATCGTAAAATTGCTATTTTCACGAGAAATAATTTTTCGATTGCGCTCAAAAACGTGGCAGTTCTAAGTTCAGAGATTTCGAAGGCCTCCAGAAAATTTCATCGCAATTGGAGTATCGGTTTAGCCGGAATCGTGTTAAAAAACACACAAAAATACAAACAGAAAAAAAGAAAAACATTCCGGATTTTTTTCTCCAGTGTAGTAAAATGGAATCTTCGCTTCGCTCGCTTCGCTCGCTACGCTATTCACCTTAAAACCCAGCTAATCAGAATTAAGCGACTTTTCTTAAATCCGACCAATGGTATCGCGCGTACCACGAAATGGGGTTCCCCATTTCGTGCAAAGTATTTAAGCCCGGCCTAAACGGAAAACAAAATATTTACGAGTTGGCAAAATAATTTGACCTGTCAGTTCCACCACGTGTTTTCCCAGGTTCCTGTCAGTCGTGTACCAACCAGCTTTTGCTAGAACCAGGAATGTGTGGAGTGGAGTAGATATTATTAAATGTCAGCTTTCTTTACAAATCACCGAAATCGTACTCACGGAATCGATTTATTGAGCCAGGGGCCAACGCAAAAATAAGAAATAGTTGCATGACACAGGCTACATATTTTTCAAACGTAACTAGAAAACATATTGAGAGAGCGAACGTATCGTCAATGTAAATACACTTTAATTTTAATAATATGTAGCCATTGGTTGTACCTCAATCGATTTAGTTATTGCGCACACTTATTGGTTTGTGTATAATTACTACATAATATATAATCTTTGTTCTATGCATTTACTGTAATCAAAGGTGTAATGTAAGTTTATAGGTTGTAAGACACGCTATTGTGATTGTAGCTATGTCCTTTTCAAACAACCTTTATCACATTCGTATGTGTTAAAATAATAAATCAATGAATAATTGACTTGGTTTTAACACTCTAAGGCACGAATCACTTTGACACTGAACTTTTGGTCTGGAACAAGTTTTTAACGATTTTCGAAACCTGGCTTGGGATGATGATATTTGGCCACTGCATCTTTAATTTTTCGTTTTCCATCACCTATCACCACTATCTTCTTGTACAACATCGTACAAAGTTAGAGATTTAAGCAGTACACGACGAATGAGCCAATATAACGGGGGTAACCCGTGCCCAAAGGTACCACCTAGTCACACTTAGTCAACAAATAAGAGACTTGTGTAGCTGATAAATAAGGGATGTATACGCCCCTAACAGGCAGATAGTTTTGAAGTATTTATGGTACATTCTAAACATTGAAGGAAATTTATGAACATTTTATTTTGTACAATCAGTTTTTGGATAAGTGCTATGATTCGAGTCTTCATGTTTAATTATTTCGTCATTATGCAATTAGTATGAAACATTGTGTGTCTATTTCTCAATTTCATTGATAGGGAAACACTTCCGTAGGTTTAATTGATTTTATGGAAATCAAGCCAGAAAAAAAAAACATTTCAGCGGAGTGTTTCCCGATTAATGAAATCGATAAATAAACTCTTGCTCATACAGTCATACCTGCGATAGGGGAATGACATTACAAATTGTGTGTTGATGGTCAGTTCAAAGGCAGCAGAATCGTAGCAGTACTGTTTGAATCTATTCAGATCGCAACAACAATCTAGATAAGTTAACCGTCTCGGTAGCTTAGGGGTAAAGCACCCGACCGGCAATCGGGAGACCGGGGTTCGATACCCCGCTGAGATGATTTTTTTAATTTCTGGATTGATTTCCAGTAAATTGTGTGACTACTTCATGTACAATTTGAAATTGGGTAACTTCGTCTTGTAAAAATGTCTTGACAGTATACTGAGCACGCCTACCTCCAACGAAGGACCAAGTTGTAAGGTAGTCAAGTGATGCAGCTGAGCTGACACAAGGAACAAGCAACGGCCTCCCGTGTGTGAAGGTCTAGACTTGCAAGATCAATAGCAGTCGGTCCTCCGTCCAGTGCTCCTCAGAGGGCCACTGCTGCGACACAGATCTGATGACAGGTCATGAGCTTCCCAACCTGGACCTAGTTGTAAGGAAGTCAAGTGATGCGGCTGAGCTGACACAAGGAACAAGCAACGGCCTCCCGTGTGTGAAGGTCTAGACTTGCAAGATCAATAGCAGTCGGTCCTCCGTCCAGTGCTCCTCAGAGGGGCCACTGCTGCGACACAGATCTGATGACAGGTCATGAGCTTCCCAACACCAATGACACAATTTAGGGTCAAATGTGTATGGAAGTTGGCCAAATTAAAGAGGGGCTTTAGTTTAATATGAACAGCAAAATATATATTTATTTAATATTTTGTAAATTTGTGCGGAGCATAACCTCACTATCGGCCATTATATGACAAATAACTCACAGAGCCAAATTATTGCGAAATTAGTTAGATCATCAATGTTTTATGTTGTTTCAAAACCCCTTTAGTTTCCACCTCTGATAAGAAAAAATTATTTATGATAAAACAGTAGGTGCACGATTTTTTTTGTCAGGTGGTGTAAGTACGAGTTTTTGTACTTTTATGTAGATTCGCCTGCATAGAAGCATTGAGTAGCCTACGAAAGTACTGCGTTTGAGACGCTCGGCACAGTGTTCAAATCGCACTCAAACAAACATGCCTCGTAGATCGGGTATGTATAGGTCATAACATTTGCTCTCTAAATTTTCTTCCGTTTTCTCAATTTGCTGCTTCAAAGGTGACTACACTACACCAATATGTTCGTTAGAGATCGTTTGTGCAGTTTCTTTCATCATATATAGTGAATCTATCTGAACCAACTTGCATCGATACGTCCTTAACTGTTTTTGTTTTTTCCTGTTTTTTTTCTGAAACGTCTGTTTTTGAATACCTTCCGTCTTATATCAACTCTGAAGACTTCAGCCATTATTTTCCAAAACCATTTATATAACAACTGTAATCAGTTTATAACATTTGAAATGTAGTTTTTGTTAATTTGTTAAGCTGGATGATTGTGGTTAGGTCACCCAACAATGGTTGGATCAGCAACCAATAAATTGTTTTTATCTCTCCCGGTGCAGAAAACTTTCATGTCCGTTAGTGCCTTCGCTACGGAAAGACATGTTCAAAGATCACGTCTCAATTAGGTAAATCACAACTAAGCGATAGAGGTAGCCAACACGGGTTGGTTTCGTACCAAACCAAACCAAACCAACCACCGGCAATCCTGACCGAAGGTTGCCCCCAATTGATCAATCATTAGATATCAATCAATCAATCAATCAATCAATCAATCAATCAATCAATCAATCAATCAATCAATCTGTTTGGAGATATTTCCTAGGCCTGGAAGCCTCTCCCTAGTTTCTTAGTGCCTGGTGCGAAGGTCGGTGGACAGCGTCCTTGCCCTGTGTGTTGGTTTGGGAAGGTCAGTTGGTTCCGGTTAAACACCGCCGCAGCTAGGATCCGCTGACAGACGTGACAACTGCGGCGAATTATTTTTCCTTGTACAAACTGCGAAATGCTGGGTCTAAATCAAGAGAGCCCAGCGTCACATTCATTATCTTCCCGCTATCTTGTTAGTTACCTGAAAGGACGAGTTGTGCTTGAAGAGGTTCCCTATGAAATGTGTTGACTCTTCAGCTGACGTGTAAAGTATTGGATGCAGAAAGAGCACCAAACCTATAAGTCAACCAGCTAAATATTGACTCTGATTTCGAAGGTAGCATGTTTCGATCACAGCCACCGACAGGTCTGACTGAAGGTTTTTACTTTTAGTGTATAGAGGAAATTATAGTATAACGGGAACATTCTTAATTAGGTCCAAATCAGAGAGCCCTTGGTCACTTTTTACCTAGTTAGTTACCTGAATAACGACAAGTTGTCTGCACAGATTTCACATGAAAAACAAATTATTTCTGCACCCAAGTATTTCCCCACATTTCCTTCTCCTCACTAGTTTGTCTTTGTTTTCGTGACTACTCCTCGTCCATCTGGACTGTGTCGTCGGCACATCGCATGTCGTCGCGTTCCGACCAACCCAGCTGTAAGCTTTATATGATGGAATATTCGATGCTTAGGGAATATTTCAAGACCCACATTACACATCGGGGAAATCACTCGTATTGCGTCTCACTGTTGTTGATAGGGATAGGATAGGATAGATTGATTATTCATAGACTCGGTACCATACAGCACGGTACAAAAGAATGTGTCGCCACTGCAGCTTTGTACAATCAAGAATAAGTCATTAGTTATCGCTGCACGATAGAGCTTCAAAATACTTAAAATATTGAATAGTACGGACGTACGGAAACATTTAATCCCCGAAAGTTGAGTCTATGCATATGATATATTGTTATTGTTATGACGTCCCTTAACGCAATTAGTGTGTATTATCGCAAGTCTCTAAATTAACACTGTACCCGTATGTACCAGAGTTGTTTGAGGCAACCGTTAAATCATTATGAGCCAATATAGATATAGGGTCCGTCGGCGTTGGCACATGCGATTAGGGCCTTGGTCCGAAGCGTATGGTTCTATGAGGACGTGGGTTCGCATCCCTTACAAGGCATGAGAAGGGGATGTGGGGATGACAGTCCCGTGCTGGACAAATACATCCGCAGACAAGGGGAGGGAAGTGGGGGAAGGGTTCTCCCGTCGCCTACCAGAGCTCGATTCTATAGTTTCGGGGAGTAACATCTTTCCTACATACTAGCTGACGTTTTCAAGATGGACTTTTTTCTTTCCTCGCCTTTTATGATTAGCATATTTAACCATGATCCGGACCGATACGGGGTAATTCTGTCCGGGAATTGACTATCAGAAAGAAATCAGTGGGTGTTCTCATACCGGCAAGTCCGCGTAAGTACCGACGCCTGGTTGCAAGTCCTGCTAATCAGTATCGACCCCGGTCGTGTCAAGTAGAGGCCTCGTGCCCTGGCACGCGACCGCCACCCGCAATGTAAACCGCAAGGCCGGCGCACGAAGACAGTTAAACGCGATGCATTACGTTCGAGTTATGAATTATTTTCATTGAGGGCGCGTCAACCATAGGGTTATAATGCGCCACTCTACTCGAGTCTGGGGGATGTGGAGAAGACACCACCGTACTGGACAGAACCAGCCACGGGCAGTGGCGCCGGAGCCGGGTTGGGGGGGGGGCAGAGGGAGCCCCCCTGCGAAATCAACGGGGGAAAGACTATATAGTTTTGCCCTCCCTCAATGTCAAGCAAGAGCAAAGTTTAATTTTGAAATGGCAAGATTTTGTAAAATAACAATCTTAACAATTTCATATCGACGAAAGCACGCTACTATGCCAACAATAACATTTGCAATGTTTGCCTATGCGCCCCAGACCCACACTAGCTGGGGTAGAAGAGTATTGAAAATATTCAAAGTATCGCATTAATTTGGTAGGTGTGTGTGGCTCGTTGGTCTTGTGTGTGGCTCGTTGGTTTGTGTGGCTCGTTGGTCTTGTGGTTAGCGTATCTGCTTCCAATGCAGAAGGTCCAGGGTTCGATTCCCGCTAAAGTCAGAAGTTTTTTAACTTCTGATTTGGACTTAAGTCCATCAGTTCTTGTCTTAGAAGTTTGTAAACGGTGACTTTGGAGCCGTCCTAGCAACGAAGCACATAATAAATTCAGAGTTGTGCTGAATCGGCCTTGTTGATTCTGGCGTTGATCCGCCGGTGTTCGCACTGTCCATACCACTGATTGCTATATTTCCTATTAAAAATATCGATCTTTGGTTGGTTATCGCTCACTCGTCGATTGCGTCGGGGCCTACAGGGTTGGCTTGGTCGCTTTGATTTAAAGTCCCCCACTGAAAATCAGTTATATAACTGAGTGGGTAGACTCTAAATACAATTTATTTATTTTTATTTATTTAATTTATTTAAAAGTCATAACATTTTTTTTAAATATGAGTTTTAATTATTTCATTGTCTTGTTAAAGTGGCAAGTAAATTTAACTGCCACACTATGTAGATCAATAGTCAAAGGCACAATCGGTGTCATGTATGAAATAGCAAATAAAAAGAAACAAGTAGTACTTTCTGCAGTGAGAGCTATTATTAATGTAGGCTTATTAATCAACCATTTCTCCATCAGTATCATGAAAAAGAAAAGAAGACGTAACATAATATATGAAGTACTTTCGGGAATTAACTATTATTAATGTAGGCTTATTAATTAATAATTTCTATATCAGTCTCATCTCAACTCATGTATGAAATAGAAAATTGAAATAAAACATGAAGTAGTTTCCGGAATTAGCTGTTATTATTAATGTTACCCATCCCATATCAGTGTCATAATATGAGATATTGCAAATAAAAATAAACAGCGTGTACTTTATGGGAAGATCGTGATTATTGTGAGTTTATTTCTGAACAATGTCCCCGATGTGGAACGAGCCTATCCCCGTCCGACCTTGCACGGCTCCAGCCTGACATGCGATCCAAGACTGCATTGCACGACATCATCCTGAGCTCATCAGGTATTCATGGAACCAGACGTACCGAGCCTTATTATGAAACATCATTACAAATAATGAGAGGTTCCGATTGTCCTTGGTTTCCATCAAGGAATCTGAACTTTTATCAGATGTCTCGTGTGGTACCGGTATATGGTGGTTCATCGGCTCTTGGCTACCGACATCATTATTTTTAACGACTGAAATTGGGTACTTGTAAGTTGGTGACAATAATTGTTTTCAAAATTTGCTCCGAGCTATAGGGTCAGATAAGTTATAACTGTGTCTCCTCCAAGGCTCGAACTCGGAACCTCCGGCTCAATGGCGGCAACAATTTGTCAGGACATATTAATTTAACGTCTATACTATTCAGTTATACTAGGAAGCTTCGCAAACGCTTTTTCAGGCGCTTGTTAGATGAGCGTCATTGGTGTATTGAGCTGCCATGTGTTATGCAGATTTTCTGTTGTTATGTGAAAAAATCATTACAATCGGATAAAGCATGGAGGTGTTATAAGTCGAAGAAATTTTTTTAAACGAAAAAAATTGTAAAATTGCGTTTTTCATGAGAGAAATAATTTTTAGATTGCGCTCAAAAACGTGTCAGTTCTAAGTTCAGAGATTTCGAAGGCCTCCAGAAAATTTCATCGCAATTGGAGTATCGGTTTAGCCGGAATCGTGTTAACAAACACACAAACATACAAACAAGAAAAAAATAAAAACATGCCGGATTGTTTTCTCCAATGTAGTGGAATGGAATCTTTGCTTCGCTCGCTACGCTCATAAAAAACTGATTTAGAAAGGAGGGCAACTAAATAAAATAAAGTACATAAATGTACACAAAATAGTGACATTATTTTTTTAGTACCTAACCTTGAAGTTCACACTATTATATAAATGCTAAGTATATAGGCTAACAATTCAACGTCATACACACCGGACTTATTTCAATAGATATTTCAGACAGACAAATGTAAATAGTAGAATTATATTTGAGTTCGTAATTTTCATCAATTATCAATGAATCAAACGACCAAACAAAACGTAATTGTTGCACGCGATTGTGGCAACTTTCCCCTGTCGAGTTAACGAAAAGTAATTAGGGGGGCACTTTCAATAGTTGCCCCCCCCCCCCTCCCATTCTGTGCAACAAAGTGTTGATACCACATATTAGTTTCACCCGAAATGCACCCCTATAATTTTCCTTCTTTCCCCCCGTAACACGTTCCACCCCAAGTCTGCATAAACTGCCCTCGTTAGCTCGTGAATCCTGACACCCGCCACAGGTAGTGAAAACCTCCTTCCTCTGTCACACTCACCCAGAGCCCGAGAGTGAGCGAGAGAGAGAGAAAGTGACCGGAGAAAGTACGCGCACCGCGACTCGTTGGCAATTGTTATCGGTCAGTTTAGTTTAGCCCACATGAGGTAAGTTAGTCCGATGACACTCTGCCTTGAATCTCCGATATATTACGGTTGACCCACTTGCTGCGCTTGTCGAGTGAGCTCACATGGTTGGCTGTGACTCGGGAGGCGGTGAGTTACGCAAAGCCAAGGGACGACGTAGGACGTAACATGTTCGCTCGGACGACTAGGACGCCACAGACGTTTGAAAATTTTTATGTTTGTCACGGAAGCGGAAATATAGGTCCCTACTGTCACACTATTCTGAAAAATATTTTTAAATAGTTGGATGAGCGTAGCGAGGGACGCGAGTGAAGCGAAGACTTCAATTTCACTGACCCCCCAAAAAAATTAGCTCGGGTGTTTTTTTTTGTATTTTTGTATTTTTGTCCGTTTGTTCGCTCTCTACCGGGCAAACGGCATATGCGATCTGGATGAAAATTTGAGGGGACCTTCGAAATCTCTGAACTTAAGACTTGCTACGTTTTTGGGTACAATCGAAGAAATATTTCTCATGAATATCGTACTTTTACGATTTTTTTCGATTTTTAGTGCGATATTTTCGTGACATTTGGGCCGATTCTGACCAAACGGGTAGGGCTACAACGTTCATATTTCACATGGACATTAAGGTAATGTTGATGTATTTTGCTTTTTGAAAGAAAAAGTTGAAAAAGTTAGCCAGAATCCATAGAATAAAGGTTTTAATATGAGGTTTTTTTTAGGTTTATAATGACAATTTACAAGTAACAATAGAAACTTGACAACAATCAACAACAATGCGTTCAAAAGGCACTTGATAAGTAAAATATAGATCCCACGAAATGTAAAAACTTACAAAAAAGCTCATCCATCAACGCGACGGGACTTTAGCGTTTTCCTAATTACAAAAAATTAAATTAGTTTTCAGGATTTTGTTAAAAAGTTCCAAATTGACCATTTTCGTGAATTTTTCCTGGCTTATTAACAAAAACTATTGATTACCTACGACTGTAGGCTGTCCATGTGCTTTCTTGGCAACCATGTCAAGTTTCATGTACATCGGATGCTCCCTGCCCGAGCGAAGAGTCCACAATTGTCATATCTGCATTTTAACAGATCTGTTCACGGTAATATTGTGTAGCACATTGTGTGTTGTGTATCGTATCTTTCTCAATTTCATAGTTCGGGAAACACTCTCGTATAGGTGTAATGGATTTTATGTAAATCAATCAAGAAATAAAAAAATCCATCTCAGTTAGGTAATGACATTACAAATCGTGTCGTGTTTATAGATTGCCAGTTCAAAGGCAGCAGAATCATTGCAGTACTGTTTCAATCTATTCAGATCTACAATGCACCAACAATCCAGATGTTATGAAGTTAACCGTCTCGGTAGCTTAGGGGTAGAGCACTCGACCGGCAATCGGGAGACAGGGGTTCGATACCCCGCTGAGATGGATTTTTTAATTTCTGGATTGATTTACTAAAAATGTGTAATGTACTCAAGAGTCTGCAATACCAGTGATTTTTTTCTGGAACTTTTCCTGAAGCCAGTTTTTATCGGATTATTACCAGCCTTTGCACATATGTTATGGTCGTGTATAAAGTATTCTGTAGAGGCTCATTTTTTTAAACCATCACAATTTTTTTTTTAATTAAATGAATTTTTAGTATTTTGTATTTTTCTAGTCATTAAAATTGGTAAATTTCGGAATTTATTTTGTGCGTAGTAATGCACAGTAATGTTTAATAACCTTCGACTATAGAAGAGTGGCCATATCCTTGCTTGACAATTACGCAAAATTGCATCTCTATCGGATGACAACTGGAAGCAGGAAAAGTTCCCAAAAAGGTTTCAAATTGGTTTAGTTGACTAGTTGACTCTTAATGAAAATAAATCTGTTCATCTGAACTTGTAACTATGTAATCACTGTCAGGCTACATAGGGCCACACTTGCCCTACATTAGCCTTCCTGCCCTATGGCCAGATAAAATTCACTAAAATAAATAATATATTTAACAATGAAAGCGAATTTTGGACTAAAATAGCAAAATAACTTTATCTTTCTTAAGTTTAATTGAATCATTTACTTGAAAAAAGTACATCACACTAGTTCTAGAATAAAGTTAATTTTATATAAACATTTTAAAAAGAAATAACATTTTTTAGCTGAAATACTAATGTTTTACTGAGGCATTTGCGATGTAAAAAAAAATAATTGATGACGAACGCAAACGAACACTACTAAAGCTATTGCCCATTATAAAATATTTTTGATTCACAATTATTGTGGACTTCCTTAAAGGGGCATTTAACCGCTAAACTCAAAAAATATATCTCATTCAGGCTAACTAGTAATGAAGGGGCCACCATGACCTCCCAAAAAATTGTCAAACATGACATATTTTGAGCTAGGTCCCATCGGCATAAATCTCCCATAAGAAATAACATGGGGACGATCTTTATGCCCCGTGACCTTGGAGGATTTTGATCCAAACAAATATTGGCCATTATTGACGTACTCTACAGCCTTTTTTTGTAAATTCTCTATATTTTTTTGTAATTTGGGCAAGTAGTTCGGTCAAAATATGCTGATTACCAAGATGGGTTGTGATTTTGGAATGCATATTTTTGCGTGTTTGAGGGTATATTTAGGCACAGTTTCAAGACACGATGTAAAAAATGAGCATTTTAGATTGGTACTATGCTCTAATATCTATGTGGACCAAAAAAGAAGCAGGTTAAAAGCCGATTTTAGAAATTTCCCAAAACACCAATTTTCGCAAATTTCTGGATCAAAAAAATTCAAAAATTCGTGTTAAATCACAGTTACGAGAATTTTTTTAAACTGTCATTTTAGTGTAGTATTGTGCTATAGATCACGTGTTAAAAAATATTTTTTGGGGTTTTTAGCCCCTTTAAACTTATTTGTGTACTTGCTATTATTTTATGCATGATTTGTTTGTCATTTCTGTGACAATGTCATACACAGCCACTCTAATTTCGTTAGATTTTGTCCTCTGTCGTTCAATACGACCAACGCCTCCCATTCCAGATAATTGTTATCATTCGAATGAAAAGTGAATCAACCTTGGCCTATTCCGTGCATGGATAGATTTCGCGAACGTGAAATAGATTGATGCTCTGTTGACCTGTCCTGTCAACTGCTATCAGGCTAACAGGCCAGATAGGAGCCGGGCACTTTCGACAAATGTCAGGGACAGGAGGTTATTATGGTTATCTTTATCAATCACTCGATTGGTTTCAAATTATGTGCCTCAATTTTTTCATCTTTATCATTTAGGGAGTAAAATTTCTTGTAGCCAGGAAGTATCTGGTAGATATGATACTTTACATGTCCGAAGAAAATCATTTATGAACATTTTAGACATATTGAAGATTAAGAACAAATTTGTCTTGATTATTTTCTAAAAAAAAATTGTAAGAAAGTTTCACTTAAGATTCGTTACGACGGGGAGCCAAGACATGATGGACGTAGTGTCGGACTTGTTGGAGAAGAAATAGTTTGAATTGAATGCGTTTTAGTCAGCAAGTGTGTACCTAATGTTTGTACCAAGTGTTTTAAATCTTTACAGCTCTGATGTTATGTTCTTAAAGGCCTACGTATAAATCAGGTAGGGCTTAGCGTAGTGGGAATTGCCTTATGTAATGTCCAAGTGCATTTGTTATAGTACGTCTCAATACACGAGTTTTCAACATCAAGATCAAGATCGTGAGATTTTGGAGGAGCCACAGCTAGCTTCGTCAGGGCAGAACAATTTTTTTTTAACTACCCAAAATCTACCTGTCAAATAAACGACCATGGTCGAAACAGGGTCGTAGGGCCTGGTGTAAAGTTAAATATTCCCGAAGGCCAAAAACGTTTTAAAATCATTTACGTAATCAGCGGGCGGTTTTGGAAATTGGGTAATTTATTTTCCTTAGAAAACAGTTTTGGAATGTATAGTTTGTGTAAGGAGCAAGCTTGGATCCTTATGGGAATTTAGTTCCCCTAAGCCCAAACAGCAGATCATTTTAGGTTTTGCATGGGCTTTTCTTGGAAATCGACCAAATCCCTTAGAAAACCATTTAAATGTATCTTGCGTAAAGGCCCCCCCCGACATTTGTAATGATTATACACGTAAGGCCAACTGTATATTTTCATTTGGGGCGGAGCCGTTTGGCTTGGGGCAATGAATTATTCCGAAGGCCAACAGTGTAATGTTATTTAGCTATGTTTTTTTGTGGGGCATAATGGCTTGGTCCAAAGTATATACCTTGGTCAACATTCTAGTATCAATTGAAACTAAGGGGAGAGGTTTTCCTTGTCAACCCATTATTCTCAGCTTGAACATTTTGCGCTTATCAAACCCGGCTTGGTACTTCTAGGCGTCTGCATCCACTTTACCAGATAACAGAAGATATGATGAAAGTACATTTAAAATGGCGAAAACGTAGCCTACCTACTTTTAAAAAGCTAAAAAGGCACTTTAGGCAAACAAAATACACATTTTTACACCAGTCACTTAAACATATCAAACTTTTTTATGGACTTGAATTTAGCAACAGGAAATTAGATATGTTCTGAGCATCCTATAGCCCTTATTTTCAAGTATTTTGAGTGGGGTGGGGGGGGGGTGGGGGGGATTAATAAGGAGTATGATTGTTCGGCAAGATGGATGTGGGTCGGGATAGGAGTATACCACAACGGGACACCGTCAAGAAGTGTCTTCGACCGAGAATCAGTTAGGAAACTATTTCACGCACCGATCACAACTATTTGGGCGAGCGCACGAGAAAGTCGGTGGATGGACGCCAAGTCTACTTTCCTATTGGCGCATTCTTTCAACATACTCGCCACATTTCAATTGTTTTACTTTTTACCGTATCGCACGCGACTGTGAAGTGCGCATCTTTATAATACAGTCCCTGCTACGCAGGCGCATTTTTTGTTATGTTATAATAATACATTTTAAATCAACAACACCAGAACACCGAAAATAATACAATTACTGGATTTTTTTCGAATGAATATTCCGTAAAGTAAGAGGGGAATTTCGGATTTACACGTAGCCTTCATTAAAACATTATATCTGAAGAGTTTTGAATGGTCCATGGGCTGGATGTCAACAGCCACAACAAATAGCAGTTTAATGAAGTTATGTCTTATGTCTCGATAGCTCAATTGGTAGAGTTATGGAGAGAGGTTCTGGGTTCGATTCCCAGTCGGAGCATACTTTTATTAGGCCTACAATTGCTATCATTGACTAGTATTATTATTATTGTTGTTATTATTGTTATTGTTATAAAGCGATCTGTTCACCATATATTATTTTAATAGAGATAGTTGATGTTAATAAAATCATTTGTAGAGGTTTAATAGATTAATATTTTAATCGCTACAATTGTTAAATTACACTTACATTGATGGTAGCATAATTATACTCGATTGACTGATTTAATCACCATTTAGTTATATGTGCATCGTAGATAAAATAGTTTAAACGCCAATATAAATCCTGTCAATTGTCTATTCATGGGATTGAAATTGCGACTTGACTTGTAACCTGCAATAAAATACGTTTTTATTGCTATTCCAAACGTTTACTACACTTCGCATTTATCCATTCTTGTGCAATGCCACTATGACAACTTGCAACAAGTTCAAATCATCAATCATATTATAAATGATTGGTTTAAGAGATCATGTTAGAACCATTGATGCGCGAATAATCTTTGCCGTTGAAGCGTCCTAAAACTACTAATACTAATAGAACCATTGATATTAAACACCTATTGTAGGCTAGATACGCAGTCTCCAATACCTCCGCACAGGCGCGAGCGTAGCAAATTGAAGACTCAATCTGTCATCAACAAAATGGCGATTTGGCGTTTTAATTTATGCCTTTTTAATGCATTTAAGTAAAATCCAATTCAAGATGGCGATTAGGCGTTTTTATTTATGCTTTTTTAATGCAATAAAGTATTTTACTGGATTGTTTGATATGGTTTTAGTTTTTGCAGCATGATATTGAACAAACAGACACAATAAGAAGTTATTGCATAAGGAAATTTATAAATCATTTGATGTTAAAAGCTAGTATGCTCACCTGTCAACCTGGCGGCAATCTTGAGAACTATTTGGGCCACAAATCGCTTCCATTTGATTAACATGCAAACTTCCATATTCAAGATGGCTTCAAATTGTCACGGAAGTGGATTAATGACTGCTGACCTAGCCTATACAATAGGTGTTTAATATCAATGGTTAGAACAGTATTGTTGTGTGTGTGGCTCGTTGGTTTGTGTGGCTCGTTGGTCTTGTGGTTAGCGTATCTGCTTCCAATGCAGAAGGTCCAGGGTTCGATTCCCGTCAAAGTCAGAAGTTTTTTAACTTCTGATTTGGACTTAAGTCCATCAGTTCTTGTCTTAGGAGTTTGTAAACGGTGACTTTGGAGCCGTCCTAGCAACGAAGCACATAATAAATTTCAGAGTTGTTCTAAATCGGCCTTGTTGATTCTGGCGTTGATTCGCGGGTGTTCGCACTGTCCATACCACTGATTGCTATATTTCCTATTAAAAATATCGATCTTTGGTTGGTTATCGCTCACTCGTCGATTGCGTCGGGGCCTGCAGGGTTAGCTTGGTCGCTTTGATTTAAAGTCCCCCACTGAAAATCAGTTATATAACTGAGTGGGTATAGACTCTAAATAAAATTTATTTATTTATTGTTTTGTGCACATTATTGTTTATAACAAGTCATGCATCCACATATTAGGGATGACACCGGGTTGGGGTATCCGGAAGTTAAACATTGTACCATTTTGTTTAGGCTTTGAGCATCACTCCACTAATGTCTGGACAAGAGAACAAGCCGCACAGGATGAGAGGACATATTTTACTGAACTAAAACATTGGTGATTTATACAAATTTAAAAATCGAGGACATGGAAACTACCCGACAGTTCAATTTGGGAGTCTCAAAATGGACACAACTTTTTTATTCCTATAAATGTGCAATGTTCTAGTTTGTTTGTGTTGACCAATTTATCAAAATTTTACCCAATTTCCTAGGCAGGATTGCCAGGATTCGGGTCATGTTCAGATAGGGTTACCCGATGTTATCCATAGCATTGATCGACATCATGTTTGGCGGATGAGGCTTATTTCCGCTTTCAGTACCTACATAAGATCCGGGGTTCGAGTCCCTTTTTAACTAGTCCATCAAAATGTTTTAATTGGCCCTAGCAACGAATCACATACAAAAAGGGACGAAAAAAAAACATCCGTTCGGTCATAATGCACCACTCTAGCCAAGGGATGTGGGGAGAACAGTCCCATGCTGGTCAGAACCAGCCACGGGTAGGGGGAGGAACAGGGGGGGTTCTCACGTCATGGTCGTCATCGTATTGTCATCGATCGTTTTATCATGGTCATCGGGGTGGTCGTCAACGGAAGGGGGGGGGGGGTTCCCGACGAAGACTGCCAGAGCTCGCCTCTAGTTTCAGGGAGTACTCCCCTAATTACTAGCTGATGTTTGCGAGATGGACTTTATCTCTTTCTTCGCCTTTTACGATTAGAAGAGCCATGCTCTGTGCCAAATTCTACCCCGGGCCCAGACGGGAAAACTAAAAAAATGTTTAACCGTTCCTAGAGAATCATAACTCTTGAATTCTAAGGTTTGTTATTCCGATCAGAATAGCAAGAAGGTTCCCTGGATTTTAATTGAAATAAAAAAATAGCTACAAACTACTCAGTTTGTAAACAACATTCTATCCTCAGCTCAATCTCTAGTTCGTGGGAAGTGTATTAGCATAGTTGAGTCATCTCTGCACCAGGAAGTGCACAAGTTTTCGCTTCCCCTCCAAGGCCCCCGTGATAATTGCCAACACACTGACCTGGGACAACAACACTATTGTTCGCATGGGAGGATTCTCACAGCGGGGACAAGTTCACTTTCGTTCCACAGCTGCTTGGTCGGGTGTGGACGCTCGATCAGCCATGCACTCGATGCCATTGTGTGATTGCCGTGATTGCCAACTTTGTACACAACTCTTTTCAATGTTAGTGAATCTCACATACATTTCCGATCACTTTTCGACCTCTAATTTCACCCAAAAACATAGAAATTTTAGTATATTTATGCGCAATGCGCGATCAGCGCACGTTTTAAGATTTTAAATAACTGTCTCCCACACAAGCTACACACACACTACAAACTATCCATTTGGTGGAAAATTTACTGTATTTTATTGCGACATTGCCATGTGAGACTGTGATTGGTGAGAGATGAGGGTGAAACATGCCTTATGAGGGATTCAAAACCGCGTCCTTCATAGTAACATACGTTTCGGACTTTCGCCCAAATCGTATAAGCCACCGTGGACGGCAGTACTTTCGCACGCTTTGGTTAGAATCGTGGCGGCCATGATGGTTGACGTCAGACTGTATAGTTGCACATGCTTGCACTCAACACAATAATCATTCATATTAATACTTGGCGTACCAAACTAAAACAATCCAATCGCCCCACGTCATAATATTATAAGAAAATAATAACAGCCAATGCAATGTTTATAGTTATTGTAGAAACGTGTTATGAACACTGTAGTGTTGCCAGGAATTACATGGGTATATTGCAGTTAGTACGTGCTCTGAAAACGAAAACACATGTGTCGTAAATTGCACGAGATATTTTAGTTTTGTTTTTCGTGTGGTACGGTGACGAGAAGCATTTGACATTAAGGCAATTGTTTTTTACAATTTAGAAATTAAAAAAGTCCTCCCCGACGGGGATTTGAACCCGGGTCTCCCGCATTCCAGACGAGCGTCTTAACCACTAGACCATCAGGACGGGTACATTTTGATCTCTGAATTGTAGTTGCATTATACATCTGAATGGATGGAACACTGCAACGAATATCTGTTGCCTTTGAACTGACCACCAAACATTAATTATAATGTCATTATCTTTACGCAGGTATGAGCGAGGGTAATTATTTCTCGATTTGGTTAGTCGGGAAATGTATGGAAATGTTCATGTTTTTATGAAAGAAAATGGTTTTTGTAAATCATAATTTTGGACATTTGTGACACCCGATATAATTTTACTTTTGTTATCATATTATTTTCACCCGAACATTTGCAAATTCTTCCTGAACCATATCCTAAAAATTACAATTATTTGGGTGAAAATAAGAGATGCAAAAAATGTTCGGAACCCGAGTTGCATTGTCAATAACCTTGTAGGCAATATAGCAAAGTTACGTATGCTATTATAAGCAGGAGGAGTCATCAACGTACCGCAAAGTTGATGATATTGTGAGAGAACCAAATGTTTACTATTTGTATTTATTTAAAGAAGTATAGACTCTCTTGTCAAGCAACGGAGAGAATAAAATGTCTGTGAAGATGGAATGATCGAATGATCATGTTTGCAGTGGTTTGATGATGGTTGTAATATTGTGTCGTGTCCTTGTTGCAGTACCTCCAGAGTGGCTGGTTAGGCCACTACAGCTTCCGATGTCAGCCAGTAGACTACTCGGAATGATCATGTTTGCAGTGGTTTGATGATGGTTGTAATATTGTGTCGTGTCCTTGTTGCAGTACCTCCAGAGTGGCTGGTTAGGCCACTACAGCTTCCGGTGTCAGCCAGTAGACTACTCCACCAGTCCCATGGCGATGAGGGTGAGTGAAATACATTTGCTTCCTGATGGAGCGCCATTTAGTTTCTGCATCGCATTATTGTTCCTATAACTGCCCGTTTAAAACTTTTTATAAGAAGATTTTGTATAAGATTTTTATATATACGCATCTTCAGACGGTTGGAAGCTCGGAGCATTTTTGTTTGAGCGATTAGAGCACATTTAAAATAATTGTCCACTAAGCAAGCTTGGTAAATTACCGGCTTAGTGGCATATTTACGGCCAGTTCCTTGGTCGGATGTCTGCACGTGTGTGTATGTGTGAGTCTGCCAGACCGCTCGTGCGTAACACTGGACGGTTGTCAGCCTTGGTCAATACTCGGGCTTGTTGGCTAACCTGGACCCTGGGCTGGACTTTCATGCGCATCCTAGAGTCAAGACCTCCCTTCTTCAGACACTTGAACCTATAAGTTCCCCCTTGTAGATCGTCTCTGACATTACCATGGCTTTCGTATACTATATTTGGCAACCGAATATATTTTAAGACTGTCTAGACGTTGCAGTACACACGTGGATCTCGGGGGTGTAGACTAGCGCTAAAAAGCGCTCTCGTGGCAGAATATGGCGAATGTCTCGTCAACAATCGAAACTTGTTGCGTGGTCAGGCAGAGAAAGAGGAAACTAGCTAAATGTCTTGGAGGCTGTGGTTTGACGATGTCCATACTTAGTTCTACTTAGTATTTGTCTACGGAATAGTTTAAAATACGATACAATACAATGCTCGGTTAAGTCACAGCGCATGTGGTAACTGCTGGATAGGTTTACTACGTACGGAAGCCGGAAGACTTACTTGCCATTCATACCTCGCCGATTGACTTCCTCCGACGTGAGGCAATGCCATCTGATGAGGGCTTGTCTGTCTCTGTATGTCTGTCTCACTGACCCGATTAGCTCTGTCCTGATTGGCAGAGGAGGCTTACAACACAGAGCTTTCATTTCTTCCCGCTTGGCGAGCGCGCGCTTACGCATTACGCGTGCGTCTGATGAAACGATAACCAAACCTCGTGTTATCGATTTTGAAATGCCATAGCGATATCAATCTTATATCGAAATATATCGTTTCAATATCAAAATGCATCGATCTATCATCGAAATGTATTGAGCAAGTATCAACAAATTATTGAGTTATTATCGACATGTATGTATCGAGTTACTATCGAAATGTATCGATCTATTTTCGAAATAATATCGATATCGTTCTAATATCGAAATATTGGAGCTCATGCTAATGTCGAAATATATCGATATAATGTCGAACGGGAGTTGTCAACGTGAAACAATTACCATGAACAGAAAATGAGTATTTGGGCAAATAGTAGTTGGCCTAAGAAGGATTAAAAAGAGTTCTAAATAATAGTAAAAGAAAGTTCGAGGTTAGCGGTAATAGGCAAACACGGTAAACACTTCCGAAGTACCGTACGTGTATCGTTATTTTCTGTCCGTTCGTCTCCCCGTGCGTGTGTGCGTGTGTGCGTGTGTCGCGCCTCACGATAAAATCCGAACATGACCTCCGACTTAGATGCGTTGATTTGGTTGGCATTGCCTTGAGGAGAGGGAAGGGGGGGGGGGGAGGTCTGTGGGAAGGTATCTCCAAAAATATGATATTTTACAATTTAATTAAATAATTTTATAGTCCCTATTTCTGTGTTGAATGCAACTTATTTGAAGGAAATTGGACTGACCGTTTATGTTTTGTGATGTATATGTACGATGTACATACAACCCGCCTTCTCCACCAAGTTAATTTCAATGCGTAAATAATGTAGTTCTTAATCGTACTTATTCATTTATTATACCTATTCTTTACTAATTCCTATCATGACAACCTATGCCAACTCAAATTTTCTAAATCCGGCCTGTATAGACCCATAAAGACAGCTAACAACACTCTACTACAATAATGCGATTCAGAAATTAAATATCAACAATTCCACCAGCGGGAGTGTTTCCCGACTACCCAAATCGAGATACAATAATGCGGGGAAAATGAACAAATCAATAGAAATGAAGGACAAGCCACAGGTTGTCTATAGCTCTATAGCACACTAGAAACTAAAAAGTCACTCCCATGGAAAGTACCCTACCCAACAATATAGGCAAATCTCAAATTTGAACTTTGGGTATAGATTCATTCCATGTCCAACACTTTTTTATGTCTATAAGTTTGCAGTGTTTTAGTTTGTTGATGTTTTAGCTAGACAACCTGTGCAGCTTGTTGCTTGATGCTAAGAATGTCTAAGAGGCAGATACAATGAAATGTTTTTGTTTCAGATGGCCCGTACCTGTTGGTGGTACTACTTCTCAAAGTTCACGGAATTCTTCGATACCGTGAGTACCTAATTAATATTCAAAGTAGGGATGACGTCGGGTTTTCCAGAGCCTGAGCATTACCCGCCATTATCCACACTAAGTATTCGAATCTTTTTCGGGATGCAAATGTATATGAATGAAAATGTCGTGTCAGTTTAATATTTCAATGGCCCTAGCCTACGGGCTACGGCCAAGCCTAGAACCAAGTTGCAAGGGCCGAGGAAAACATTTGATTTCATAGATCTTGCATCTCAGCTCAGCTCTTTGAACCATTTGAACTGTTGGGTATAGTTTCATGACCCTATTACGATTGTTCCATTCGTATAAATGAACAATAATTTAGGTTACCGTTAGTTTATTGATTTTCGAGAGACAACCTGTCCACACGCTCTTCCTTGAGGTCAATTTCATTTGTTTTATTGGATGAGCGTAGCGAAGATTCCATTTCACTACACTGGAGAAAAAATCCGGAATGTTTTTTTTTTCTTTTTTTGGTATTTTTGTCTGTCTGTTAACACGATTCTGGCTAAACCGATACTCCGATTGCGATGAAATTTTATGGAGGCCTTCGAAATCTCTGAACTTAGAACTGCCACGTTTTTTAGCACAATCGGAAAATTATTTCTCATGAAAATCGCAAATTTTACGTTTTTTTTCGATTTTTAAAACATTTCTTCGACTTGTAACACCTACATGCTTTATCCGATTGTAATGATTTTTCCACAGAACCTTAACTTTATGAATTAATATATGCGTGTGAAATTTGAGCGTAATCGAAAAATTATTTCTCATGAAAATCCCTATTTTATGCTTTTTTTCGTTTTAAAAAGTTACGCTTATCCAACAACGCGCCTGAAAAAGCGTTTGCGAAGCTTCCTAGTTGATATAGTACAGTGTTCGTAGTTAGACCTTGGACAAAAATACAACTTCGTATACAATTTATTCTGTCTCGAGCCATTTAGAATCCATATACTACCCAATGATATCCCTAAAATAAAAAAAATAAAAAAAATAATTTTGAGTCTATGCACTCAGTTATATAACTGATTTTCAGTGGAGGACTTTAAATCAAAGCGACCAAGCCAACCCTGTAGTCCCCGACGCAATCGACGAGTGAGCGATAACCAACCAAAGATTGATATTTTTAATAGGAAATATAGCAATCAGTGGTATGGACAGTGCGAACACCCGCGAATCAACGCCAGAATCAATAAGGCCGATTCAGAACAACTCTGAATTTACTATGTGCTTCGTTGCTAGGACGGCTCCAAAGTCACCGTTTACAAACTCCTAAGACACGAACTGATGGACTTAGTCCAAATCAGAAGTTTAAAAAAAACTGACTTTAGCGGGAATCGAACCCTGGACCTTCTGCATTAGAAGCAGATACGCTAACAACAAGACCAACGAGCCACCCAAATTTCAAAGTTCAAAGTACAAGAATAAGAAGTTTAGGAGACGCTCCTATCGGACAAACCTACCGGATATAAATCATTCAGCAGCAACATTACATCTTCTTGTCGTATGTTTATCATGTTAAGTTATTTACAAGGATTTGTCGAGGCTGGTGCGGGAAAAGTCGACGCGCTCAGGTCAGGT
This sequence comes from Sweltsa coloradensis, assembly GCA_024449915.1. Classification (NCBI taxonomy): domain Eukaryota; kingdom Metazoa; phylum Arthropoda; class Insecta; order Plecoptera; family Chloroperlidae; genus Sweltsa; species Sweltsa coloradensis. The sequence goes on from JAMZAV010000643.1 coordinate 111,778, forward strand.
ACCTCATGACTCCAGCAAGAATACACACAAACAACCATCTGTAGCCTAAATGGCAAAGGGTCGGGGGGGGGGATGGAAAGTCCGAAACATGAGTTGTAATCCGGAGTTTGAGCTATCGAGCACGAACATTTTCTTTAAAAACACCCGCGGATCAACACCAGAATCAACAAGGTCGATTCAGAACAACTTTGAATTTATTATGTGCCTCGTTGCTAGGACGGCTCCAAAGTCACCGTTTACAAATTCCTAACCCAAGAACTGATGGACTGAAGTTCAAATCATTAAGATAAAAAATTCTGCCTACAGCGGGAATCTTGACTGTTAAGCTTAGGCGCCTTTATACGGTGCCGTGGTATCAAACAATGAGATACAATTTGATACCGGTACTTGAGAATATTATATCCGTGGCACATGGTAGTTATTTTTTTAATTCTACAAAAGTAGTCTAATTTTTTAGGATTAAAAGTAATTAATTAATGCTCATTTATAAAAAAGTAATTATTATATTCTTCAAACATCTTAATCTTTTAAAAATACTATTTCTTGGCAGGTTGCCGTAGCCATGGCGTAACCTTGGCACTCAGACCAGAAAAATCCTCGGTATTATCGCAAATTACTTCAGCATTTCTCCTTCTCCAACCTTGTCTGAGATTCGCGCTGTAGAAACCTGTTTGTAAGACACGCGCCGCCTGTTCCGATCACAGCCTTCTAGATCTGTGTGACACTTGGGTGGGATTGAGTAATTATCACAGGGATCAAGTTTTCAAGTAGATGGTTTCATACTTAACTCTCGTTCAAGACTTCAGTTCCTTAGTACGTTGGATGGATGCCGTGTTGGTATGCGACATGATCATCAATTTCTTTTAAACATCTATACAAAATATCAATATTAATATTATATAATAATTGGATGAGCGAAGCGAAGACTTCAATTTCACTGACCCCCAAAACAATTAGCTCGGGTGTATTTTTTTGTTTTTTTGTTTGTATTTTTGGCTGTTTGTTTGCTCCCTACCAGGCAAATGGCATATGTGATCTTGATGAAAATTGCAGGGGACCTTCGAAATCTCTGAACTTAGACCTGTCACGTTTTTGGGTATAATCGAAGAAATATTTCTCATGAATATCGTACTTTTACGATTTTTTTCGATTTTTAGTGCGATATTTTCGTGACATTTGGGCCGATTCTGACCAAACGGGTGGGGCTACAACGTTCATATTTCACATGGATATTAGGTTATGGTGATGTAGTACATTTTGAAAGAATAAGTTGAAAAAGTTAGCCAGAATCCATAGAAATAAAGGTTTTAATATGAGTTTTTTAAGGTGTATACTAACAATTATCAAGTAACAATAGAAACTTGACAACAATCACCTACAATGCGTTAAAAAAGCACTTGCAAAAGTAAAGAGATCCCACGCAAACTAAAATCTTACTAAAAAGCTCATCCATCAACGCGACTAAAGAAAGCGTTCGCGAAGCGGCCTAGTAGTCCATAATCAATGTACCGGTACCCTACTCTACGTAGCCTGCATCCACTAGCAATTATGTATCAAACAACTCTAAATAATATTTTGTTGATTTTGTTTTGTTACTATTGGCCGTGCTGGAAATAAGTAAATAAATAAATACATAAACAAATTATTTCGAGTAGTGTCATTGAGTAATGAGTATGCAGTCGGCAAGGCATGGTCAATCAAGGCCACTTTCAACCACCCCACCAAGTAGAGTACCTGACGATCTTCCACATTTCAATGCCAAGCAACTTAATTGTTACACAATGCTTCCCCGAGCAGTAGAATTTACCCTTGCGTCTCACTCAAGAAATGCACTTCACCCATTGATTAGCTTTGCCATTACACAATCGAATACCATTCTCGATATATTCTACATAACAAGTTGTGTTAATGGAATCATTCCTTGAGATAAGTACCCGATGTGCAATATACTGTAACAACCAGTTTGGGAGACGTCTGTGTAATCGTTTTCTCTATCGATGACATTGAGGTTCTCTATACGAGGTATTGGTGTGTATATAAATTGACTGCAAATTATGTTAATGCTGATTTTTTTTTTCTTTTCAGGTTTTGATTATATTTACACTTGTGGAATATCTGTATTTGTTGTAAAAAAGGCATTATTATTATTATTATTACTTGTAATCAAGGTCTGTATCTATGTCATGATCAGAGGCAGGTTATTATGGGGAAAATATAAGGCCACTGTTGCGTTGCTTGGGCCCAAAAGAGTGAATTGGTGGTGAAAATTTAGAAAAGAAATTAGTAGAACATGGTGTAATTTAAAGGCTGTTATTTTGGGGCGAATTTGGAGACAAAGATGTTGGATCTGAGTTGGTGTCAAGATTATAAAATTTCATTTTTAGCGGTGTAAATTTCGTTTTCACCAAAAACATCTTCCTCTCGATACCTATTGTTATACGTCTGTTTAAGTTTATAACCCAAGGACTGCAGTCTACCTGCTGTAGTTTTCTATTGCTACTCCACCAATAATTATGCTTAAAAATGAAACATTTAGCCCCAGTGTATTTCTTCTTTAAACAATGGTTAATAGTGTTGCTTCTTTTGTCCAGCATAATAATATCTTCATCGGTGGGATCAACCAAGTTCATAAGTGAGTCTGCATCTTGCACCAAGGATATATGACCTGTGAAGCGTTCCCACAAAGTCACTTTGCAATAAGACATAGGACTTGCACTTTGCAACGTCATTGCAATTACAAGACAATCTTAATTATTGCAATTTACCATAATCCTAATGATGAGTCAATAAGATATTACCAACCAATCAAGAGTCTGGGAATAATACCTTATTGCAATGCCATATTCTTTTCGACTTTGTGAGAAGTGGGATTAACGATTGCGTCACTATTAACGTGCGATTTGAAAAATCCAGTCAAGAGAAAACTCTTGCGAACACCGTCTATCACAGTGCCTACCGTTATCGTCGTATGCTGTTAGGAGTGGGTTAGTTTCCCCTACTGGAGGATTCAAATTCAGTCGTTGATCTTAGAAGACTAATACTTGCGATTATCCTTGTCGCGTGCGTCTAGGGCGTTCACCCTCCCATCACGGCGCATATCAATATTATCGTATGCCGTTCGGACTGGTGAAGCCCCCACAAGAGCAGTCAATTCAATTCAATTCAATTAGTGGGATCGATGCAATCTGTTCTATCACGCGATCGTTTCCACGAACTATAACTTGATATGCATTTGTTTTCGAGCAAACCAGAAGAGATTTCCTGTTTTCGTGACCAAGACCTGGCTGCACATCTGCACGAGCTTCCGTGTGGAATGTCATGTCAGACAGGGTTAAGAAATACCCAGCTTATAACAAAACAAACCTTTGTCTTTGACGCCCTTAGTTTTTTCAGGGAAATTACAGTGTAAATATTTTATGGATGGACATGCAGTGGCGGATACAGGGGTGCAGGGAGGGGGCGATCACCCCACATGATCCTTTAAAATTAAAATATATTATTATTATTCCATAATATTTTATTATTTTATTGTGCAAATAGCTTAGAAACGGCATATATTATAGTAGTATACCTACTTGGAAAGTATGATAATCACATAGGGGGCAGGGGTGGTGGTGGTTTTAGCACGCATGCTGTGAATTAAGCTCGACATGACGACAAAAAAATTTACGCACACAAACTAGGTACATTGTTTCGGTATTGCATTCAGCCCACCTCTTTTTTCTAAAACGCACCAAATGCACTCTAAAAAACAGATTTTCACAAAATTTTGCCTGACATACACCCCATGTCTTTCCCACAGACGTACATGCAATCGCGAATCGCCCCTCCCCCCATGATTATGTTCCAGATCTGCCACTGTGGATATGTACCATAGATAAGACCTGGCAAGTAGGATCTGGGTTCAAGCCCCGATTGAGATGGATTTTTCAATTTCTGGATTGTATAAATAAATAAAATAAATAAATAAATAAAAAAATAAATAAAATAAAATAAATTTAAATAAATAAATAAATAAATAAATAAATAAATAAATAAATAAATAAATAAATTGTTTTAAGAGTCCACCCACTCAGTTAAATATAACTGATTTTCAGTGGGGGACAGTAAGCAAAGCGACCAAGCCAACCCTGTAGGCCCCGACCCAATCGACGAGTGAGCGATAACCAACCAAAGATCGATATTTTTAATAGGAAATATAGCACTTAGTGGTATAGACAAGTGCGAACACCCGCGGATCAACGCCAGAATCATCAAGGCCGATTCAAAACAACTCTGACATAATATATCGATTTTTATCATATTATGAAAGGTTCTATGATAGCGCTTCGCTTTTTGTGCTCCCCTGAGTGAAATTCAAACATGTTTAATTCAAGTAGACGAAGTGGGGTTTGTAAGAAGCAGATGTGTTGAGTGTCCATTCGGTTTGCACGTCCGACCGACATATTAGATGTCGCATGTGTCATGGTCGCTTAAAACAGGCTTCGTAAGGGCACTTTTTAATAAATGGTTCAAGATTAAACTGGAAAAAAGTCACGATTTTAGTAATTAAGAAAAAAGTTGGAGTCGCTGAGGCTGGCGCGTAGACGAGTTTAGGCGCTCAGCTTTCAGTTTTTTTTTTTTTTTAAAGGGAAAACTGCTAGCAGCATCGGAATCAAATTTCACAATAACAAACACTCAATGTATGAGATCCGTACTCGTGTTTCTAAATTAATTCATCGGTTTTGAATAAAAAATTCGTGACATCTCCGTAATTTACCATTTTTGGTGATTTCGTGAATTTTTTTTTAGGTGACAGAATTTTTTAACGCAACGTTTAAATCAATGTGAACGCGCCGGTTAATTTGGTTTTATCGTAAGATAAACGTTTTGGTGGGAATTTCCTGAATTGAAATCCATGTTTACAATTTTCCATTTTTTCACGTTTTGGACTTATCTCTCGTAATGATTTTTTTGGGCTAATTCGTGGCAACCAAGTGTGGATATCAATAGGAAGGAACTCTATTAACATTCACACAACATATTTGGAAATTATATCTTCAACCGTTCAGCTGCAATCGTCAACACCCAAGCTGGGCGCGAACATTTGAGTTGGGCGAAGCTCAGCGCTCCTCAACCCAATGTATATTTCGGTACACATTTTTCTACTTTATAAATTATAACTTATAACCTTTCGTCAGGAAAAGTTACAGTGAAATGGCAAGTCTCTGTAGGACAAATAGCACAATTTTCATTATATATATTTTTTACGTAATTTTTCATTATCTTCGTGGGTGCAATGATCCCGCTACGACTTAGTAAATAAATAATAGACAAAACGACTAAAAATATATTTGTCCAAGATATTTTCGTAATGGCAGTAAGAATAAAATACATTGCTGCTAGTTACATGGAAATAGTAAAGTTTGAGCTGTAATTTAGTTAATTTTTAGTTTTAGTACCATTGAGTATATATAACCATCCTTGGGGTTCCATACTCAAAGTTAGTACACTTATTTGAATTAAATATATCAATTAGAATCTGTTGCCAGCCTGATGCAATCAAGAGTGTTACACTTTCTTCTCGATGTCTGTCCCATTCTCAGTCACAGCTTATTGTTCGATCACCTGATCGTGATCGTAGTGGGAATCTTGGCAACAGCTCTGGCAGCTAATGCTTTTCTAATGTTAATCCAATGTGTCTTAACTCTTAATCCTACGAGAGTATTGACCTGGCTTGAGAAAACTAGTCAATACATTCATTCGTTTTCTCGCTCTAATGCTCAAACTAGAGAATTTGCTTTCACAGCAATGATAAAACTCGAATAACTCCACAAAATGGAAATAACACTGTAAAATCGCCAGAAATCGAAATAAACCCACATAATTATTATGGCAATGCAATAAACAAAAAATACTATTTGCCTTCACAATAATACCATTTCCACTATTCACCCACTTTCACTCCAACTTGCAGAAAACGTAACAACCTTTCAATGAAATGCCGTCACAAACAAACACCACTTATTAATTATTGTTCATTCTTCTCTTATAAGGGGAATCCCTAGACCTAAATATGATTTGTAAAGAAAAAGAATGCAGTAAAGACGTATGAAAAGTTAGTAGAATGAAAGAGGGACTTAATAAAAGAGCGAATTATTTTTTTGAAAGTTTTTTACTGGACATAACCTCAGAATCAATAATTATATTCAAATTGACCGAATCAATCCAACTACATCAAAATTGAATTTTGAGCAGCGGCTTTGTATATTGTTTCTACATTCCTTTATATAAAAAACTGACTATCTGTAGTTTTAGGCGTTGCACGATTTTTCCCGTTAAACGGTACAAAATTTGAAATTGTACCGGCGGGCGTAAAACAATGTGCAACGCAAGAAACCATATAAAACTCTACCCTTGCTTTTAACCAACGGCTTAATGAGTGAAACAAGGTAGTATCTCTAAGATGAAAACGGTGATGACTAACACCGTTGGGTGACTAGTGTTGTCAGAGTAATAGCTTTTACCGGCTTCAGCCTGCTCACTTGTGGGCTACCTACACGTTAGAGCGCGCTAGTTGTTAACACTGATAGTTGCACAACCTAGCAGACAACTAGGGAGGTAATTGGTTGCCGGTCACTTCTGCTCAGTCAACAATTCGATCCTAGCGCTTGCAGCGCATGCTTGTGTAACTACTTCAACACTAATGACGCGCAAATTTTGAATTTGTATTTGAAATCAGATAACTTGCTGTTTTGAAATTAAGATGCTTCTTTGCTTAAAATCCAAGCTAGGTGAAAATTATTGTTGCAATGTATTTGCTGCGCATTTATCACGTTGTTATTATTATATAATGTATTTCTTTTTTTACAGGATGATAGTTAGGTCTATATGAAACAAAATTAAATTGTTACTACTGAGCCTCCCTTGGGCAACTATTTATGTGATATGATGTTGGGTGAGAGCATCAACAAAACAAAAGCAACACAATAGTATTTAAACATCATTCCGCATTTATGTGTTTTGGGGTTGTAAGTTATTTATGTGCTATTAAAATAAATTGCTGGGGACATTTCGCCGCGCGAATATATTTGGTTGTGTTCACGTTTCAGCCCAAAGTATGTGGACTATCCTCAGGATAGGCATAATTAAATAATAAAATGTCCAAATTAATTAATTAATTTAAAATATGATAATATCCGGGTCTCAAAAGCCTAAAATTAGGGATTTATATCAAGTTATTATTTAGGTACAGACACAGGATGGTAAATAACTGTAAAATAAATGTTAAATGAGTTCCCGAGATTATTTTGGCATTAAATATTCGTTCCTAGCCAAAAGACTGTGCTGTGTTGTTGTTATTGTAACTGTAAGATACAATTTGTATTTGTTTTACGATGATGGACTTGGCTGCGTCGAGTAAAATATAAATTAGAGTGAAATGTAAAAATTATCAATTTTTTATTTGCAAAATAACACTATATAGGCCCTAGGCATAATCGTAAAAAAAAACAAAGCCATTTCCCTATTTACGTAAATATGGACGCAACAACACATTTTCAACAACTCCAACTTCAAAGAAGATTTTCTTTGACTAAAACAGGCCAATAAATACGTTAATAAACACGCAAGTAATTGTAAATTGGTTGAATGTCAGCACTCATTATTTTATCCTTGTGGTGACAGAACCAGAACAGTTAACAAAAGCCTTTCAAACAATTGCTGAAGAATTCCTTGGAAATGCGGGGCGCGAAGGGTCTCTCTCTAGTCCCATGTTGCCATTCAAATAATGCAACAGCGCATAATGTGATCGCTAAGCATCTCGTCGGTGGGAGGATCCCATCTCAGTCTCAGATGGCTTGCCCCGGACGGCCTTGTTTTGAGATTACAGTCATGATGAGTGATTGCATCATTACGTCATCGTGACACTAGTCGGGGTGGTGGGGTGGGGGGGGGGGGTGGGGGAAGACGGGGGTGGAACATCGAAAGGTTTCATGTTTAGTTGTATAATTTTCTTAGTACTTTATTATTATTTCCGTACATTGTTGTTAAATTAATTTGATTTCCCGGTCGTCGCTGAATTAACCCATGCCTGGGTTAACAGCCCCATCAGTACGTTCAAACTCCCGACTGTAGATGGGGAATCTTTTTTGGAAGGAGAGATCCTCAAAAGAGCATACCACTTGTTAACCCAACTAAATGAAACCCCACAAACAACAATCGATCGAATATAACTTCGTATATACTTGCCTATCTATCACATTCACAATGGGCTAAACTAGGCCACTTTCGCGAACGTTTTTCCAGTCGCGTTGATGGATGAGCTTTTATGGTTGGTTATTTTATCCTATGGTTAGTGTTTCGTTGTCGTCATTGTTGTCGTCATTGTCGTCATTATCAAGACAAGAGCAAAATGAACCAAGTCCTGCCTTCAACAATGCGAGGCGACCGACTGCGAGTCTGAAAGACCCCGAAACTAGGGGCGAGCTCTGGCAATTATTATTAATTTTGTATCATATTAATCGCGCAAAACCCATCTCTATATTCCTGACTAAAACATGCATCGAAACATACAAAACGCGTGTCTCTATAATCGCAAAAGTAATTCCGCATCGTCAACCGAATCGAATTAAAAGTTTTAATTTTATAACATACCGCAAAGTCGCGAACATTGTAATGACGTTGTTTACTGACCTGCGCTTTATTGATTTTGCAAGTTGCGATAATTAGGACGCGAGCTCCATTTAATTCCAGGAACACTCGCCATTGTCAAAGTCAACTATCGGGAAAACATCTCCATACGCGTTTGGCAAACTACAAATAAATTTTCTTCAACAAATAATTAAATAATAATTAAATGTTGCCATTCAAATAATGCAACCGCGCATAACGAGATCGCTGTGGAAGACGAGATGAAAGGTCCCAACTCAGTCTCCGATGGCTTGCCCGGACGGCCTTGTTTTGGGATATGCAATCCCAAAACAAGGCCGTCCGTGATTGCATAACACGTCATACGTGACACGGGGAAGGGGGGGTGAAACTTTGAAAGGTTTCAAGCCTAGTTGTATAACTTTATTAGTACGTGAATATTATTATTTCCTTACATTGTTTTTAAATTAATTTGATTTGCCGGTCGTCGCTAGTTTTAACCCATCCCTGGTCAACACCCCCATCAGTACGTCAAACTCCCGACCGTAGATGGGGAAACTTTTTTTGGGAGGGGAGATCCTCAATAGGGCTTGGCAAATCGTTAACCCTATTGATTGAAACCCCAAAAATAACGATCGATCGAGTGTAGGCCTAAGTGTCAACTTAATATTATAGCCCACAATTTACTGTTACCTAAAATATTGCGTGCAACATAATGCACATTTTTCACAACCACCTTACACATTATTAATAATATAAAATAATAATAAAGAAATATTTCTTTTTTGTTACTTAAGACTGTCCGGGCACGAAAACATTTTTTACAAAACAACAAAAAAAACAGTAGTTTTCGAGTAGTATGTCGGGGGTGTTCATGATAGATAATTCCCATTTCGAGCCCCATGCAAACGCATTATTGTTTTCTTGTTCTCCACGTTTCCGACATTCATAAATAAACCATTAAAATAACATTTAGAATGTAAACAATCTGCTGTGGCGCTCTAACGGCCATCTAGATAGATGATGCCAGAGAACCAAATCAATTATTAGTGTGATTCCTGGGTCTGGCTAGTCATAGAAATTAGATTATTACATAATTGACGTTTGTTACATTGCATGAAATTCTTATAATATGATATCGCTGTGTTTACATGTGGAAGATATTACACGAGATTACGTACGCAAGTATGTAGGTGTAATGTCAGAAGCATGTTTTGTACGCACAGTAAACGATCTGCTTTTTAGCATATTATTATACAATTGACGTTTGTTACATTACATGCAATTCTCCGCTATAAATATGCCAACTATAGTATAGACTAGATTTATATGGGTGAGAACGTCGACAAAACGAGTTGTGAAAGGTTGCTCAATGCTCAGCACATTGTGAATGTGATAGGCAAGTAGCAACGCTTTACAACAACAATGAAAAACATGCGAACCGAAATGAAGGGCAAGCCACAGGTTGTCTAGGATATCAAAACACTAAAGACATGGACATATTTCTAGGAATGAAAAAGTGGCTAAAATGGAAACTACCATACATTCAAATTTGAACTGTCAAATTTAAATTTTTGGGTAGATTCCTCAACCACTTTTTATTATTTTAGAAAAATGTACAATGTGTTTTTGTTCGTATCCTAGACAACCTGAGACTTGCCCTTCACTTCGGTTCGCATGTTGCTTTTGTTGTTGCAGTAGTGTTGCTAGTTGGTTTATGGTACTGGGAATACAATACTTTTACGCTGTACATTTGGACTGTAGATTGTAAATTTAGCACTTAGTTTTTAAGTTTTCACTACACTGATAATTCAAAATTAGTTGCTTTTTTAGCAGGATACTTTCAGACAATAAATTTCAGCATTAACTATAATCGTCAAGTGACAGAACGGGAATTAAGTGAATACATTATTAAAACTTCGTTATAAAATGTGATGGCAAAACATAAAATAACGGTCGGTCGATGTAGTCTATATAAGGTGGTGGTGCTGGCGATGTGCGTCATTTTGTACATAAATATAGACTGTGCGGCCACAAAAACAAGTTTTACGAAATAACAGAATAAAACAGGTAGTTTTGGAGTAAGAACATCATAAGTAGGCCTAGTCATTTGAGAAGACCTTAACTATGTTCGAACATTTTTTGCGTCCATGCATACTCCCATGTATGACGTCTTTTTCAATGCATTTTTTTATCTTTTTATAAATAAATATACGAAGTTGGATAGGTAATTTTTTACCATAGTTCAAAACTTACCCATCCGTAACAAGGACATGTGATATATTGAAAGTGTGTATCTTTAAAATCTTGCTTTAAGTACTTTTTTTTCTTTTTCCGGTACCAAATAATCTCAGCGTACCGGAAAACGCAAAAAAATCATTGTAGGCTAGATATTAGAGATAGGACCTACACACTTCAAATGTCATAATGTCTTAGTCACGGGTAATTGTAATTACTATGGTAAAAATATCGGCCATCCAACTCATATACTTTTTATAAAATGATCTACAAAAATGCTTTTAAAAAGCCGCAATATTGAGAGTATGCTAGACGAGAAAAATGCTCAGAAATAGTTTTGGCCTTCTAAAAACACTATTTAAGATGTTATTAGGCCTACTCGAAACCACTGTTTTTTAGTTGTTTTGTAAAACATGTTTTCGTGCCCGGACAGTCTTAGTAACAATAAAGAAATATTTCTTTATTATTATTTTATATTATTAATAATGTGTAAGGTGGTTGTGACAATGTGCATTATGTTGCACGCAATATTTTAGGTAAACAGTAAATTGTGGGCTATAATATTAAGTTGACACTTAGGCCTACACTCGATCGATCGTTATTTTTGGGGTTTCAATCAATAGGGTTAACGATTTGCCAAGCCCTATTGAGGATCTCCCCTCCCAAAAAAAGTTTCCCCATCTACGGTCGGGAGTTTGACGTACTGATGGGGCTGTTGACCCAGGCATGGGTTAATCTAGCGACGACCGGCAAATCAAATTAATTTAAAAACAATGTAAGGAAATAATAATATTCACGTACTAATAAAGTTATACAACTAGGCTTGAAACCTTTCAAGTTTCACCCCCTTCCCCGTGTCACGTATGACGTGTTATGCAATCACTCATCATGCAATCCCAAAACAAGGCCGTCCGGGCAAGCCATCGGAGACTGAGTTGGGACCTTTCATCTCGTCTTCCACAGCGATCTCGTTATGCGCGGTTGCATTATTTGAATGGCAACATTTAATTATTATTTAATTATTTGTTGAAGAAAATTTATTTGTAGTTTGCCAAACGCGTATGGAGATGTTTTCCCGATAGTTGACTTTGACAATGGCGAGTGTTCCTGGAATTAAATGGAGCTCGCGTCCTAATTATCGCAACTTGCAAAATCAATAAAGCGCAGGTCAGTAAACAACGTCATTACAATGTTCGCGACTTTGCGGTATGTTATAAAATTAAAACTTTTAATTCGATTCGGTTGACGATGCGGATTACTTTTGCGATTATAGAGAAAACGCGTTTTGTATGTTTCGATGCATGTTTTAGTCAGGAATATAGAGATGGGTTTTTTCGCGATTAATATGATACAAAATATAATAATAATTGCCAGAGCTCGCCCCTAGTTTCGGGGTCTTTCAGACTCGCAGTCGGTCGCCTCGCATTGTTGAAGGCAGACTTGGTTCATTTTTGCTCTTGTCTTGATAATGACGACAATGACGACAACAATGACGACACGAAACACTAACCATAGGATAAAAATAACCAACCATAAAAGCTCATCCATCAACGCGACTGGAAAAAACGTTCGCGAAGTGGCCTAGTTTAGCCCATTGTGAATGTGATAGATAGGCAAGTATATACGAAGTTATATTCGATCGATTGTTGTTTGTGGGGTTTCATTTAGTTGGGTTAACAAGTGGTATGCTCTTTTGAGGATCTCTCCTTCCAAAAAAGATTCCCCATCTACAGTCGGGAGTTTGACGTACTGATGGGGCTGTTAACCCAGGCATGGGTTAATTCAGCGACGACCGGGAAATCAAATTAATTTAACAACAATGTACGGAAATAATAATAAAGTACTAAGAAAATTATACAACTAACATGAAACCTTTCGATGTTCCACCCCCGTCTTCCCCCACCCCCCCCCCCCCACCCCACCCCCGACTAGTGTCACGATGACGTAATGATGCAATCACTCATCATGACTGTGATCTCAAAACAAGGCCGTCCGGGGCAAGCCATCTGAGACTGAGATGGGATCCTCCGACCGACGAGATGCTTAGCGATCACATTATGCGCTGTTGCATTATTTGAATGGCAACATGGGACTAGAGAGAGACCATTCGCGCCCCGCATTTCCAAGGAATTCTTCAGCAATTGTTTGAAAGGCTTTTGTTAACTGTTCTGGTTCTGTCACCACAAGGATAAAATAATGAGTGCTGACATTCAACCAATTTACTTACTTGCGTGTTTATTAACGTATTTATTGGCCTGTTTTAGTCGAAGAAAATCTTCTTTGAAGTTGGAGTTGTTGAAAATGTGTTGTTGCGTCCATATTTACGTAAATAGGGAAATGGCTTTGTTTTTTTTTACGATTATGCCTAGGGCCTATATAGTGTTATTTTGCAAATAAAAAATTGATAATTTTTACATTTCACTCTAATTTATATTTTACTCGACGCAGCCAAGTCCATCATCGTAAAACAAATACAAATTGTATCTTACAGTTACAATAACAAAAAACACAGCACAGTCTTTTGGCTAGGAACGAATATTTAATGCCAAAATAATCTCGGGAACTCATTTAACATTTATTTTACAGTTATTTACCATCCTGTGTCTGTACCTAAATAATAACTTGATATAAATCCCTAATTTTAGGCTTTTGAGACCCGGATATTATCATATTTTAAATTAATTAATTAATTTTGGGACATTTATTATTTAATTATGCCTATCCTGAGGATAGTCCACATACTTTGGGCTGAAACGTGAACACAACCAAATATATTCGCGCGGCGAAATGTCCCCAGCAATTTATTTTAATAGCACATAAATAACTTACAACCCCAAAACACATAAATGCGGAATGATGTTTAAATACTATTGTGTTGCTTTTGTATGTTGATGCTCTCACCCAACATCATATCACATAAATAGTTGCCCAAGGAGGCTCAGTAGTAACAATTTAATTTTGTTTCATATAGACCTAACTATCATCCTGTAAAAAAAGAAATACATTATATAATAATAACAACGTGATAAATGCGCAGCAAATACATTGCAACAATAATTTTCACCTAGCTTGGATTTTAAGCAAAGAAGCATCTTAATTTCAAAACAGCAAGTTATCTGATTTCAAATACAAATTCAAAATTTGCGCGTCATTAGTGTTGAAGTAGTTACACAAGCATGCGCTGCAAGCGCTAGGATCGAATTGTTGACTGAGCAGAAGTGACCGGCAACCAATTACCTCCCTAGTTGTCTGCTAGGTTGCAACTATCAGTGTTAACAACTAGCGCGCTCTAACGTGTAGGTACCCACAAGTGAGCAGGCTGAAGCCGGTAAAAGCTATTACTCTGACAACACTAGTCACCCAACGCTAACACCTACGCATATTTTTGTTTCGCTTTGCAACAAAACACAACCAAGGTGTCCTTGTTTTAGGTTACCATACTCCTTGACTTTTTCAGCTTGAAATCCGTATTATTTTCCCAGACTGATAAATTGACCTGTAGTGAAGATAAGATAGCTGATTTTGTCCTACAACATTATGATCGGCAGTGATGGCAAATTGTAATGGAGTCTGGGACTTGACCCCTGAAAACTTTTAGTAGTAGATTCGATTTGTCGAGTTTTATATATTTTTGAGGGTACCCATCAACAATTTGACTTTTTCAATTTTTCCATACCTTGACACCCTGATATCAACATTTTGTTGATTGTTTTGTTAGAATTTTTTAACTTCTGATTTGGACTGTCCATCAGTTCTTGGGTTAGGAATTAGTAAACGGTGACTTTAGAGCCGTCCTAGCAACGAGGCACATAATAAATTCGAAGTTGTTCTGAATCGGCCTTGTTGATTCTGGCGTTGATCCGAGGGTACGTGCTCGCACTGTCCAATGTCCATACCACTGATTGCTATATTTCCCATTACAAATATCGATCTTTGGTGGGTTTTCGCTCACTCGTCGATTGCGTCGGGGCCTACAGGGTTGGATTAGTCGCTTTGGTTTAATGTCTCCACTTAAAATCAGTTATATGACTGAGTGGGTAGACTCTAATACAAATTTATTCATCTATTTAAGAAACTTACAAACACTACTACCTAATACCAGGTTACAATTACTTTTTCAAGAATAGTCTCATAACGCACTTCCGGCTAATTTTTGGATGAGCGTAGCAAAGATTCCATTTCACTACACTGGAGAAAAAAATCCGAAATGTTTTTTTCTTACTTTCTTTATTTTTGTGTGTTTGTTAACACGATTCCTGGAGGCCTTCGAAATCTCTGAACTTAAAATTGCCACTTTTTTTTAGCGCAATCGAAAAATTATTTCTCATAAAAATCGCAATTTTACGATTTTTTCGATTTTTTAAAACTTTCTTCGACCATTACACCTACATGTTTTATCCGATTGTGATGAATTTTTCACAGAACCTAAATTTTATGAATTAATTTATTGGTGTGAAATTTGAGCGCAATCGGAAAATAATTTCTCATGAAAATCCTAATTTTACGCTTTTTTTCGTTTAAAAAACATTACGCTCATCCAACAACGCGCGCTGAAAAGGCGTTTGCGAACCCTGTTGGAAAAACAATAAACTGGCAAAGAAACCTCTAAAGTTTGTTTTCAAAGTATTGAAGGCATGTTGAATTATGCTCTGCACTAAAATCGAAAGTACTAAATATTCAAAGTGAAAATGCTTTTTTCGGAAACATTCCAACAACAGACGAGGAATAACATGGGGTCGGAGCGCGCACGTGCGTCGAGATGTAAACACACTGCCTATTATTGGGTTGGGTTTTCAATATGGCCGACCCGAACCACGGTCCTCTAGATCTCCGCCACCTGGCGGAGGCTCGTCTAACTCGCTCTTGTGGCCACGAATCAGAGAGTTAGACGATCCTCCGCTAGGCGGAGATCCAGCAGACCTTGACCCGAACCACAAGAATCAAATCAAGGCTGAAAAGCACTGGAACTAGGACTCTGATTCGGGAGGTAGAAGGTTCGATTCCCGCCATCGGCAATCCCTGAAATATTTTTGGATTTTCCTTCCCAATATCCAACTGCTAGCTTCTAGCTTTAATACTTTTAGTGTTTGTGGATTTATTTAATGTTTTAATACTCAAGGCCCATGTTTGAATTCCTGGCGGACGTTTTTTAAATTTAACACTTTGCAAATAGCTATTTGTCGGCTAGGATGCATTCAAAATATAATTTGGCACAGTAGTGAAGCAAGATTATTTGAACAGTCCTAGAGTCGTAGATTATTAACTATCAATATTATTCACGAAGAATGTAAATTTGATACTTTTTAACAATCCAAAATCGTAAAAGAAAACGTTTACCAAAAAATATTCTTAGAAAAGTGTTAAAATACAGCCTTGCATTTCCGCTTCACAGTACCACACGGTATAACTAGACACCCAACGGTATAATTGCAAGATTTTAAACCGAGAGTCCGCCGAGCGAAAAGTAATGTGCCTAAAACACATGTCCAAAATATTGTAAATAATATTGTGATATGCCTTAGTTACAAACCAACGCAACAAACCTGTATTATGCCAATGATATTTTGAAATATATTTAATTTTACTACATATTTATAGTCTTACTGTTGAGGTATAAAGCTTGGCATTCAATCAAAATTTGTCTATAGTGCGTTTACTCGCGAGTTGAACACATTGTTCTCTTCGAGAGCGGAGTTCTTTTGTATGTCAGCTAATTGAATTCTATACAATTTCAGATACCGAGGAGCAACACGGCCGATGATTGACAATAAGATTAGACTAGGATGTCATAAAAATATTTAATTCATAAAGTAATAAATAAGTTTATACAATACAATCATTAACTCTTGAAATCATTATTAAAATCAAAATCAAATACTATTACAAAAATGTATGATTTTTTTGTAAGTTTTATCCACTTTGAACGAAAAAAAACGGCCTTTATTTACGGGTTTTAAGTATTTTGTCATTATACAAAATAATGTAAATAAAATTCTTAAAAACCGTAAATGATGTCCGATTTTTTTCATTCAAAGTGGATAAAACTTACACAAAATCATACATTTTTGTAATAGCATTTGATTTTGATTTTAATAATGATTTCAAGAGTTAATGATTGTAATGGATAAACTTATTTATTACTTTATGAATTGAATATTTTTTATGACATCCTAGTCTAATCTTACTGTCAATCTTCGGGCGTGTTGCTCCTCGGTATCTGAAATTGCATAGAATTTAATTAGCTGACATACAAAAGAACTCCGCTCTCAAAGAGAACAATGTGTTCTACTCGCAAGTAAACGCACTATAGATGCAAAATGTTAGAATAAATTAGAATATAATGTTTTGAGACTTTTACTCAAATTGTTGGAAGTAATTTTCAATTAGTAGAAATCTGTAGAGAGAGATTTAAAAATTAATTTAAAATGTCAGAAGTGTACGTAAAACATAACATTGGGAACAAAAACGTATAAAACCTCATAAAAGTTTAATTTTAAATAACTTACAAAAAGGCTGACTTAATTAGGAGGATTTAAAAGTGAATTTGTAGATATTTGCAATGCAAAATAGCAGTAGAAATATCGCGCCTTTTCAACGCAATATTTGTAAACCGTACTGTTGTATTTTGAGCTTAGAAACACAAATTTGTGAATACAGAATGTGTTCTTTAAACCTAACAAAATTGTAAACGCTGTGGCTCTGTGAAAACTTCAAACATTATAAATTGACATTTCTGTATTTCACATCAGTTATGAAGTCATTAAGACATCAAACCAGAAATTGAAAAAATCCCAGCCGGGTATCGAACCCCTATTGCCGGTCAGATGCTTGTTCGTTTAACCCAGGTTTGATACCCGGCTGAGATGGATTTTGTTATTTGTGGTTCGATTTCCTACAAACGATTACATCTACCAGATTAATGAATTTGAGAAATAATAATGAATAATAAATGAATGAAGTCCATACAAAAGCTTTCAAAACTAAATGTATTTTTAAAAATGAAAACTTGTTTGTGTGTCTCATGAAATTGAATTAAAATCGGGATACTAACTCTTTACAACAATTGTTCCAGATGTTCTTCATCCTCCGCAAGAAAAACAACCAGGTATCGAACCTGCACGTGATCCACCACGGCTGCATGCCGATGAGCGTCTGGCTGGGCATGAAGTTTGCACCAGGCGGCCACAGCACATTCTTCATGGTCACCTCATGTACTTCTACTACATGGTCACCGCCATGGGGCCCCAGTACCAGAAGTATTTGTGGTGGAAAAAGTACCTTACCTCCATGCAGATGGTAAGTCAGTCGTGCACATCGTCATGTACTTCTACTACATGGTCACCGCCATGGGGCCCCAGTACCAGAAGTATTTGTGGTGGAAAAAGTACCTTACCTCCATGCAGATGGTAAGTCAGTCATACACAGGGGTGTAATGGGGGGTATATGGCCACCGCCGTAACCAGGGGTTGGTAACCCGAGTCAAAATCTGGAGTAGAGTAGAATCTTATTTATCATCACCAGTCTCACTGACAAAATGTTATAAAAACCCTGCCTAAAACTCGTTAAAATACTCCAATCACACTCTTTGAATCGAAAAATATCCGGGGCTGTGCGCCCTAGACTCACATTGTACAAAACAGTGAACTTTACACAGAAAAGAGTGGAAGAGCGGAGGTGGAAAATTTTTGGGTCCTATTTTCCCTCAAGATAGCTTGTTGTGCGATTTGAGACATGGAGGGCACTAAATTACTAATTGCAAATTTGCAATAATTTATAGGAAACTTTCCAAGGATTTGCTATATTTGCTATATTTTTTATTTATTTCAAATTTAATATTAAATTTATTATTTTCAATTTGTGGATATGTTTTTGGATGAGCGTAGCGAGCAAAGCGAAGATTCCATTTCACTACACTGGAGAAAAAAATCCGGAATGTTTTTTTTTCTTTTTTTTCTGTATTATTGTGTGTTTGTCAGCACGATTCCGGCTAAACCGATACTCCAATTGCAATGAAATTTTCTGGAGACCTTCGAAATCTCTGAACTTAGAACTGCCACGTTTTTGAGCACAATCGAAAAATTATTTCTCATGAAAATCGCAATTTTACGATTTTTTTCGATTTTTTACAAATTTCTTCGACTTATAACACCTACATGCTTTATCCAATTTTAATGAGTTTTTCACAGAACCATAACTAATGAATTAAGATATTCGTGTGAAATTCGAGCGCTATCGAAAAATTATTTCTCATGAAAATAGAAATTTTACGGTTTTTCTTTTTTAAAACAATTGTGACTTATAAACACCTACATGCTTTATCCGATTGTAATGATTTTTTCAAAGAACCTTCATTTTATGAATTAATATATTCGTGTGAAATTTGAGCACAATCGAATAATTATTTCTTATGAAAATCGAAATTTAACGATTTTTTTCTTTTTTAAAATTACGAATAATGAAAAAAAATTAAAGTTTATTTTTTATTTAATTTAAATTAGTTTTTAAAAAAATCTTCAACTTAGTAATGATTTTTTCACAGAACAACAGAAAATCCGCATAACACATGGCAGCTCAATGCACCAATTACGCTCATCCAACAACGCGGCGGGACTTAAGCGTTTTCCTAGTTAATATACTGAATATACTGAGAAAATCATAATGTGGATAAACAACTAAATATGGACTGTTTGATCGTAAGGTAATTAGCACACATAATGTAACATTAATCACAGGTTACAATACAATTAAAATTAAGACAGACCAGGCGCGTAGGAACGTTTTGAAAGTTGGGGGGGCAAATCCATTAGAAGATTTTGTTGGTGGCAGCTGGGGTCTGGGGCAAGGCCCCAGCCGCTGGAGGCTCTTTCGCCGAAGGCGGTAAAATTTTCACCATACTTATGTTATTTCGTCATGTTTGAACCGCTTTTGGACTCTGTAAACAATGTTTTACTGCAACTATCTGTGGTCTAAAAACTAAAAAAATTAACGTGAAGTGTCCCATTTTAGTAAATTTCAACCTAATTTTTGATGTCATGACGAAGCATACAGGCAAACATATTATTTGTTTTACCAAGGTGACTATCGAATTGTATAAGTGTAAGTGCATATTTACTACATAAATTATTCTGGGAATAATATTTAACTCATGTAAGTTTTTCCCCCCCGGTTCCTACGCCACTGAGACAGACCCTTTAAATTTTCTTCAACTAGGAAAAAGTGGATGTCTATTGAGCAAATTGTAAAATATTACTTACAATACTTCCTATGCTTCTGGTTCTGACAACAACATGAGTGACAGTGTCTACCTAATGGTAGACTAGGTGATGTTTGTATACTTCTGAAGAAGCAGCAAACCTATCTACAGCTTTATTTGTATATTATCAATATCCATTTCACTTGCCTAGATCATTAGGTCTTCAAGTTTCTCCTCTTCAATGGTCATGCGAAGGCGGTTCTTGATCAATTTTAATTTAGAAAATGTTCGCTCTGCTGATGCCGAAGACGTAGGAATAGTGCAAGCTGCCTTGTACGTGGTAAAAAGATTCGGAAACGTTGTTTGCAAGTCTTACGAGCTTAAAAGTTGAAGAATATCCCTCTTGTTGTATGTAGGCAAAGAAACGGTAATGTCATCAACAAGGCTCAGACTGGCTTTCTTCCTATAAAAGATTTAGAAATCAATTAACTAGTCAGGGCATGGATTTACAAAATAAATATTAAAAACAAGAATAAATGATTTGTAAATATTAATAATATTAAATTATATATAACACGTGTCACAGAAAACGGTAGAGTGGCCATTTACATATTTTGCAACATAGTAAAATGCAACCCTTTGACGGGATATTTTAATTTTGAGTTGATGTGTCGTGAGCGTGAGGATTAACCTGCATTATCTCAATGTCCTCAACGCAATTCTTGGTCGCGTACACTTACAATCGGCCGAACCTCTCCAAACGAAAAGTGAGCGATATTTACAAACATAACTACCAAGATATTGCTATACAACTATACACCATTACATCCAGCTTGCAAACCTAGTGAAGTGATAACTAATAATAATTGTGTGGCTCGTTGGTCTTTGTGTCGCTCGTTGGTCTTGTGGTTAGCGTATCTGCTTCCAATGCAGAAGGTCCAGGGTTCGATTCCCGTCAAAAGTCAGAAGTTTTTTAACTTCTGATTTGGACTTAAGTCCATCAGTTCTTGTCTTAGGAGTTTGTAAACGGTGACTTTGGAGCCGTCCTAGCAACGAAGCACATAATAAATTCAAAGTTGTTTCTGAATAGGCGTTGTTGATTCTGTCGTTAATTTGCGGGTGTTCGTACTGTCCATACCACCGATTGATATATTCCCTATTAAAAATATTGATCTTTGGTTGGTTATCGCTCACTCGTCGATTGCGTCAGGGCCTACAGGGTTGGCTTGGTCACTTTGATTTACTGTCCCCCACTGAAAATCAGTTAAATAACTCAGTGGGTAGACTCTAAATACAATTTATTTATTATTTATTTATTTAATAACAATTTCTCTTTTATTACCTGTACATGTTATATTTTTTCTCCCACCCACACCTTCTCTAGAGGTGAGTGAGGGTGGGTCACCCAAAGCCAGGGGGCTGGTTTACTCCCTGGCTTTGGCACTGGCGCGGCTCGCACCGCGGAACCATAGTCTGGACGCCTCTGGTTCTAACCGAGTGTGGCCTTGCCCGGCTCGGTCAGCAGGCATCCACCACTGTCACATGCTCCCAGGAGTGCGTCAAAACCAACAATTGTAGAGGGCAGGGTGTGTGATTTTTTAAATTTTTATTAAAAAAATAAAAAATAATTCTTTAAAATCAGATTTTTATTGATTTAAATAAAAAATATCAGTGTTTCAAAACTTGTCAAGTTGGTGAGCAGATCAAATACTTTCACAGGCGGTTCAGAAAATATAATTCAAAAATTATTTTAAGGGAAAACTTTGCCTTAGTCAGTTAAAACTCATGTGTTTGTAGCTCAAAATGAGGAGAAAGTGCATTTAAAGTGCAAATAAAAATCTCCCCTGGTAGAGGGTGTATGCCTCTTCAAGGTTGCCACAAATTGTGGCATTGTTATTTTTTGCACAACTACTTGTTGAAAAAATACTTTATTTTATGTGATATGCCTTTTATTAAATATGTAAAAAATATCTCTAAATATCGATGTTTTTGCCCGAATGTGTTTTGAACATCTGCACTTGCTTCCAGATCCAGTTTGTGATGATCATGAGCCACCAGTTCCAGCTTCTCTTCACCGAGTGCAACTACCCCAAGGGCTTCATGGTCTGGATCGGGCTGCACGGGGTTCTCTTCCTCTTCCTCTTCTCTGACTTCTACAAGACGAGCTACTCTAGCGGCAAGGGAGGCAGGAGAAGACAGGAGAACGCCGGGGCCTGCATGGTAGGTATCCGCGAGGGGTGAAATGTTTCGGTTGATTTGTTAGTTAGTCGAGAAACACTCGCGTAGGTGGAATTGACCACGTTTAATACAATCCAGAAAATAACGAAATCAAACCCACCAAGATTTAAAACCAAGTCTACTAAAGTAAATTCATTTTCTTCTAAAGTTAATGTTAATCATGCTGCATTTTTTAAGTTCTTTCCCAAAGAATGACCTTGACAAGCCTTAGCTATAATTTGAGAATTAGAGTTAAATTTTAGAATTTTTAGAATAGTAACTTATGTACTTAGAACATTATGGAAAATAATCCAAAACAATTTTTAAAATGAATGAATGAATTTTTGATTGACAAGTAATTCATTCAGACACCATTTAATATTGTTGTAAGAATCCTGGTGTTGTGTGCTTATTTGATTTCGAACTTTGTCCAGTCGAACACAATGGAGACGGGAAATTTGGCCTGGAAGGCCCGAAAGCTCGGCCCGACTTTCAGGCTGGGCCGTATTTTTAAATTTATTTTCGGGCTTTGGGCCGGGCCGGGCTCCAGTAACATTGAAATTTCCGGCCAGTTACTACGGTATACTAGTTGAACTAAGAAATACCATCGTAATACAAGCTTATAGTCTTCGAAAGAACTGGGCATCTAGGCTGACTTTTGGGGTGGGCTGCCATATTATTTTAACCAGTCGGTCCAGGCTCAGGCTGGACAATTTCATATATCAATCATATAACTTTTTTTAGCGGGGGACAGTTAACCAAAGCGACCAAGCCAACCCCGTAGGCCCTGACGCAATCGACGAGTGAGTAACAAGCAACCAAAGATCAATATTTTTTAATAGGAAATATAGCAATCAGTGGTATGCACAGTGCAAACAACCGCAGATTAACGCCAGAATCAAAAAAGTCGATTCAGCACAAATTTGAATTTATTATGTGCCTCGTTGCTAGGAATTAGGAAGGCTCCAAAGTCACCGTTTACATATTCCTAAGACAAGAACTGACGGATTTAAGTCCAAATCAGAAGTTAAAAAACTTCTTACTTTAAAGGGAAAACTTTCTGCATTGGAAGCAGAGACGCTAGCCACAAGACCAACGAGTCACACAAATTTTACATTTTAACTACAAAACATGCATTGATTATTGTATATTTAGCATCCCTAGTTAAGGAAATAATCAAGATATGTATATTTTATTTGTTGTTACTAGTACTGAATATCGGTGATCAAATCTGCCATTAAACTGCCACCTCCAGCATAAACATGGAGGAAGTCACAAGAGTGAACGTATTTACTTATATTTTTTGTTTTGTTTACAGCCGATAGTGGATGAGAGCAAGAATACAGACGCCAACAGCAACGGTGTCCTCAAAAACGGAAACGGGGTGATGTCCAACGGAAACGGTGTGACGTTGACCAAGAGATCCATCGCAAACGGCAATGGCATCATCTCCAACGGAAACGGTGTAATCTCGCATGGAAACGGTGTAATTTCCAACGGAAACGGTGTAATCTCCAATGGAGTGTCGAACGGCGCAGTCTCGAACGGCGTTGCAAACGGACACGCTGTAACGTCGGATTACCCCAGCGAGTACGCGAACGGTTATTCAAACTGTTACTCACACGACATCAACAATGGCTACATTACGAATCGAGCGACATCACATCAGAAATTAAAATAACGAACCTTGTTTTTATAATAATAATTAAAGAACAAAATAAAATCAGTGTTTACCTACAAACTCGTGGTGAAAGTGAAATCTCATTAATACATCGACTTGTATAGTTTCATCATCAAAGCCAATTCATTTTGCTGTATATTCTGTGGCCCACTCTCAAAAGTTGGCCGAATGTTATTCTGTCGAGTAGAATGTCGATATGTTACGAGGAGAATCACCCCCGTTGTAGACTTTGCTCTCGAGTCCCTTATCCCGCGACACTTGCTCATTCTGAACATGGAGCATGAGGAGAGTGGTGAAGATATGACACAAGCCTTGCTTTGCGTGTTTACGTTGGTCGTTGATACAATGTTCGTGGTTTTGCTCTCATATGTTTGGATTCGACTAATCAAAGCCCTTGGTTGAGATTGGAGTTGGTTCAGGGAATCGTAACATTAACTTTCTACATTGCAGCAAAGAAAGAGACTGGCATCATGGTGCTGATTTTCATTGGACTCGTCAAACTACCTGCCTTGACATAGATTTTGAGTTTAAGGTAGCTCAAGCGTATCTCGAAGTGACACACAATATTTGTATTATACAGTATCCTACACAGTACTGGTACATACAGTAATATTTTTAAAAAATTTGGTGCTCTGGACTAGTACCTTTTTAAATATTCAGGGGCAATGTTGGAAGGTAATCCTATCCCATAGTATGGGAAACATGGAAATGCATGCACTTTCCGATCTTAGGGTACTTATGATTGCAAATAACTTCTCGCAAAAATGATTTATATTTTTAAATGTCTTAGCTTTCTTGAGTTAGTAGTTACATTACCTTTTACTGTAAGTCTGCAGAAATAGGAAAAGTGCTGTACTTGCTAGAATTTATAATAGTATACAAATACATATTATTTATTATGGTTGTGCAAAAGAATTCAAATAACTATTGTTGTTATATAAACTGTATCATAAATGTAAAGTTAAATAGAAGTTTTGGTACTTATTTGGAGAAAGAAGAAAGGGGAGGGGCCAAAGAAGAATTCTAAAGTTTAGACCTGCAATAGTCTAGACCATACAACTTATTTATTTATTTCAATTAGTGTGGAAGAGGCCAACCAATCTAAATGAGCCTACTAGGAAATAATATGTAATATACTACCAAAATTACTAAAGAGCAAATGCCTCTGCCAGAGGTATAAAAGCCTTACCGTAGCTAAAAGAGTAATTTTCACAACTGGTAAAAGATAATAAAAATTGAAGCCGTAATAGATCAGGTCAACAGATGTAGAGATGTACGTATGCAATAACTATTTATTTTGATGTATATAATTCAATTTCATGGTGGCAGTTCTCATCATGATGCTCGTACAGATTGCAACTGCTGTTAGTGTTTTCATTTGATGTGTAAAGTATTTCATTAGTATTTGTTAACTACAGTAAATATTAAATACTGCGTAAAAGCAAAACAATATTTTAAAAAAGCAAAACAACCCACTTTCATTTTTTACTACAAAACCATTTGAATACCACAATTGACCACATGTGTATCATAACTACAAAAATCATACCGGTACTTGAATTCACTTTATTATTTTAAATTTTTAAATGCGTGCATAACTTCTTGAATACCGGTACTAACCTACAGCTTTAATTTACAAAGGTGAAACAATTTTAGAGTAGGTCTGGTTTAAGATCATGATGTTTTTTGGACTATACACTACTCAAAATAAAACAAAGATTACGATATTTCAAAGGTTAATCAACCTCCTTCATCAGGTCTTTAATGACAGTTGAAACAAGACAACAGAATGGGCTTTAAAACAAATAAACAATGCCAACTAAACAAATCAAATTACACCAATCCACCAAAGAATCATAATAATAAATGTGGTTGTAGTTGTTGTTGTAACATAAAAGAACTTATAAAATTTACAAAACAAACAAGAAGAAGAAACATTATGTCTTATTAGTTACAAAAACTTTCCAAATTCCAGGAAAATCAATGCTAGGTGCACTTATCACATTATTACTAACAGACATCAATGCAAAGAGGCTGCATTGATGTCTGTTAGTAATAATGTGATAAGTGCACCTAGCATTGATTTTCCTGGAATTTGGAAAGTTTTTGTAACTAATAAGACATAATGTTTCTTCTTCTTGTTTGTTTTGTAAATTTTATAAGTTCTTTTATGTTACAACAACAACTACAACCACATTTATTATTATGATTCTTTGGTGGATTGGTGTAATTTGATTTGTTTAGTTGGCATTGTTTATTTGTTTTAAAGCCCATTCTGTTGTCTTGTTTCAACTGTCATTAAAGACCTGATGAAGGAGGTTGATTAACCTTTGAAATATCGTAATCTTTGTTTTATTTTGAGTAGTGTATAGTCCAAAAAACATCATGATCTTAAACCTACAGCTTGTTTAGGCCCTAATGTAGACGACTAATTCGTATTTTATCTACTTATTTTAATCATGAGTATCTGTGTTATCTTCATAATTTAAAAAAATCTTTTAACACTAGATGTAGTAGGTACATTTGCTCGAGCTACCTTAAGTTTGCTAAACCTTCCGGCTAAGTTTCGTAAACTCATTTGTCTCATGACGCTGAAGTGGTTTCTTTATTCTGAACGTCTTGGCAGCTGTCACTAGAAGAATCCTTCCTTCTCTTGATGAACCTTGTCTCTATTATTCTGTGTGGATGCTTTAATGCTGTCCGTAAATGCAAATCTCTGTTGCCTAATTTGCCAATATGCCATGCAGCTACTTTAACATTTGAATGGAAACTTCACTAACAGCATAATGTTTCCAACATGAGGCAGTAAGACTTTCTGTACCGACCCCCACCCATAATGTTCAATACGATTCAGTGGAGAGGTGTAATTTCACGATGTGCTTGGCCACAATATAAGGGTATTATATTAGTCATAAAAGAACAGGATTGTGACATATGTACTCTATTGGTTATCTGTATTGCTTAACAAAAATATGCCTTGTGGCCGATTCCTTTGCATATCTTTTACAGTCTTGTTGTGTGCGATAAGAATTTGTAAGAAAAGAATGTACGCATGAAATTGTGATTTGTATGGAGGAGCTAGGTCAGTGGAGTTGGAAACTTAGATCAATCTAGCAACTACCAATCTGTGCAGTTCTCTCAACGAGTTTCATATCATAAAATGTAGATGGTTAATGGGGGCTGCTTGTCTCTCCCCCCTCCCCCCCAGTAAAAGATTTATTAGGTACCGTTCCGGTAGATTGAACAAGTCCAAACAAATCAACAATATTGTCTGAAGGTAAAACACCAGTCACCCAATGATCATCCATATCGTTCTTGGAAATAGTTGCAATCACATCCTGTATTCGGAGGGCTTTGCTGCCACACGCTAACAATCTGGTGTATTGTTTTTTAAAATGGCAGGTCTACTTCGAAGGCGCCTTTGAGTAAAGACCCCGCATTGAAAATAAACTTTGTACATTAATTTGCAAGTTCTTAAATCCAGTGGATTAATTGAAACATTTGAACATATTAACACACACGCAAGTGTAGATACATGATGTGGCAAAAAGACCCCTTTCACATCCTTTGAATGAATTATGCTTAAACACATTTAACACTCTTAGCAAAGATTTAATAGTTATTTTTTAATAAATAGTTGTTTTATTATTCTGTTTTGTCTCGCTCCTTCATATGAAGGCGTACTCCTGTGGTAAGCACGTTACTTGTTGCGTTCTCTATGAAAACTAAATCAATCTCATGCTTTAAATGTCTTTGCCCTCAAAGAGGAAATAAAGTTTAATAATGCAACGTAAACATACATTAGTATTTGCTAAAATTGTGTAACCAAGATCATATAATTAAGTTGTAAGCGCAGGTACTGTGGGATTTTTCGTGCACCCGAATGCCTTTGGCTGAACTCGATTGCAATGTGATGTTAAAATATTATATAAACTAAGATGGGACCACGTAGTATGTATACGAGTGTGAAACACTGTCAGCCATTCTAGGTTTATCGTATATCTTGTGATAACTGAAGGTTGATAGAACGTTACTTGTACGATCGAGGGCTCGACTAAATTACTAGGTGATCCATCGCATAACAATCGCAAATATCGCGCACAAAGGTCTTGTGTCACTTGTTGATGCATGTACATATCTTGTGCTTGGCCTTACTAAATCATTAAGTGAGTAAATATGAATCATGTCTTACGATATCTCAATTCTTCCTTAGGAAGGCCCATGCACTGCTAAAACCTTTGGTTACAGCATTACAATCTTGAGTGAAGAGGGTAAATTTGACTCCAAATGAAACCATCATTCCTGATGGAGATTTCTTGAAGTGACGTCAACAAACGTCGAAAGTCCTCCGCTTCTGATCGTAATTTTTGCTTTGGCCTTTCTAGTGCTTCTGTACATTTCTGTGCATTGCTCGTCAATAAGACTTCCCTTCTGTATCTCGTGTCTCCTCGTAGTACTTAAGGAAGAGTATCGATTCGTTATTTAACAATCAACATTAGGCTGCTGATGCTAGACTATTTTCTACTTGCTGCTAAAATGGATTAATCCTTGGGCCTTAAAAACAAAGTATTGTTAAGAAAACTGTGTTTATGGGCTAAGAGCTTGCAGGAACTTATTCCTAATGAATGTTCAATGTATTTCATTTACAAGCTTGCTTATATGGCCAGGATTCCAATACTTATGTCTTGTCTTGTCATATAATAACCTTTGTAAATGTAATATTTGGTGTGGAATCTAGAAAAGCACCTCATGTGGAGTACTATAGGTCCTACATCTACATAGAGTAAGCCTTAATATTTATCTTTAAAATTAATAACAAATTTGTTTTGGAATTGCGAGTCAAAACACCAAATCCCGTTGTTTAATTGTTTTACAAGTTAAAGGTGATGCATTGTTAAATTTTGTCTCAAAAATGCATTTACCGGTATAGATTATTTGCTCGATACACTTTATATAATCATAGAACTGAGAATATAATAATGAAAAGATCTTACTCGATAAAGGGGTATGGTTGGAGAAAACTCTGTGAACTTTGTTATTGTATATCATTGCATATTATGACTTTAATCTTTAAAAGAGAACTTATGGTGGGTTGTTTATCATTGTTGTTATTGTTATTATTGTTGTCTTATTTTGTGAATAATTCTTTACATTTTGTCCATCTTGTTTTTTGTAGTTGGTATTTTAAAGATGTTATTTCGTAAAATATGATAATCACTTTCTTTACTTTCTAACATTGTTTTTTATGGAGATTGAAAATTTGAGAATGGAATTTAAAGTCTTAAAAGTTAATTCACTTGGAAAGTTTAAAACATCTTTTTGTTGTGATACTTACTGTAAATGTTTTGAAAAATCATTGTCTTTTATCTAGAAGGTAATGAATAATATTGTGAGAAATTATCTAGCCTAAAGCCACTGCCAAAATGTTTAGGTAGAACCAAGAATGTGACCAAACAAAATGTTGAGAAATTTAAATGTTGTAATACTTACGAAATATATATTAAAATATGTACTATAACAAATATTATAAAACCTTTGTGTATAAGATATGTTGTATGCATTTCTAATTTTATCGCTAACTTCTTTGCCTTGTTAGAGGGAATTCCCCATTACTGAGAATTAATTTTGTAGAAAACTAGCCTTAAAGGGTATCTGGGCCAATTCCGCAAAAAAAAACATTAGTTAATTTTTAGGCCTGCATTATCCTTTTATAACTTAATTTAAAAAATGCGACGATGCAGTTTTTCAATCATTTTAGTGTCTAGAATAATATTTAATCAAATGATGAAATACAACCTCATAATATGTGGAGCTCAAAGTGATGTATTTTAAATTTAATTTGCTTAAAATTTGTTTCCATACTAAAGTTGCCCATTATATTTCACTTCAATGAGACAATGACACTTTTTGGAAAAACACAACAAACATTGTCTTGTCTTATTACATTCCACTGTTTTGCCCCAAATAGTTTTGTCAATTTTTTTCCGCAAAAATATCCTCTTGTTGAAAGTCCTCCACGAACCTATCAGATCGAAGTAACCAATGTTGTTTTGATTTAAATTTTAAACCCTGGTAATACTGTCATTAAATTACAAATGATTTCTTTAAATGGCATGTATGGCAAATTTATAAATATAGTGCCTACTAATTGTTATCAATGTCTGCAAGTGTTCACATCGTGATAATAAATCAGGCAATCGGACACAATTGCATAAGGCTAACTATCTTGTACTTATAGCAGTAATTAACAGTAGGCTACCTAGTACCTACCTACTGCAACGTATGGAATTATTCACTCAATCAATAGTAACATAGTCTAGAGATTAAGCCAGATGGGATGGACAATCTAACAAATTTACATTTCAAAATTAGTTTGGAAAAGGCCAACTGGCTAGTTTAGTTTAGATTGGAGAAGGGTTGACAGGTTGGGAAAGCATAGAGAACATAAAGCCCAGCCTGAAGGGCTGAAGGCGATAAAACTTTTTCTTGCTGATTTCAACACTGCAGCTAATTTAAAGTTTTTGTTTTTACTTTAAATTAGCTGCAGTTGTCATCAGCAGGTGAAAAGTTTTGTTGCCCTCAGCCCTTCATGCTCTTTGTGTTATCTATGCTTTCCCAACCTGTCAACCCTTCTCCAATCTAAATTTACATTTCAATAATATTGCTCAACACCACAACAAATAAACTAATAAACAGAACAACTAAACTGATTTTTAGAACAGTATTGTTAATAAAATGCAATGTTTTGGACTGTAGGCCTATTTTACAAATTGTTATTATAATAATAAAACAAAATAAAATAACTGAATATTTAGGGCACTTTCAACACCAATGGCAACAATAAACAACAAATAGTAGTTGCATTTTTGGAAAAGTGTTGAAAGTGCCCAAAACAATCTGTTTTTCTATTTTAATTTATTATTAAAATTTAAAATAAAATATTCTGTTCAAAAATTGCATTTTGATAAAATTAATATTGTACCTTGCTGATGTATTGAAAACTTTGTTCACAGTGGACCCCTACTGTCTATAGTTTTAACCAAATCACACTCTGCTCATCAATCATCATATGTTTATACGTGTTGATGTTTTGTATTTTACTAGTACATTAGGTATTGAGAAAATTTATCAATTGAAAGCAAAGTTGATGGCTATCACAAAACTAAATCTAAAACTTATGGTGTGTCCAACCAAGTAGGCTACTAGTACTTGACACCCTGCCATGTATAATAAGTTAATAACAATGATAATGATGATATTATTATTATTATTATTATTATTACTATCATTATTTTTTTATCATTATGAATATAAAGTTTTTAAGCATAAGCCCGCTTTAAGGTCATAGTTATTGATTCATAGCAGTTGTCGAAAAAGTTTGCCCCGACTGGGGTTCGAACCCAGAATCTCCGACTTAACGTGCCATAGCTCTACCAATTGAGCCACCGAGACAACAGAACAAACCTTTACTAAACTGCTAGTTGTTGTGAATGTTGACCTCCATGATTATTATTATTATTAGTAGTAGTAGTAGTAGTAGTAGTAGTAGGTAGTAGTATACCAATAGCTCAGTTGGTAGAGCATCGGTTCAAAAAGCCGGAGGTTCTGGGTTCGATCCCCAGTCAGTGCAAACTTTTACGACAATTGACGACTTGAATTGTACCCGCCTCCTGACGTCACGAGGCAACATGGCGGAATTAGTGGGTATAAATCCTCATTTCGCAAGTTGACGCCTGCTTCACGGCGCAACACTTATCACGCTCTAACTTTATTCTATTCATTATTTGGACAATAGTTAAATGAATAATATTTAGCAAATATATCATTCTTTGTAATAGCGATTATTTCGATTTTTTTGACACAGTCGTTAGCTTGTTATAACAATGTACGCATCATTCATGTGAAAATTATCAATAACTAAAGTTTTCTCAATAATTTATTTGACAAAAAACTACTGATCGGATTTCGACAAGACCTCTTTAAAAATATGCACCAGACTTTTTAGACAAGAAATAAACTAACTTTCTAGATAGAAAGTGCACTGAACGAAACTTTGCAGCATAGAGTAATATGCAGGGTATGTGTTTTTATCTAAAATACGCACTCTTGACGTGCGGATGAGCCGTGAAAAAGTGCACGCTGCATATTACTCTATGCTGTAAATTTTCGTTCAGTGCACTTTCTATCTAGAAAGTTTGTTTATTTCTTGTCTAAACAGTCTGATGCATTTTTACAAAGAATCCTTGTCGAAATCCGATCAGTAGTTTTTTGTCAAATTAATTAATGAGAAAACTTAAGTCATTGATAATTTTCACTTGTGTGATGCGTACATTGTTATAACAAGCTAACGACTTGGTCAAAAAATCGAAATAATCGCTATTACAAGGAATGATATGTTTGCTAAATATTATTCATTTAAGTGTTGTCTAAATAATGAATAGAATAAAAGTTAGAGCGTGATAAGTGATGCGCCGTTCAGCAGGCGCCAACTTGCGAAATAAGGATTTATACCCAATACTAGTCACGTGACCTATCGATCGTTTTAAGCTCCACCCATTTCGAGTCATCAATTGCTATCATTCAATAATAAATTAATAACAATAATAATAATTTGTATTTCTAACACAGCAGTAGGATTTCAAACGAAATGCTTTGATTAGTAGTAACTAGTTACCATGGTTAAAATCAACTAAATCTTTTACTTGGAATTAAAATGATACATGTTAATTCTGAATTTAAAATAAATTCAAGACAATGCCTGATTTACCAATTATAAAATTGACAACTTGAAAATATTAAAATTAATCCTAGTTAAAATAACAATATAAACTATCGGCTCTAGCTTTGATAGCCAAGTAGGCCTAGATGTACAACAGATAAGCCTGATAGTGATCGCCAGTGCAAACATTAGACTTTGCTCTTAAGTGTTCAGACTGAGGACGTTGCTCACATTACAAGACGAGACATTTCGATTTGGGACCTCTCAGGCCAATCCATGACTTTACTTTTAAATCAAAAGATTGTGAAAGCCCCCAAAATTGAAATAAAAGCTACTATTGTAAATTTACTAAATAGTAGTATTTTATTGTACTTGAATCATCATCATACTAGAATTTATCCTTGATTGCTTCTGCACATTTGAGGTACTATACAGCAAGTAGACTATTATAAATTAAGACAATATTATGTTCATTTCTAATGTAGACTTAAGCCCTCCCTGCAAATTATGTTACCAATATTTTTAACACAATGTTAAGTTTTGTCCTATTTATTATTTTGTTAGTACCTACATAGCCTTTAAACTTACCTTGTTGTCAAGACATGTACAAACAGAGAAAGGTTTTTTAAGTATTAGGTTAGGAACCGTAGCCTATCTGTAAGTTTGGTGATTTACCAAAATGTGTCTTTGGTGCATTTTTATAAAATCATTCATTGTACAAATAGATTGCAGATATTTTTGTATATATACATTTGGGTTAGAAATGGCTTTATGGATGAAATATATTATTATTTAAATTTGTTCTTGAAACTGCTACTTCATAAACCTGTATTTTGATATCCTTGAATAGAATGTACCTAACCGAAATGCCCCATAGAGTTAAATGGTCTACACTCTACACTACAATGTGTTAACCATATCTATGCTGAACATTGATCTAAAACTAATTTGCACTAATTATGGTTTTGTTGTGTCACTCATACTCATAATAAAAATAACGACTTCTTAAGTTTGCCATAATTATTCTTTAAGAACGTATCGTCGTATTCACCATCTCAATAAATTTGATTGTGGTGTTCACATTTACCCTGTTTCTTGCTATTTTGACCACTCAATTTTAGAATGTACTATATGGAAAATTTACTACCTACCTAGTATGTCACTTTATACTACCGTTTTAAAAAATAGCTGTGTAGTGTATGTAACGGCCACACTCTACTTTCTAATTAGATTTCTGAAACATACCTGGGATCTATATTCATACATAGGACATAGTACTGAAGGTCTACCAGTGTAACAAAATATGAAACACTTGATTTTTATGGCCCAAATCTACAATTTAAAAGGAGTGGAAAAACGTATCACAAAATCCATTATTTATTATTGGTTGTGTTGAAATTTTTGTCGGTATGTGATGGCCTAAAATGAATACCAGTAAGCTCTACTCTACTGTTGTCAATAATGACCTAAATGTAGCCTATGTGTACACTGTACACCTTGGGCGAGAAGTAAATCAATGGCTGAGCGTAGTAGATGCCTACTACTTGACACCGGGTATATCCTTGATTTACTTATGGTTGATGATGTAGGCTTACTGCTGTACATGCCATATGTAGGGATGAAACAGGTTATTTTCAGAATCACTAGAGCTATCTTTACCGTGCCGTTCAGCCTTGCTAATGTGGCCAGAGTCACAGCCAACCAAAATTTATTTGTACTAACTACCTACTAATTGACAACAGGTGTTCACAACAGGTTACTCCATTCAATGGAAATATCAACTATCAAACTGGGCTGCGAGATTCTTGTGATAGGGGAAGATGTAACATTTTATCTTCAAATTGCATCTTGGATATTACCGGTATTTTCATGTGACCAGCATACAAAACAACAACTTGCAGTGTCGTTGGTAGTATTGGGGTCATTACAAAATAATTGGTATTCATTATTCTACAGGTATGCCAACCACCGATCAAGTTGCGTGTAAAAAAAATATATATATTTCTAAATCTATGTTCAGAGTGCTTGTTTTGAGACCTCTTGCTCTTTTCTGGGCAATTGTTTAGTATTTCTTGCAGAGCAAAGACCATGGCTCATGGGTTACATTTGTCTGACTAGCTATAGGTAGGGACCCTGAAATTTTGTGAATGGCTTTTTTTACTAAATGATGCTAAATATGACTGTTTTATTATTTAGGTAGCGAAATAAGGCAATAATCACGTTTTTCTGCTAAATTAGAGCATAGTTGGGAACTTTTCACAGATATTCTGTAAGTTTTAGCTCCAAAATATGCAATTATTTGACAATTGGGCATTGAAATCAACATTTCTGTTTTAACGTAGGCCTATTAGTTGGCACCATGACAGTTGAAAATATTATTATCGAACACGCCTAGTTAATTCCAATTAAGTTAACTTTATATGGCCTTTTAATATTTGTTAAGGCTATTCCACCGCGTTTTTCTATTTTCCAAAATATGCTACTAAGTTAAAATATAGTGAATGGCTTTAAAACATGGCTATTTTAGAAAATCAAAAATATTTTTCCAAATTTTTCTGATCCGGTACACGGCCAATTAGCCACCTCAAAATAATTTCAAACTTCAATTCGCCAGGGCACACCATTCAACGTAGGGTGTTGTGCTTTTGTGACATTAATTTTTAACTGTTTTCTATGGACTGACTGAGAGAAAACAGATTTATTTTAACAATTGTCTTTCCAGCAAATTTTTTCGTTTGGCGGTATTTTTACCGATTTGTACCGCCAAACGAAAAAATTCGCAGGAAAGACAATTGTTAAAATAAATCTGTTTTCTCTCAGTCAGTCCAAAGAAAAACAGTTGAAAATTAATGTCACAAAAGCACAACACCCTACGTTGAATGGTGTGCCCTGGCGAATTGAAGTTTGAAATTATTTGAGGTGGCTATATTGGCCGTATACCGGATCAGAAAAATTTGGAAAAAAATATTTTTGATTTTCTAAAATAGCCATGTTTCAAAGCCATTCACTATATTTTGACTTAGTAGCATATTTTGGAAAATAGAAAAACGCGGTGGAATAGCCTTAATGTGTAATACAAGTTCATTTCCCTGAATGGTAATGACTGCAGTGCTGACGGAATGATGTCTTTACCTTGAGTTTATAGCCTATACTGAAATTGAGGACTTTTTATAATGAAATGAGAACTTTTTATTTGCCATTTCTCAGGGTCCCTAGCTATAGGTCTACATGCACATACAAACATTCATGCTACAGAGCAAACTCTTGTTAATTCAAACTCAGTTGATTAAAATTTCTGCTTTTGAAAATAGTGAATAAAGAAAGTTCTTAGTGCCTACAGCTGCTATAGGCCTACGGAGGTATAATAATAATAATAATAATAATAATATTAATAATATTATGCTACTTAATAAATCAAATATTTTGTGAGTCATTTTGCTGTTTGTTTTATTTACACAGAACGTTTCAATACGACTGACGGCAAAATGACTCGCAAAACATTGGGCTGTGAAAGCATCAAGCATGAAATAATATTACTAGTACTAATACTATAATATCTCTTTAGAGACTAAGCGCTAGTTGTCCATATATTAAGTAGTGATGTTTCAATACACCACATAATATAATATATAGAGCAAAAACAAAACTAAAACTATTTAACATAATAGCTGAAAGGCACACTATGATGTAGGAATTATGTGTTGTACAGGGATCAGTGTTAAATTTCTTTGACGTAGGGTCTAGTAATTCAAATTTGTGCATTTCCAACTGGATTTTTAGGGTCGGCTCCCTATGAGTTTGAATTTTAAAAGGAGCACTATAGGCCTGCCTTACCTAGGCTCTACTTTACTTGGATTGGAAAGAATTTGCAGGTTGGTAAACAATATTAAACATAAAATCACAAAACAGCCAAAAGGGCTAGGTGGGTATGACAACAGTGAACACATTCACACTAGCTCTGAACCTTGTCTCTCCTACGGTGATGATCAAAAGGTACGTATGCGAGGCATAGGCATAGGCTATAGGTATGCTGGTACAGTAACAAAATAGGTCTCCGTCTTTGGAAATATGTAGCTACTGTAACGTAACAATGTGGAAAGAGAGTGAACAGTAACACCTTTAGGTTCACAGAAGAAGAATTTGGATAGATGCTTTTTCAAGGTGGTGGTATATAGTGTAAGCCCCTACATGCAATTTAGGGGCATATAATGCTGGAGGAATATTTTGGATAAAATTCTTGTGTTTATTATTTATATCAGAGGAAGCCTATGTGTGGGAAAAAGATGAGAGGATGTCGGTTGGTTGTGTATCTTTGTTTGTGTTAGTGCACCTATGCCCATCCCCTAGGGCTAGGCCTACCTATTTATGTCATCCACATAAATAAAAGTACAATAATTAAGCAATATTACTTATACCTCCAAAATGTCTAATAAAACAGTCTAAGTTACGCCTCGGGCCAAAGCAGTTATTCTTAATTCTACAGGTAGGCCCCTAGGTGGGGGTCTCGAAATTGACCGCGGGGTCTCCTAGCTAGGTGCACGCGAGCAACAAAGTTTTGACTTAGCCTTTCCATTTGTTCGTTTCGAAGTTCAAACATTTTGAAATCACTATGGTATGGTCGTCTTAATACTAGACTGCCCGATGCCTTGGCCCTCCCCTAACCTTGTTTAATTATTATAATTCGATTCA
This sequence comes from Sweltsa coloradensis, assembly GCA_024449915.1. Classification (NCBI taxonomy): domain Eukaryota; kingdom Metazoa; phylum Arthropoda; class Insecta; order Plecoptera; family Chloroperlidae; genus Sweltsa; species Sweltsa coloradensis. Next base: position 149,143 of record JAMZAV010000643.1, read on the forward strand.
ACTCTAGGTTATGCAAACTGACAAGTGACAATACCGCGGTGACAATGACAAGTGACAACAAGTGAGCAACCACTTCTCACTTCTGTGAATGTGTTATTTTCTTTTATTAGATAAAATAAGGAATCATTCATTGAAACAAATTTATACAAATTTAACACCTTTGCACGTCATAAGAAGTATTGCCCCAAGACCTTTACTTCTTAAATTCGAAATAGGTAAAACGAACGTTCCCGCATCCTAGTTTAAAAGTGACGTTTGGAACACTTCCAAAACTTGACACCTCTCTACGCCAGCGCATTCTATTGTCGACCGGTCGATTTTAACACTTGCGATATATCGATTAGTTGCGCGGCACAGCCTACATCCATTCATTCACCTTGAGCGAGATCGGTCCTTCCTTTTCGCATTGATGCTGTGAGTTAATTATTTCGTGTGTGAGAATAGTGCAAGAAATATGTTTTCTTCGTTGGCAGTTGATCAAACAGTGATATTTCTTCAGAAAACGTTGCTAGGAGAGCCAGGTAACAACACAATTTAAATTTTCCTAGCACCCACTCGCCCATCACAAGGTTTTTGTCCGCTGGCCGCCGTGTTTTTTTCTAGACCTAGGTCTGCTAGCCGTGTCCCCCGGCGGCAACTGCATTCCTCAGTCAAGGCCTAGGCCAAGCCCGGTCCATAGCGACTTTAAATTAATTGTTATGTACGCTTAGCCCTTCGAAAATATCTTCCCATGCTAAGCCCATGTCTAGGCAGGCTTCCCAACGAGATTTGTAACGGTTTGCCCGCCTTACGCCTAGCGTAGGCCTAGAGCTGTCGTCTGCTAGGCCTAGGCTAGGCGAGCCCTAGTTGGTCGTTGATGCCGAAAGACTCCGCCTTTGACAGTGACAGCTGTTCCGTGTTTACCGATCATCACCTGTTACAGAAATACCGATCTACATGTTGTTTTTTCATGACCCTCGCACTCGCAGGAGCATGTTAATTATTTGTATCGCACGTGACATTAGAAATTAATGTTATGAAACATTACATTTTCAGATCTTCGAGTGTCAGAATGGTTTTTGTTGAAATCACCACTGCCAATAATGGTTCTCCTGCTTTTGTATTTCACGATAATTTTCTTTGGAAGATTGTTAATGAAGTCACGCAAGCCATTCAGCTTGAGATGGATATTGGTCATTTATAATGCTTTCCAAATACTCCTAGCAAGTTACGTGTTCAAAGAGGTGGGTGTGAAATTAGTTACGTATCGTGTTTAACTCTAGAGTTTTGTCGTTGCTTTATTGATCCTGTTTTGAAAATGCTCCTGGCTTATATGTTGTTTACAGTAGGCTAGTTTTATGGGGTGTGTTGTAGTTTGAGGGTTGGCAAGGCCGTTGACCCCTCGAAACGACAGTGTTTTTATAACGGTAACTAGGCCTACGCCCCCTTCCCTGCCAACCCCAACGAAATAGTTTTCGTCACTGCCAGTAGCGTAGGGCCTATGCGTATTATGTAACTAGCCCTGTTTTTTTTTTTTTTTTTTTTTTTTGAGGATGTGGCCGGGGGCGGACATTGTCCATGATTATGAAATAGTTTGTTTCTGGAAAAGTAGGCTATGCATCCTGGTTCAAAGGGGGTCTGGGGCGCATGGGCCCAGATGATTTTTTATTTTGAACATTGCAAATGTTGGTATTTCACTACCGGCACTAGGTTTAAGCGTGGTTTCAGTAATTTACAAAATTGTGAAGATTGTCAGTTTACAAAACCTTTCCACCAAATTATGCCCCCCCCCCCCCCCAATTCCCATAGTTACGCCATTGGTCAGTGGTCACTGCCACTATTTTAGTTTAACCTCCTAGCTGTAGGCTACATAGCAATAGCATGTCATGAAGCGTAAGCCACAAGTTTTTTCTCTAGTTATTGTAGCCCAGACCTTCACACTGAAACGAACGGTGATGTAATTTTTGCCCGGTCTAGTGCTCGCGGTCAAGACTAGCTAGGCTGGTAGGTAGGCGTGTCCTCTGGTTTCCAGGCTTGAATCATGTCCACCACGTGAAGTACACAAGACTAGCTAGGCTGGTAGGTAGGCGTGTCCTCTGGTTTCCAGGCTTGAATCCTACCCACCACGTGATTCTAGAGTTGTTCCGGATCAGCCTTGTTGATTGTGGTGCTGTCCGCGGGTGGAATCGTGTCCAGCTTGATTGATCCGGTGTTTCCATGCCGGTCTCTAGTTGGTCATTGTTCGCTCGTCGATTGTGGTCGCGCGCGCGCCTACAGCATTGGCTTGGTTGGCTTTAAATTTAATGTCCCCCACTGAAAATCAGTTCTGTGACTGATCTGAGTGGGTTTATATACGAAATTATTTATTTATTTATATTTAAGCAGGCCTAAATACCGCCCCACTCAGAATATAACGTTCACGATCCGTTGGCTACTAAGTTTTTCCCGGTGTGACCCTAGATCGTAACTATCTAGCCTACATATTAGATTATTACGAAGGGAATGTCCAAAGTCTGTGTAAGGACGCAATCCCATGAAACAAACGTTTAGAAAAACTGTAATTCAGGATTGCCGGTGGCGGGGTTCGATACTGTGACCTACCGAGTCAGAGTACGCCCACCTCCGTCGGTAAATTTATTTATTTATTAATAATAAGTATAGGCCTAAGTCTTCGCACTTACAATTATTACTGGTGCGAAGACGTCTAGTGCAGAGTGCCCCAAATAGCGTGGACTCTCTTTAGCTCATCCCATAGTAGGCCTAATATGAGCAACAAACAGTTGACTAAGTAAATACCTACTACTAGGAAAACGCTTAAGTCCCGCCGCGTTGTTGGATGAGCGTAATTGGTGCATTGAGCTGCCATGTGTTACGCGGATTTTCTGTTGTTCTGTGCAAAAATCATTACTTAGTCGAAGATTTTTTTAAAAATTAAATAAAACTAAATAAAAATTAATTTAATTTTTTTAATTCATCGTAATTTTAAAAAAATTAAAAAAATCGTAAAATTGTAATTTTCATAAGAAATAATTATTCGATTGCGCTCAAATTTAACACGAGTACATTAATTCATAAAATAAAGGTTCTGTGAAAAAATCATTACAATAGGATAAAGCATGTAGGAAGTCAAAGAATTGTTTTAAAAAAGAAAAAAAAAACGTAAAATTTCGATTGTCATAGGAAATAATTTTTTGATTACGCTCAAATTTCACACGAATATCTAAAATTTATAAAATTAAGGTTCTGTGAAAAAAACATTACAATCGGATAAAGCATGTAGGTGTTAGAGGTCGAAGAAATTTTTTTTTTAAAACGAAAAAAATCGTAAAATTGCGTTTTTTATGAGAAAAAATTTCCCGATTGCGCTCAAAACGTAGCAGTTCTAAGTTCAGGATTTCGAAGACCTCCATAAAATTTCATCGCAATCGGAGTATCGGTTTAGCCGGAATCTTGTTAACAGACACACAAAAATACAAAAAAAGAAAGAAAGAAAAAAAAAAAAAAAAACATTCCGGATTTTTTTCTCCAGTGTAGTGAAATGGAATCTTCGCTTCGCTCATCCAAATACTATATATACTATATGGTAACAAAAACTTGAAGAAGTTAATTTACGAAACAGGTAAACAGAAAGAAAATGTTGACATTCTATTGATTGACAAAGAATGGAAAAGTACAGATAAACTAGTAAGAACAGAATAATGCCCTCGAAATAGATATATAGGCCTACATAAATATATACAAACAAATAAATAACAAGTTGTGCATCAAGGATGTGTGGGGAAAGGGGTTTTCGTGAGAATTTTACTGGAGATGTAAAGAGTTGGCGGAGGTGGTGAGTGGGGGAGTTGATAATGCGGGAGACAAGGACAGTGTGAAGATCTTGTAGGCGGTGACGAGGTAGCGCGATGTAAATGATTTAAGAATGCTCTGAGATGCAATGAGTGGTGATATAGATGAGGATGAAATATAATTTATGCTGTCATGATACAGGTGGGATTCCAACCCAGGTTCCTCGGTTGGACCTGAGCCTCAACTGTTTGATACACCGCAGTTGGTCTACATCTAGTATACTATTGGCTTGCTGCGTCGTACGCGCAACGCAGCAACTAAAGCAAACTAAAGAGCCGACACTATACGATTCTCAACTAAAAAGGTCGTTACCGATTTCATCCATGTAATTGACTTATTTATTCACTATTATTGGATGAGCGAAGCGAAAACTTCAATTTCACTGACCCCCAAAAAATTTAGCTCGGGTGTTTTTTTTTTTTTTTTTGTTTGTTTTTTTTTTCTGTCTGTTTGTTAACTCTCTACCAGGCAAACGGCATATCCGATCTTGATGAAAATTTGACAGGACCTTCGAAATCTCTGAACTTAGAGGTGTATTGTTTTTGGGTACAATCGAAGAAATATTTCTCATGAATATCGTACTTTTACGATTTTTTTCGATTTTTAGTGCGATATTTTCGTGACATTTGGGCCAATTCTGACCAAACGGGTAGGGCTACAACGTTCATATTTCACATGGACATTAAGGTAATGGTAATGTACTAGGAAAACGCTAAAGTCCCGCCGCGTTGATGGATGAGCTTTTTAAAGGTTTTAGTTTGCGTGGGATATCTTTACTTTTGCAAGTTCTTTGTTTTGCTGCCTACGCAATACGCATTGTAGCTGATTGTTGTCAAGTTTCTTTTGTTACCTGTCAATTGGTATTATTTTCCGTAAAAAACTTATATTAAAAGTTGGCTAACTATTTAAACTTTTTCTTTTAAAAGGTACTACATCACCATAACCCTAATGTCCATGTATAATATGAACGTTGTAGCCCCACCAGTTTGGTCAGAATCGGCCCAAATGGCACGAAAATATCGCACAAAAAATAAAAAAACTCGTATTAAAACCTTTATTTCTATAGATTCTGGCTAACTTTTTCAACTTTTTCTTTCAAAAGGTACTACATCACCATAACCTTAATATCCATGTATAATATGAACGTTGTAGCCCCACCCGTTTGGTCAGAATTAACCCAAATGTCACGAAAATATCGCACTAAAAATCGAAAAAAATCGTAAAAGTTACGATATTCATGAGAAATATTTCTTCGATTGTTCCCAAAAACAATACACCTCTAAGTTCAGAGATTTCGAAGGTCCCCTCCAATTTTCATCAAGATCGGATGCCGTTTGCCTGGTAGAGAGCGAACAAACAGACAAAAAAACAAACAAAAAAAACAAACAAAAAAAAACACCCGAGCTAAATTTTTTGGGGGTCAGTGAAATTGAAGTCTTCGCTTCGCTCATCCAATTACCCTTTGAAAGAAAAAGTTGAAAAAGTTAGCCAGAATCCATAGAAATAAAGCTTTTAATATAAGATTTTTAATTTTTTGTGCGATATTTTCGTGCCATTTGGGCCAATTCTGACCAAACGGGTGGGGCTACAACGTTCATATTATACATGGACATTAAGGTTATAGTGATGTAGTACATTTTGAAAGAAAAAGTTGAAAAAGTTAGCCAGAATCCATAGAAATAAAGCTTTTAATATAAGTTTTTTTCGGTAAATAATACCAATTGACAGGTAACAAAAGAAACTTGACAACAATCACCTTCAATGCGTAGGCAGCCAAACAAAGCACTTGCAAAAATAAAGATATCTCACGCAAACTAAAAATTTTAAAAAGCTCATCCATAGCGCCTACCCGCCCACGCGTAGGCCTATAACATCAGGCCCATCCACTCAAGCCCAGGTCGACGGATGCTATAATTTATTGCGCCCTCGGTGCCTATGCGCGTAATTGAAAATATTTTCTTCAAGTCGATCAGCTCATTGAAATGCAAGTGCTGCCTCTTCAGAACCTCTCTGTAAAATATGCACCCCTCTAGTCACCCCGTTACCGACGCTTTTAACCATCAACTTTTTGTGTGGTGGACTGGTGACTTTTTAAAGGCGGTAAAGGGAGTTAAAAAAAATGTACGTAGGCCTACTGTCAAATTCACCCTGAACATCAAGGGTGTAATTTTGTCACTTGGTTTGGTCGAGCCCCAGTCGGGGTGACCACGCAGACGTCCGTGTTTTACCAGGACAGTCCTGGTTGTCACATACCTGCCCCGGTGTCCCTCGGTCGGGGACCTATCCCCCTTTCCTTGACGACCTCCCTGACTAGGACAGTCCTGGTTGTCACATACCTGCCCCGGTGTCCCTCGGTCGGGGACCTATCCCCCTTTCCTTGACGACCTCCCTGACTAGGACAGTCCTGGTTGTCACATACCTGCCCCGGTGTCCCTCGGTCGGGGACCTGTCCCCCTTTCCTTGACGACCTCCCTGACTAGGACAGTCCTGGTTGTCACATACCTGCCCCGGTGTCCCTCGGTCGGGGGCCTGTCCCCCTTTCCTTGACGACCTCCCTGACCAGGACAGTCCTGGTTGTCACATACCTGCCCCGGTGTCCCTCGGTCGGGGACCTATCCCCCTTTCCTTGACGACCTCCCTGACTAGGACAGTCCTGGTTGTCACATACCTGCCCCAGTGTCCCTCGGTCGGGGACCTATCCCCCTTTCCTTGACGACCTCCCTGACGACGAAGACAAGACCATGACAACACAAACGATGGATGACAAAGAGAATGAAGACCACGATGTGAGGGTTCTGACCAGCATGGGACTTTCCTCCCCTTTTCCCCTAGGCTAGAGTGGCGCGTTGTGACCTAACGGTTGACGCGCCCTTAACTTAATTGTACTGAAACTAAATGTGACTGGAAACATCTTCGTTGAGGGTTGCGAGTCGCGGGCATCGAACCACACCTGCCGAGTTCAGAGTCTTGTAGTGCGGCTACCTATCTGTCCTTTACTACCTAGTACATAAATAAAAAATAAAATACATCCGTATTTAGAGTCTACCCACTCAGTCACATAATAACTGATTTTCAGTGGGGGACAGTAAACCAAAGCGACCAAGCCAACCCTGTAGACCCAGACGCAATCGACGAGAGAGCGATAACCAACCAAAGATCGATATTTTTTTGGATGAGCGTAGCGAGCGAAGCGAAGTTTCCCATTTAACTACACTGGAGAAAAAAATCCGGAAGTTTATTTTTTTTTATTATTGTGTATCTTGAGCACGATTCCGGCTAAACCCATACTCCAATTCCGATGGAAATTCTATGGAGGCCTTCGAAATCTCTGAACCAAGAGCTGCCACGTTTTTGAGCGCAATCGAAAAATTATTTCTCATAAAAATCGCCAATTTGACGTTTTTTTTTCGATTTTTAAAAAAATTTTTCGACTTATAACACTTACATGCTTTATCCGAAGTAATGATTTTTTTTACAGAACTTTTTTTTTTATGAATTTTATATATTTGTGTGAAATTCGAGCGCAATAAAAAAACTATTTCTCAAAGAAAATTGCAATTTTAACGATTTTTTATTTTTTTTTAACTTTCTTTGACTTTAACACGTGCATGCTTAAAACCGATTGTAATGATTTTTTCACAGAACCTTAATTTTATGAATTAATATATTCCTGTAAAATTTGTGGGCAATCGATAATTATTTCTTGTGAAAATTTTAATATAACGACTTTTTCCTTTTTTAAAATTACGATTTATTAAAACAAATTTAAATTTAAGTTAATTTTTTATTTATTTAATTTAAATTAAAAAAAAAATCAATTTAGTAATGATTTTTTCACAGAACAATAGAAAATCCGCATAACAATGACAGCTCAATGCACCAATACGCTCATCAACAACGCGGGGACTTAAGCGTTTCCTAGTAATAGGAAATATAGCAATGAGTGGTATGGACAGTGCGAACACCCGCAGATCAATGCCAGAATCAACAAGGCCGATTCAGAACAACTTTAAATTTATTATATGTCTCATTGCTAGGACGGCTCTAAAGTCACCATTTACAAATTCCTAACCCAAGTACTGATGGACTTAATCAGAATTATTTTAAAAAACTTCTGCCTATAGCCAGAATCGAACCCTGGATCTTCTGCATTAGAAGCAGAGACGCTAACCACAAGACCAACGAGCCATTGTCCACCGACAGAGGTGGCTCGTGCGTGACGCGCGCAACTCTGATGCGGGAGGTCACGGGATCGAAGCCCGCCACCGGCAATCCTGACTGAAATGTTTTTTCCGGGGTTTTCTTCAGTCCAATTTTGAGGTTGAGTTTTCTTTCACATCCCTCGGACGTTCCTTTTAATGTTACCCAAAACTCTCAATAACTCAGCCGTCCGCGGTGGCACATAGGGCTACGATTTGGAACTGGTCCGAAGCGTATGGCTCTACGAGGACTTGGGTTTGAATCAGATAAGGCATCCGGGCGTTTTGTAATCGTCCTTCATCGTCATCCATCATCACTAATCGTTTCGAGTAGCCTTAGTGCATTTGTATTTTGCTAAAATCATCATCATCTAATAACCTAAGAGGGTCACACCGGGTAAACTGATGAGTACCTACCCTACAGCGGGCAACCAAAAGTAAAAAGTTTTTTAAAAGTTAGTTGTCAATCGACATGAACCCCTGCACGGGTTTCCTGCTTCCTCCAACATCGAGCGCTGTCGACTTGGCATGACGTTAACTTGGACTTGCACACACATTTGCTTGTAGTGAGACGTGACGTACAGGTCCAGGAACATCCCCATCCCAATGCAGAAATGAACTGAAAATCTCTCCACTGAAAATCAGTTATATAACTGAGTGGGCAGACTCTACATACAATTGATTTATTTTTATTTGAACTGAACAGGCTCGTAGAAAGGGGGCGGGGGAGAATAAGACCCCCACTTTATTCTCCCCCCCCCCCTACTTCAGAATATTAAATATACAGTTCTCCGTTCATCACCACGGCTAACTAAATAATATTAGGTACATGATTTTTTTTTAAAACTAGGAAAACGCTTAAGTCCCGTCGCGTTGATGGATGAGCTTTTTTGTAGGCCTAAGTTTTCAGTTTGCGTAGGACCACTTTTCCTTTGCAAGTGCTTTTTGAATGCATTGTAGGTGATTGTTGTCGAGTTTCTAATGTTACTTGTTAATTGTTATTATAAACCTCAAAAAAACTCATATTAAAACCTTTATTCTATGGATTCTGGCTAACTTTTTCAACTTTTTCTTTTAAATAGGTACTACATCACCATAACCTTAATGTCCATGTGAAATATGAACGTTGTAGCCCCACCCGTTTGGTCAGAATCGGCCCAAATGTCACGAAAATATCGCACTAAAAATCGAAAAAAATCGTAAAAGTAGGCCTACGTTTATTTGATGGATTCTGGTTAACTTTTTCAACATTTTTTTCACGAGGTACTTCATCCCCATAACCTTAATTTGGAAGGTCCCTTTCAATTTTCATCAAGACCGCTTATGCCGTTTGCCCGGAATCGTGCGAACAAACAGAAAAAAAAACATTGGAGCTAAATTTTTTGAGGGGTCAGTGAAATTAGAGTTTTCGCTACGCTCATCCAACAACGCTTATATTTAAATGTAGGCCTACCATACAAAAAATAAATTTTCGTCCAACAAATTTTTGACTTACTCCGACAATAAAAGCGTTGGGCGCTTACGGTATTAACATAGATTACAGAATTTTGGTGTTCATTGGAGGGAAAGCGCCCAACGCTTTTATTTTGCGAGTAAGGCAAAAATTTGTTGGACGAAGATTTATTTTTTACTTTTTAGTACCTACATTTAAATATAAGCGTTGTTTAAAAAAAATTCATTTAATATTATTTTATACTTTTTTGTCTTAACGAATGTTGTAATCGAATATGTGCTCACTGGACGTGTCCGAATTTCTGCATCTGGTTGGCCCATCCTCACTAGTTGTGACTAATTTCCTATAATATGAAGCTTTGTTTGATTGATTAATTATGATGAATTAATTGATTAACTAGTGAATGTGATAAATTGATTAATGTATTATCAAGAATATAGGCCTACGTCTGTGTGAAAAATTTCAGCTCAATCGGACATTAGGAAGTGGGTGAAATATCGATTCCCATATAAAACTTTGATTTATTAATTGTGATGAATTAATGGATTAATTAGTGAATCTGTTAATTGATTTATCTATTGTCATCAAGAATACGTATGTGTGAAAAATTTCATCTCGATTGGACATTGAGAATTGGGTGAAATATCGATTATAAGATTCCGTCCAGACAGACTAAACACATGAAGCTGACTTGTGTCTTAGACAGAAGCCAAACAAAACTCACCATTCCCTTCATTCGAAAAAGAGTTCCTACGAGCCTGGAACTTGAATGAAGTTCTTCCCAACTTACTTTGAAAACTTTTACCTGTCTTCTAAGTGAAACTATATCCCCTCTTTTCTATGGCTACGTCATTGTCAACGTCAGGATGCGACTATGGGAACGATTAGGCCTATTGATTATTACAGATTAGGCATTAACGTATAGTGAAGATTGGGTATCAAGTAAAGAATATAGCCTACATGATATTGTGCATGAACTAAATTTGTTTCAGGTTTTGTATTGCGTTTACTGGTCTGGATACAACCTAGTCTGCCAGGTTGTTGACGTGTCGTCTGATCCGCTAGCCCTGAGAGTAAGAACTAGACCAACCACTTATCTATAGAAACTAGAACTAGCCAGTAGGAAATATTACGCGTTGGTGGGACCCCGGTGACAGAAGCACAGAAGCTTTGAGAAGATAAGTCAGACAGCAAGTCACTATACAGCACCAAAATTGTAGAATAAGAATGTGCCTTATTTCAAAGGTAACAATGCCGCTTCGCGAACGCTTTTTATTGTCGCGCCGTTGATGGATGAGCGTATTCTGCATTTTTCCCTCCATTCTTATTTTCGGACAAAGGTGTATAACAGCGATTTTCACGAGAAATGTACATTCGATTTGTAGTTAAAAAGTAGTAGGCCTAATTTAGAAATTTCGTAGGTTCCCTCAAGCCTAAAAATCATAGAAACCGTTGGTCAGGGAGAGTGAAAAACATCCTAAAGTGGACTTCACGGGAAGATTGGTCCACAGGTACCAAGAATTTCCTCTCCCTCTTTACCACCACCACCTTTCCCGGCCCGAGCAGAGTGGACAAGAGGTAGATGTATCTATCTAATAGTCGCTCGACCCTTCTTCCTTCCTTTCATTACGTAAACTGTTGTAATTTACCTTTTAAATGCCCTTTAATGTTGAAGATTTAATCTTAATTTTTTCACTGAAGTAAAATCACACGAAAATGTTTTTGAATGCTAAAATTGATTGAAACAAAGAACTTTAACAGTATAATATACAACCCCACTTCTTCACCCAAATGCAAAGAAATTTTGTAAACATTGTTAGTTCTCAATCAATTTTTGCGTTTAAAAACATTTTCGTGTTGTTTTTTATTTCAGGGAAACATTAAATTTAAATTCATTAACATTTATGAACATTTAAAAGGTAAATAACAACAGTTTATGTAATGAAAAAAAATTTAAATTTATCTCTATTCAAGGGTTTAGAGACCATCAATAGAAGGGTCGAGATAGGAAAGATCAAAATCTTGTGCCTCTGCCCGTCCGGGGAAGGTGGTGGTGGTAAAGAGAGGAGGAAATTCCGGGTACCGCGGCCCAAATCTTCCCGTGAAGTCCACTCTAGCTGTTTTTTCTCGAAGTAGTGAAATTGATGCTTTAGCTACGTTTGCTACGCTCGCAGCGGTGGTTAGTTTCTGCGTGAGCAACCACCCTTCTTCAGCTAGTTCGAGGGTTCGACGGAGTCTGTGGTTAGTTTCTGCGTGAGCAACCACCCTTCTTCAGCTATTTTCGAGGGTTCGACGGAGTCTGTGGTTAGTTTTCTGCGTGACACCCAACGTCCTTCTTCAGCTAGTTCGAGGGTTCGCCGGAGTCTGTGGTTAGTTTCTGCGTGAGCAACCACCCTTCTTCAGCTATTCGAGGGTTCAAAACGGAGCCCTGTGGTTAGTTTTCTGCGTGAGCAACCACCCCTTTTCAGCTAGTTCGAGGTTCGCGGAGCTGTGGTAGTTTCTGCGTGAGCAACCACCCTTCTTCAGCTAGTTCGAGGGTTCGACGGAGTCTGTGGTTAGTTTCTGCGTGAGCAACCACCCTTCTTCAGCTAGTTCGAGGGTTCGACGAGAGTCTGGCAACAAACTAAACTTTTGATTCAGTCGTTGTGTTGTGCTGTAATATCAGGTCTCACTCTAACTTACATTTGTCGAACTCGTTGTTCGAAACGTAATTTGTTTTAGTGGGGGTGGTTTAATTTCCACGTTTTGTTTCCGATATCTTTCCACCGGGGGGGGGGGCACTGTAGGCGAGTTATGTCTCAACGATTGACAGAACTTAAAATATAATATTGATAAATATATAACAATTCTCAGTCTTAGGGTTGTGGTACAGTGTGCTTTTAATGTGGAGGGGGAGGGAGGGGTTGTAAAGGGATCTAGCCTTCGTACATTTTGTCCGTGTGCGGTTGGATTCCATGCAAATGCACGTGTTATCTGCCCTGAAACTCATTTTACAAAGCAGCAGACAAATATTTGACATATTCTTGATGGACACTACATCGCACGCAAAGTATTATGAAAAATGGGTTTACACACGAGATGACAAATACCATATCCTCAAGTGTGTGGTGGACTGACATGGTCCGTCTTGGAGACGCAGTTCGTCACATACCCGAGCATAATGGCATCTAGTGAGTTAAACTCCTTTTAATCTCAAAGCTTTGCACGTGATAGTGGCCACGTACTGAGCTGCTGGTGTAGGTAACTCAAATCTTGTCACAGCAACCTCGCTGATATTGCCCATTGCGCAAGATTTGTATAGGAATTGCATTCATATTCTATGCGGTGTTCGTTTTCAGAACTGATCTCTTTAGTATTTATGATCCCAATGTCTTCCTACTTCCTTTTGCCAGCGTCCTGTGACATTCATTTAACTCGGAAAGCAAATAATATTTTAATTTTTAATATTGATATAATTAACAAGATAAGACTTCTAGTTTGAAACCCAGATATAAGGTTATTGCCAATTTTATAGCCAATCTCATTAATGACCTCCCACTACTGGCTGATATTTCGAGATAAATTTCTTTCAATAGATGAAAATACTGATTTACATAATATGAGGACATACTTCTGTGGTCAAGAAAAGTTATTCACTTCACCAATAGGCTAGTTCTTTGAAGTCCCACGTACATGTGTTTTGGTACAAGACCTTGACCCTTTAAAGCTTTACAGGTTTTTTTCTATGAAGTTGGTATAAACCTTAAGTTCGCTATTTAATTAGTCATAGACCCTAGCTTCCTTACACACCTAGATGAATAGGTATTATAACATGACAATATTTTCTAGATGGCAGAGGTGTGCTGGTGGTTTTTCATTTCGAAGGTTCTCGATCTTTTTGACACGGTAAGCCTACGAAACTAAATTGACTAAAGTTATTCTATAGAAGCTAAGCAGAATCAAAATACAAGATGAATCTAGCTCGACAGTGCACCCCTACGGTAGCCTACAAGTATAACAGCTGTTTCTTCATGAGACGGTCGAGCAAACTTAGGATACTAGAGCAATTAGCCTTTATACTCGTTTACCCCATCTCTGATCCTTCAACTCCTGACTGTTTCCTTTCAATCTTCCAGGTTTTCTTTATGCTACGAAAGAAGGATAACCAGATGTCTTTCCTCCACCTTTATCACCATCCCTCCATGGTCGTCAACTACTACCTTGGTACGCTGTTCATGCCAGGAGGACAAGGTATACGTTCGAAGTCTTGTGCAGATTTACCACCCAAGTAGAATAAACGATAATTTGAGTAATTTGTAGAATGGAAGATACATTTGTGGAATGTTTTAAATTGTTAATTTGTGTGACTTATTACAATGTATTTATTAACAGTACAAGTGAGTTTCGTCAAGTTGAGTGGATATTCCCCCACATGCACAAAGATTTACTGGCGTAAAATTGAGTCTCGTTAAAAATGGCGGACTTGGGCAAATCCATATGTTAAATCATAGGGCTATAAAAACGTATACAGTTAGTTGCGTTTGCAGACTTGCGTCCGCAAGTTGTTAGATGCGTCATGTGAATTTGCGGCTACTCTGGACTTCTCATGTACTCCTCTACTGCCTGTACTCCTACTACCTCCTCACCTGTTCCCCTGTTACAATGCAATGTCCCCCCGTGTTCCAGCCTTCTCCAGCGTCCTCCTCAACTCAATGGTCCACGCCATCATGTACTCCTACTACCTCCTTGCGGCCCTCGGACCGAGGTTCAAGGCCTACCTCTGGTGGAAGCGCTACCTCACCCAGCTGCAGCTAGTAAGTTACCACACAGGTAGAAGAGTACCGCTTCTCTTCACCGGGAATTATTATGTCGTCATAAGTTCGTGTAGTGAAAGTAAAACTGCAACACATATCTCCTTGAGATCCAGTTGATCCATGTTCCCCATCAAACCAACTCTACCCTTCCACATTCCTTACTTCTTCCAAGAAGTCTTTGTATAATTGATCCTCCACCTCAAGACGGACAACGAAGATCATATTCCTGTCCTAAAGTTGTTCTAAACTAACCTTTCTGATGCTGGTGTCATCAATGATGGCCATGCCAATGCCAATAGGCCTCAATGTAAAACACCAGTTGCTAGTTAGTCAATACCTCAAGGAATCAATGTTGCCATTCACCACTTTGGGGAAGGAAGTCACGGAAAAACAACCAAGGTCACTTTCCCAGTCCTACCATTTTTAAAGTCTTAATCAATCCTAAACTAATTGCCGTCACTGGAAAGAGTTCTTCAGAACCACTTTATCCAACTTTTCATCTCCTACCCCTCTGCTAGGTCGTTGGTTTATCTCCAACGTCAAAGACAAAAACAAAGATCGCATTCCAGTCCTTTCTATCCAGACATCTCCTTCCTGTTCTTCTAGGTCCAGTTCGTGATCGTCGTGGGTCACATCCTCACCGGCTACCTGTCCCAGTGCGGCTTACCTGATTGGCTCTCCGTGTGGAGCATGTCCTACACCACCTCTATGCTCATCCTCTTTGTCAACTTCTACTGGCACGCGTACAAGAAGGCCACCAACATAAGACGCCAGGCGATCGACGAGGCTTTGGGCGCCAAGCGACACATGGCGGTGCAGACCGAGCCCATGCGTCTTGTGTACAAGGGAAGCGATCTTAGTGAGGAGGTGATGCGGCAGATCAGGGTCGAGTGCTCAGTAAAGAGGAACGAGCAAGGTTCCGGAGATTACAAGAAAGTGGATTAGGGGATCAGAAGATGGTCGGGGTTCGTGGATGGGCTGAGATCTTTTAAAGAAGCGATGCTGTGAAGTTTGGACGTTTTGATGATTGAAGGCCATTTGCTTCATGGGCCGCGACCTTTTGCGAGAAGAGATCCAGCGTAGTTATCGATGTTTAGAGAATTGATGGTTGGTGTCCATACGGAAATAAAATATTTTATTTTGTTCTCCCATTGTCCTAGGCCTATTTTTTTTGTTTCACATTCAATCAGATATGTTGTTAATTGTAAACAATTACTATTAGTTATAATAATAAACAGAATTAGTTCTTAAAGAATCAGATATTATTATTTGTTGTTGAACTAGGCACTTATGAAGGAACTGGTTAAATCCTTCGATTCGACTGTGTTTTCTTTTTTGATCATAGGCGTGAGTTGTATTTTTCTCTGTGCAAGTTTAGGCTAATTTTGAGATGAGGGAGCGCAGCGACTGAGTCTTACAACGCAAGTTACGGCACAAATCTTTTTTTTGTGATGATTCGCTCCAAAACGCCCGAAGGGCTAAACGTTTGGGTTTAAATTTTAAAAACAGACTTCCGGTACAAGATTTAGTGCAGTAAACTTTTTGGGAAAAATCCGTTACGATTTAATCTCACAAGAAATAATAAATAGAAAAATGGGCTTAAAATGTGTAGGATGTAATTAATTTTTTTTTAACGTAATGGTTTTTTTCTTAAAAAAAACATTTTACGAAATCATTTTTTGAATGTCAGGGGGTGACCAAGGTGTGCCTAATCTTGCACGCTGAAAGTTCCCCAACATTCCGCTGGGAGATTGAGTAAACCTTGCAATCTTTACACGTATTTCATACTGGCTTTTTCCAAGTCTGTATATAAATTTAAAAAACCTGTTCTGTTTTTATATTAAAACCCCGGAAATGAAAAAAGTTATCCCGACCGTTTTTGAGCCCCGGGTCCCAGCTTTTGCTGGGGGCCCTTTAGCCGGTTCACATTCGAACACCGAAGTTAAGATCTTTGGGGGTGTGGTCAGGGGTAGAGGGGTAAACGCTCTGCCCTGAGACCACTATATACCGCGGTTAGTGTAACGGGGGGTTGAGAACTATGTAACGGCTCGTTCTCTTCGACGTTGCTCGGCACCCGGGGGTTAGGGGAGGATCATATATATTAATATATGCCCAATGACTGTAAAGTTTAACCGTTTTTGGGGATAGACGTAAAGCCGTTGGGCCCTTGGTACTTTGCGAAAGCAGTGGGCACCCGGTCCCCGATTTTTTCCCCTCGTCCCTTTCTATTAAATTTGTACTATGGCTAACATTATCCTTTTCAAATGGAGATTTAAAAAATTATTTTCCCGGGGAAAAGGCGCCTTCCAATAGACTATGAAAACGCCAAAGTCGTTGTTAGACGAGTGAGCGAGTCATGTGTTGAGTACCTGGGAATATTTACATTTAAGTTGATTTATATTATAGAAGGTATATCCAATAGGGTTTCGAGTTAAGTTGGTATAAGAATACGTCAACTGTAAGGCCATAATGCACCACTCTAGAAGTGATAGGCTATAGGGGGAGGAAGTGGAATGTTCCAAGGAAAGACCCATGCTGGATCCAGCATGAGATGGAGTGTTACCGGCTAGTTAAAACTAGTCCTCATGCTAAAAACGACTTTGGTGTTTTCCTGGTTTACGTACTTTCCGTACGTACTTACACGTTTCTCAAAAAAAATACCCAGGGTAGGCAGTTATTATTTTTTTTTTATTTTGAGTTAGGGAGATTAGGAGGTTTTTTTTTTAATTAAAAATTTTTTAACTACCTTCCTGTACAGTTACAAAAACTAATTTACAAAAGTAGGGCCTAGTACAATTCTAGGCCTAAATTAAATTTATCACATAAGACGTACGAAGACAAAATATTGAACTGAAGTCATAAAATCTTTGGAATAGTATAATTATGATACCATATTCAAACTGTAGGCCTATATTAACAATATTATTGAAATGAACCAAAATGAATCAAACATCAAATTGGCAAGAATCTAAGAAAGATAGAAAAAGAAATGAAGAAAGAAGGAGAAAATAAAACAGCAGAAATGAAAAAAATGATTTATTACAGACGATCCCACTCAAACGAATGGGGTTTGCCAAAAAACAGAAACAGCATATCAAAAAATATTTTCGTGATTTGTATCTGTCCCTAATCAGTGACACTTCTTCTACAACATGAAAACAAAATAGTTGTTGTGTTGGACATCGGTACAAGCCAAGCTGCTGGTTGTCAAGGAAACCAAGATACTATAAACTAAAGCTGAAATTTCCCCCGTGGTAGTCCTCTGCCGATCGTAGAAGGCGGGAAACGATGCAAAGTCCACCTTGTAAACATAATTTATTTTAATATGCAGGTTAGTATATTACTCGCCGAAAGTAGAGGCGAGCTCTGGTTGTCGACGCGAGACCCCCTCTTCCCTCCCAGCAATCCATGCTCCCCTAAGGCTTGAGTGCCCTTATATACCAATAAACTGTACTCAACCGCAAATTTGAAGTCAGGTGGTTTCCATGGCCACGATTTTTTAATTCCAATCAATTTGCAATCCTCTAGTTACTTGACTTCGTATACACCTTGTGGGTGGTCGGTTTGTCCCTTGGGTTTTTAAAAGGTATCCTTTGAGCCATAAAAAACCGATATCCAAAAAGTACGAAAGAAAGTATAGGCCTGGTATCCTATTATCGGGGCTTTCACCCGGGCCCGGCTTTTTCTCGTGGTAACATGTTTGCTCAACGATATGTGTTCAATGAACGAGGTGGACTATAATACAACGTTCCTTATCAGGTAATTAATTTGAAATGCAATATTATGGAGATTGTTGAGCAGCAATATTTCCAACAGTCAAGTGGTTATTTCGATCGTTGCAGCTTTATAAATTAAAAGCCTTCTTGCAATTCTGCGCGTAGCGCTCGCTGCATTATCAACCTGCGCCAATATTGTACGATTGTGAGTATTGTTCTAGCACTAGCTGTAATGCAAACATGGCGTCTTATATTATTTGACATAGGTTTTAAACGATTGGGGTTTTTTATGGGTTTTAATAAGAATTTAATTCATTCAGAAAGTTAAATTCCCGTTCAAGAAACATTTTTTTTTTTTCAAAAGATTTTGATCTCTTGATCTTCTTGTGTTGATGGTTTAGATGACACTTTTTCATTGACATTGAGTCTGTTGAAGATCGTTGATTGATTGACTGCAATCTGTGAGTTCTGTGAGTTTTAATTAAATTATTGCTAGGAAAACGCTAAAGTTCCGCCGCGTTGATGGATGAGCGTAAGTTTTTAGTTTGCGTGAAACCACTTTTCCTTTGCAAGTGCTTTGTGAATGTATTGTAGGTGATTGTTATCAAATTTCTATTGTTACTTGTTTAAATTGTTATTTAAAAACCCATAAAAAATCATATTAAAAATTTTTTCTATGGATTTGGCTAAATTTTTCAAATTTTCTTTAAAGGGACTTCTCACCATAACCTTAATGTCCGTGAAAATGAACGTTGTAAACCCACCTGTTTGGTCAGAATCGGCCCCAAAGTGCGAAAAAATCGCACTTAAAACGAAAAAAATAATATTAAAAACCCTTTTTTTTATGGTTTTTTGGGTAACTTTTTCAACTTTTTCTTTTAAAAAGGGACTACATCACCATAATCTTAATGTCCATTGAAATATGAAAGTTTTGTAGCCCTACCCCTTTGGTTTAGAATCGGGCCAATATCGAAAAATCGCACTAAAAATCGAAAAAAAAAAATCGTAAAAAATCCCAATTTGTTAGAAATATTTTTTCGATTTTACCCAAAAACGTGGCACTTCCCAATTCAGAATTTTGAAGGTCCCCTCCAATTTTCATTAAAACCATATCCGTTTGCCCGAATCGGCGAACAAAGACCAAAAAAACAAAAACATAGGAGCTTTAAATTTTTTTTAGGGCTCAGTGAAATTGAAGTCTTTTGCTTCGCCGCACGTCATCCAATTGAATAAAAACTGGAAAACGCTAAAGTCCCGCCCGTTTTTAGGATGAGCGTTTTTGTAAGTTTTTAAAATTTTTTCGGGGCCACTTTTCCCTTTGCAAATGCTTTGTGAAAAGCATTTAGCATTGTTGTGATTTCTAATGTTACTTCTTAATTTATAAAAACCCCAAAAAAACTATACCAAAACCTTTATTTATGGTTCCGACTAAATTTTTCAATTTTTTTTTCAAAAAAGGGACTACAATCACCATAACCCTTTAAAACTATGTGAAATATGAACGTTGTAGCCCCACCCCTTTGGGCAAATCGGCCCAAAAGTCACGAAAATATCGCACTAAAAATCGAAAAAAAAAAAAAGTAAAAGTACGTTTTATTTTATGGGTTCGGTTACCTTTTTCAACTTTTTTTTCACAGGGTACTCATCACCATAACCTTTAAAGTCCATTTAAAAAATTTAATTTGTAGCCCCACCCGTTTGGGCAAATCGGGCCCAAATGTCACGAAAAATCGCACTAAAAAAATTTTAAAAAAATCTTTTTTAAAATACGATATCATGAGAATATTTTTTCGTTGTACCCCAAAAACGTGGGGACGTCTAAGTTCAGGGGATTTCGAAGGGCCCCCCCCCAATTTCATCAAGATCGCTTATCCGTTTGCCCGGGAAACTGCGAACAAAACAAAAAAAAACAAAACAAAAAAACAAAAAAAAAAACACCAGTGCTAAATTTTTTTGGGGGTCAGTGAAATTGAAGTCTTCGCTTCGCTCGCTACGCTCATCCAATAAGCTGACCATAATAAAATTTGAATTTCACTGGACTAAAGCGTGGAATATAAATAAAGACGATGTTGTAGTATTCAAATCAAAGTCGTACAAAACATAACTCACATTTTTTTTTTTAGCCAGAATTAAAATTTGTAGCATCTTCGAATTGTAAAGGAACAGTATTACTTAGAGTATTGCACAGTAATAAAACTGACTTTGGTGTTGGTTTGTGTGCGTGCTATAATGTGTACCTGTGGTCACGCCACCAGCACTTGCAATCATCGGCGACAAAGTTCACAGTCTCACTTCCTCCCTCTGCTCGTAACAATCACCGCGATTATGATTGCTACGACCTTTCGTTTGAAGCAAACGTGTGAGATGACGCCAGGCTCGACTACCCGGCTAAAAAACATCGCGAATAAGTTTAAATATTAGGGACGAAACAAATTTATTTTAGTGTATCCACTACCATGGGCTACTAACATAGCGGGAGGGGGGCACTTGCCCCTCTACTGGCACAAAGCCGACCAGCCCTCTCCTCCCAAGTAGCACAAAGTGTGGCGATCTTATGTCATCTGTAACATCGCCATCAGTTGAGGCTGATGGCCCTAAGCGGCATGCCTTACGGGGGCCCCCCCCACCCCCGCTATGGGGTTGGCCAGGCGCCCTAACTTTGCCATAAGCACAGCGCCGCTTATGGGCCATAAGCGGCCCACTGTAGCCAAACCATCAGTTTCGAAAAAAAGACAATAGATGTGCTGCATTTTTTGACAACGGCCGCTTATGAGCCAGCCGCGATACACAGTTTTGCCATCAGTTTCCCGCTTTAGTTCCACAGGCGTGCACGGCCGCTGTCGCAAATGCCGCAGTTGCTTCACTTTTGTCACACCGGATGCTTACGGCCTCTGCGTGAGAATGATTTTCGGAACACTAGCACCATCTATAGAGACGCGAGGAGTCACTCACACAAACGAAATATTAAAAAGTTTTCAAAATTTTTATATCTTGTTCAATTGGTGCGAGCATTTCAATTTAATAAACTGTTATAGTAAGTGGAACAAATTCAAGTAATACAGAGAGAGTTATTAGACATAGATAATTTAATATCGCCCATCCCGTACTCGAACCCCAAGCTGCTGCGCCGTACCTATCTGTAAAAAACGCTGACCGCCACACCACCGTGATTCACTGCTAGAGAGCGCGCCAGCTAACCCTTATGAGATGTAACCAGCCGTGTATGCATTGTGAAAACGTCTTGTTCAACATTATCGTACCATTTTTACATGGAAACTAAATTAAATTCCATCTCAGGTTTGTTCATCACACTAAAGATTCAATAAAATATTGTATACACTCAAATTGAGTTGTTTTAAGCGTAGCCTAACTCTTGTTCATATTTCAAAAATTGACCAAAAGAAGCAAGCCCTATACTTATACTAAATGGTATGAATTAAAATTGACACGGAAGTGATAGGACTCAGTTTGGATTTGTATTTATTATTAATTTTATAACCAGTCACACACACGGGCGCGGACAGACAGTAAAGTCATCGCTAAATTTAAGCTCTCTCCCCACTTTGATAGGGGCCTACACCAATATTCCTTACTTGGCCATTTTTTTTTGTAAAGCTAAAACCAAAACAACAGATTAGTTTATCAATGACATCTGACATTTTTTCAACTTATTATTTTTATTTTTGGGCTTAAGTAAGCCTTAATATCAGGCCTATATGATTTACTAGATGATTAATTTTTAAAAAAAAATATGCGATCGATTGCATGCAATAATCAACAGTATTTATTTTGAAACCATACGGGAGTATTCGGATCGGAATGAGATACTCATACATATCTTATCATAATATTAATATTATCAAATAATCAGGTTTTAAATGTAACTAAATATATACCTTGAATGTGATAGCATCATATTCCTTAAATCGAACGAAGAAGAGCGGAATGATTACGTAACATGATGAAATTGACACTTTAAAATTATCCCTTTTAAATCCATCATCAATGTGTTATATACTCTCATTAGATTCCCGTCCGGTTGTGTGCCTTATGGGCGCATAGCGGGCCGCCTACTGTATCTCCAGCTGGCAGGTTGTGTGCTGATGGGCCATAGTCGGGCCGCCTACTGTTCGTGCCGCCTGTCGTGTTGCTTATGAGGCACCCATAGGGCGGCCGCCTACTGTTCGCCACCTGTACGGTTGATGTCTTATGGGCCATAGGATGGCCGCCATACTGTTTCGCCGGCCTGTCGTTGTGTCTTATGTGCCCAGAGGCGGCCCATCAACAGCAAAACTTTTGCAGCGACGACTGTCGAGGACAGTGTGCTTGATGGGCTATAGACGGGACCGCCTACATATATAACGCCACCTGTCGGTCTTGTGTGCTTAATGGCCCATAGGAGGGCCGCCTACTGTATACAGTGCCACCTGTCGGTTGTGTGCTTTATGGCCCATAGGCGTCCCATCAAACGCAAAACTTTTGCAGCGACGAACTGTCATGGAAAGTGGCTTATAGGGCCAATAGACGGGCGCCTACTGTACGGCCAACTGTCGGCTGTGGTGCTTATGTGACCATATGCGGCCCCATACAAACGCAAAACTTTGCCATCACTTTGCCGCGATGGCCCATAAGCGCAACACACAATACATTTTCTGTGCTACACACATACTTGGGCTGTAGGTGCAGAACACTTAATTTCGTGATGTTTATATGCATTATTAATTGATCGGTTTAAATTACATTTTCGCAAATATTAGTTTACGGATATAGTTTATCAAGTATGATCATCTGACATTGCCAAAACTGTGTTTTATTTATTTTGGTATAGGTATTTACGTATTGGCCTACCCCGGACATATTCCTGCTCATAATGTTTTGGTTGGAAGGCTGATTTGTGTTGCTATTTACATACTCTTGTCTATACAAACTGACATGCGTTGAAATGTTTGCCAACATCTTGTGTCGCACGATTTTTTTCTTCCGCCGGGACAAAGAAACAAATATTAAAAAATTAGTCCCACAGATCCACTGTCTTACAATTAATGACTACGAGTTAACGTAAAATTAATTAAAAATCCACATTGTACAAACCATGAATCAGTGTTAAAAATACAATTCAAAATTCAGGCGCGTCGGAACGTTTTTAAAGTTGGGGGGGGGGGGGGGGAATCCCATAGTAGATTTTGTAGGGTAAGTTGGGGCCCTGGGGGGGGAACAACCCCCCCCCCCACCCGGGGAAATTTAATTACCCCACATTTAAATTTCGTCATTTTTTAACTGCACTCGACTCTGAAAAACGAGGGTTTTAGCCTCCCTAAACTTCTCCCGATCTAAAACCCTCAAAAAAACAAACGTGAAGGGGCCCCCTTTTTTAAAAAATTAGGCCTAAAACCATATTTTTTTTAAAATCAAAAAAGCATACGGAAAACCTATTTTTTTTTTAAACCCTCTTTTTTAAAAAAAAATAGTAACAAAAGGCTGTTTAGTACTTTTCATTTTTAAAAATTTACAAATTTAAATTTTTAAATTAATCACTAAAAAAAAAAAACCCAAACTAAAAAAACCCCAAACTCCATTTTACCTTTACACTTAAACACCCCCTATTTACACTCAAAAAGGGGGAAATTATTTTTCCCATTTGGGCCATTTTTGCTATAATCCCCGTAAACTAAAACCACCCCAAAAGTGCCCTGAAAAATGAACGCATAACTTTTGCACCCGGCAAACCCCAAATCCCAACTTGCGTCTGCCAATAACTCGGCAAATCATCAAAGGGATGTTTGGATTAAAACTTGAGCCCTTGATTCACGTGCCCCTCTTATTGAAGTGAAGGGCCCCAAACAAAAATACAAGAGGGTGGCGGGTTATAAAAAATTTGGGAAATTTTACGGTTTTTTCCCCAAAAAGTAGAGTAGGTCTTGTTTTTTTAACTTTTAAAATTTGCCCCCCTTTCCCCCCCTTTTCCCAAACCCCCCATTTGATACAAATTTAAAAAACCCAAACTTTTCTTTTCCCGATTTTGTCACACGGCTATTTTTAACACTGTGAATATTAGATTAGAACAGTAAGATTATAAATTGAATTTGACTACTTGTGTTCTTCATATCAAAACCCAGCATTGATTTCCCGGCTATTTGAAGGGTTTTGTCCCCAACTTGGCATCGAAGCCATAATATAAGTTACTATTGCGGTAAAACTGTTGATTTATAATTTAATGATACCAAGATGGCAGTGATTTTGTTTTTTAATGTATCCCCTTTGGTTTAGGAGAGGGAAATTTTATTTTTTAGTTGATCCCTTTTAAAAGGGGTTTAAAAATTAAGAGCAGATCGAGTAGTCCTGAAATGATTTTAAATATACGGTTTAATTCATTGAAAACCCATCCCCCCTTTAATGTTTTTATCCCGGACGGATTTCAATGAACCATGGAGAAGCACCCAAAGGGGAAAGGGTTGTCGTAGAGGGGCCCAAACCAACAAATCGTCCAAATCAAATCCCAGCCACCGGGAACCCGGACTGTAGGAAGCTGCCAAGGGTTTCTGTGAATGCTGGACTTTACTGGTTTGACATAGTCTCCTAACTTTATCCTCACACTCGTAGGAAGCAAGCAAGTGTCAAGTAGCGCTTGGTTTCCATACACCCAAACACCCTTTAAAAAGGGCCCAGGGGAAGGTAAAGGGTTTAAAAACAAAATTTTTTCACCGCAAAAACAAAAAATTTATAAAAATCATTTTAAACCCCAAATTCACCGTTTTGGGTTTCAAAAAACAAAATCAAAGATGAAAATTTAAGTTCCCCACAAAACCTGCCTTTTGAATTCTCATAACTACTTTTTATTGTAATCTGCAATTTTTTTAAAAAGGTACTACACTCAAATTTAAAAAAAAAAATCAGGGGGAAGAGATATAGAGCTTTCAACTCAAGTTAAATTATTTTCACCCCCAAATTCACCCCCCCTTTTTTGGGTACTTTAAAAAAAAAATTAAACTTTTTTTTTCCCCCCAAAAATACCTGCCTTTGCATAAGGGCCCAAAACCGGTGATCCCCCCCCCCCCCTTCCCTTCCAAACTCTAACCCGTAGAAACAACCTTTCTATAATCACGCACTTAAATTAAAACAACAATATTTTCTCTTTTTAATATTAATATTATTTTTAATATTTTCTTTTCCTAGTCATTTTAGGAAAAAACGATTTCAAGCCGTTTAAAAAAAAACTTCCCACCTTGGGGGATTTAGTAAATTTTTGGATATGTTGTAGAATATAGAGGTACATTTTATTTTGTTTTAGGCCAAACTGCGTTGATTAAAACAAAGCATTACGCATTGAGTATGGTACTATTCCTGTCTAGTATAATATTCTTCGAATGTTGTTCGACTATCATGAAGGGTAGGTGACAGTCCCTGGAAGACGCCCCAACGCTCGCTGTATAAGTGTACACGTTAGTGCGGTTTTCCCCGGGGCCCTACTGGTCTCAAGTTTTCCCCCTTTGAGTAATCAAGCTTAATTTATTTTAAAAGTGTAATAAAAAAAACCATGGACTTTTTATCATTCGGCACCCTTAAACAATGCCCCAATAAAAAAAATGGGAAAATAACCTTTTCACAGTTAATTTTCTGATAAAAACAAAAAATTTGTTTCCCTTTAAAAAATATCCTTTTTCCCCCTATTGCAAAGGTCATCGATGTGTTCCATCTTTTAGTTTCCCCTTTTTAAATAAAAGTAATACCATATCAGGAAAATTTAAAAAACCCTGGTTGTGTGCCCTAAAGTGGGGGGGACCCCCCAATTTTGGCTATAAATATATTTAGGGACAGAAATTTTCTTTTTCCAGTCGGGTAAACCCATTTTAACTTTTTCCTCAAGTTTTTTAAAAAAAACATAAATATAGGGGGGTCCTAACAGTTTTTTTTAAATATTTTTTTCGACCCGGATGAAAAAAATCATACGTAAAAACCCCGTACTGTACGTTATATATAGTTTAAATTTTTACGTTTATTGACGGTACAAATTAGTAAAAATACCGGAAAACAAAACAAATTTGTGATATAAGAAGATATTGAAAATTCCTCTGGATCCCGTACGACAACTCAGAAAGATTAAAACATGGTACGTTTGAGGCTCTTTGATATAAAAAAAAAAAAACAAACGAACCCCCCAAAATTTTTCCCCCTTTTTAATTTTGGGTATTGTCTTTATTTTTTCACTATTTAATTTATTGTAACTTAGAGCGTGCATGAGTTAATGCTAGAGGAAGATGTAAAGTTTTTTTTTTTTTTTTGTAAATCAAAGTTTGCTTTTGGAGTTGAAAGTACGAAATGGATCTACATATATTTTTGAAAACACTACAATGTGGCATATTTACTAAACATGCCTATTGAGAATGAATGTTATAGGATTGTATGATTACATTTTAAAATGGTATTGATTTTAAAATGAAGGGTTACATTGCCCTACACATTAACGGTTTTATGTGTTTTGAAAATAAACCTACAACATGCTAAATTTAATCAGAGTTATATAAGAATACAAATGCTGGATATTCTAAACGAAGCTTCTGTTTTACGCGCCTCTAATAAATGAAGTGTCATGCTGAACTAAAAGTGAAAGGGCTCTTTAATGTCAGCAAAGGCTTATTGTGATGTAATCATCGTTGTTATCTTGTTGATTGTTTAAAAACCTTTGGTTACCTAAACCGGGGAACGAACCAGCGATGACTAGGGACGCGGAATTCAGTATTGACATTACATCACAGATCGCTATCTAGATAAACCACCTTTCAACGGCTTGTAATTGTAATTGTAATTGTAGTAGTACGAGCTGATCGATTGTGAGTGAGGGACACGTACACTCGATTAACTTTGACACTTGAGTTTTGAAACTAACAGTTTGGCACATTTGGTATTTTCTATGCGCTCACTTTTCCCGGGTTTTTTCAAGCAAGGTTGGGGTACACCTCTTATGGTCTTTCTTTTTTAAATAGTGGCGGGTTTAAACCAAAAAAAAAGTACAAACAAATTCGTTTGGGTTGTTGTAAATTTTTTGATGGAGTTTTTGCATCAAATTTACGGTTAGGGGTTAGAAATTTTTTTAGTTCGGTAAAAATTAATTAAATGCATATTTGAGTTAAAAACCTCGCCTATTATTATAATTGAGTATTTATTCATTCGTGATATAGATCAAACGAAATCCTTTTTGCACTTGACCCATGTTTTGCAGCTTTTCTCGTATAAAAATACACTTTGTTGTTTTTTGAGCCCCACTTGTGGGCCTATGCTTGTGCTAGTCCGGGGGCCCCCTCGTTTTTGAGGGGGTCCCCCACCTCCTGCAACGGGTTTGGCGCTCCCACACTATTTTCCCCAAAAATTCAATATGGGGGGGCGTGCGGGCCCTGGAAAGTAGGGTTTTTGGGGCCACAGGTCACGAGTGTGCCGTGAAAACGGGTTTTCCCCAATTTCCCAAAAATAACTTCACTAAATAATCGATTTTTTATCATCACGTTTAAAGGGGAATCCCTAGACTGGACTAAATTTTGGGCTAACAAGAATATATGTGACACACAAAAAAGTATATCTCTTTTAAGGGCCCTTACGACGGGGTTTTCTTACAGTGGCGGAAAATTTTGGGAAATTTTTTGGACATTTTTTGGGGTTGAATTTTTTGTTAAAAAGGGGAAATTTAAAAACCAGCTCAGAGATCTTTGGGGTTTTTAAAACCCCTAGTTTTTTTTTTATCAAAAAATATGTACGTTTTTACCCAGGTTTGAAGGTAACTTTTTTTCAAATATCTCTGAAACCCTTTTTTGGGTTTTATAGAATTTTTGAATTTTGGGTAAAAATTTCACAACAAAAACAGGGAAGTTTTTTAATTTTTTTTCATTTTGAATTTCGTGGGGAAATCCCAAAATTTGGGCACTTCTTTTGGGCTTCATTAAACTTTTTCTTAAGGTACAAAAAGGCTTTGACGGCCCTACGAAAAAAACTCTTTGAGTGTACTGTTTCCCCCCAAGACGCTGCAAAAACAGGCGCCCTCAGCTCCAGTTTCCGGCCGCCCATCTTCGCGGGTGTAGCGGCACCCAAAAGGCTAACTGAGGGGGTTTTTTTTTTCGCGAGGTTCCCTGCCATGCGCTCGACTCTTTTTAAAACACGGGAATACAAAAATGGGTTGGGGAGCGGAAGGGAAACGTGGGGGACTGTCTAGTTTTACGGGGCCCTTTGCGGTAAATGAATTAGTATTTATGTTTCAAATTTTTTTTTCGATGGTAAAAAAACCGTTTTTATAATACTAGGCGTTTTTGGGTGTTTAGTGAAAAATAGCAATGTACAATACTAGATTAAAAATAAAAGTTACTGTCAGTGTCATACAATTGGCAGTACAAAAAACCGAAATAGCCTGGAAAAACGCGAAAAAAGGGCAAAAGTAGTACATCTCACACAAAAATTGGGGGGGGTCCTTTAACAACTTTTTTTTACCCCGTAAAATAAAAACCCCCCTGCAAGTTATTTTCTTTTAAAATTAATATACATGAATATTTCCCAAATCCCGTTTATGCCTATTTTAGATCGACATTAAAAAGTGCATTTTCCGGGGAGCCTGATTTTGGAATCTGAGTCGGGCCCCGCCCAGGACTCAGGAGTAATTCTTTTTTTGAAAAAACCTCACTCGGTATTTTTTATTGCTAGGAGTAAAATTTTTATTGCGGGCAAAAATTATTTTCCCCCAAAAAGCAAAATAAAAAGCAAACTAGTGAATATTTTATTTATTTTCTACAATTTAGAGATAAAAAAAATCCCCCCGAAAGGGGTTTGAAACCCAAAACTACGGGAGTTTTTCCGACTAACCAAATCCCCCAGAAAATAGTGAATTTGTCTGCTAGTCTCGATAGAACAGTTGGCAAGAGTAAACGGTATGTTTACCGGAGGTTTTGGGTTCGAGACCGGGGCCCAGGTTTAAGGTTTTTTTACAATTGCCCTGTGTCAAAAAAATTAAAAAAGGTTTTTAATAGTAAATTCCAAAAAAAATATTATTTTATTAAAAAAAGATTTACTATAATTTTTAATGCAAGGGGAGAAATTCATTTTGTTCTATATTGTTTTATAATTTTAATTTTGTATCTATAACTATTTATAATGGAAATAACTTTCCCCCGGGGGCTGATCCAGGCTAATAATATTAAACCCCATCGCACGTGGCAGCCTACCCCGCCACTGCTTTTATGCTAAAAATAAGAGTGGGACTAGAGAACGGTTTTTAAATGTGCACTATTAGACACCAGGAAACATACATTTAGGCTATGTATGAAAACCCCCCCAAATATTCGTATTGCATTTTTGATCCTTTCTTGGGAAAGTGTTATGAGAATGAGGGAAAGTGAAAAAAACTTGTATCGCTTGGGATCTGGAAAATGGAAATTTAGTACCGGAATTAGTGAGAATGGGGGGGGGGGGGGGGGGGGGGGGGGGAGAGCTGGATGCGTAAAAAATAAGCCGTCCGTGGCAGCTAAACGTTTTTTTGGGGAGGTCCAAAAAGGGATGAATTTTTTATCGGAGGAAAGCGGGTTTGAAAACCCCCATGGCCTTTTCCCGGATTGTCCTTCAAACCCCTTTTTTTCCACTTAAACGTTTAATAGAATAGTGTAAAAATAGGGACTAAAGGGAAAGTATTATAATTTTTCTATACCCAAAAATGTCTATTATAAACGGGGGCCCTTAAATTTTTTCGGAATCAAGGGTTTAAAACATTATGAAGGAGAAATAACAAAAGAATTGTTTAATTTTTCCTTGCCAAAAAAAAAAATATTTTTGCCCCAATTTATAGGGGGTTTTTTGCAGTGATTCCCGTCATGACATTGCCCGAAAACTCCAGGATAAATTTTCCGATATACCTATCGTCCAGGGCCTGTTGTTACCATGTTCCAAATTGAAAGGGAAATTTTTCTTGGGGGTGTGCACGAGCTTTTCCCGGGAAAAAGTAAAGGGCCCAGGGGGAAAATCCAAATATGCGAGGCGGGAAACCCCCCCCCCTCCCGGAAGCCCAAAAAAACTAAAGCTGAGGTGGGTGCGAAAAAAAAATTCAAAAAAAATTAGCCTAATGTCTGTTTAAAGTTACCACCCCCCGTTTTGGAAATTACCCCTATTTTGTTTTTTTGTTTAAAAAAAACATTTCGCCCCACCAACAACGCGCCTGAAAAAGGGGTTTGCGAAGCTTTGTAAAAAATTAGCAGTTTTTACAAGATGTGTTGAAGTTCTGCATTTTTAAGCTGGTTTTTGGGGGTAATTATTCATTAGTTTTGGGTCGTTTTTTTTGGTTTAGTGACCAGGCAATTTCAAAATATTGGTAAAAATATTTCTAAAAATAATTTGTTACCCAAAAAGGGGATTTGTATTATGTTTTCCAAAAAAAATCGCTAACTTTTTACTCAATTTCACCAAATCAAAGATATAAAAGTTATAAAAATTATAAAAAAACAGAAAGAAATTAAAATTGGCTCGCAAAACCAAAAACGGGTATATTCATAAAATGAAACCCCTGATCGCATTTTTTTCGTTTTCTATTTTTATACAAAAAAAGGGTTTAAAAAGGGGGTTTTTTTTTTACTTTGATTCGAATTATTTATTATATTTCAAAAAAGACCCTTTAAAAAAATCGGGCTGGAAAAAAATCCTAAACCTATCCAATTGAACCCATTATCTCGGGAAAAAAAAACTTTATGCCCGCGGAAAAGTATATTTGTAGCTATTCGCAAGCTGTACTTGGTGTTCGTGGGCCCCTTCCCCCTGGGCCGACTGGATATTTGGGGTGTTAGATTTAAACGAATGTAAAATTTCTTTTTAAAAAGGCCTCGACCCAAAAAAAACTGCCCTGAACTGAGGGGAAAAAGTTAAAACATGAAATTTCTTGTGGCGGGGTTTGAACCCCCTGAACCCTCCGAAACCCGAATTTTAAAAAAGCCCACGATTTTTTTTTTATCCCCGTCATACCTGTTTCGTTAAAAAAAAAAATGGAACGGGGGAAAATTTTCTCAAAAACATAATTTTTTAAAAAACCCTGGGTTTTTTGGGCTTGGTAGGGGGGAAAGATGAATTCGATTCAACGGTAAGTTTTTTGCTATTTCTGTGTTGCACCAAGTTTGCGCATGGGGGGCATTTAATTTTTAAATGGGGTCGATTTCGGGAAAACCTGGGAAAAAATCAACAAAAAAAACTAAAATGAAAAAAAAAATGAAAGTAAGTGATTATTTATGAATGAATAAAAGAATGAATGAATGAAGGAAAGGGAAAGGGAAGGGAAAGGGAAAGATGATATTTTTTTTTTCATTGCCCCTCCTCCTCTCCCCCCCCCCCCCCCCCCCTAGAGTGCGCATGGTGGGCATTCATTTTTACTGGGTGTCGATATGTCGGGAAACCCCCGAAAAAAAATAAAATGAAAAAAGAATGAATGTAAATGATGAAGGAAAAGGAAAGGGAAATATTTTGGGTTTTTATGTGCCCCCCCCCCCCCCCCCCATGAAAAAGCATGGGGGAAAATTAAAATTTGGGCTTTGGGGGTCCCATAAATCGGGAAAACCTAGAAAAAATCAACGAAAAAAATTTAAAATGAAAAATGAAAAGAAAGTGAAAATTTAAAAAAGGAAAATATTTTGTTTTTCCCTGTGCCCCGCCCTTTCCCCCCCTTGAAACAACTATGCGCACGCCCACGTCACCCCCTGCAATGTGGTAAGGGTCGGGGTTTTAAAGAGTTAGTTATGTAGCCTAGAGATTTCAACATCCCCCCTAGCTCCCGGGGCCCGCGTGCTGCCCCTGAAGTAAAATGAGGGTCAAATAGACACCCCCGACCTTCGACGTGCGGGTCCTCTCTAGCCTTTTGGCCCCCTGGGGCCAATGACCCGTCTCGTTTCAAAGGGCCCAGTTTTTTCCCCCCCCCGCCCCGGGGAAAATGGAGGGGGGGGGGAGTAATAGCGTTTTATAAAGAAATAGTGAATTCCCGAAGCTGTTTGGTATTATTTACCGAAAAAAAAGGCCCCCCTAGGGATTCCCCTTTAAAAGTAACGGTTTGGGCTTTTTTGGGAAAGCTTTAAATTTTTTTCCCCCTTTTTTTATCATTTTATTTTTTAGTGCACAAACCCATTATGTGATTTTATTTATTTATTTATTTATTTATTTTTGTTGTTGTTATTATTTAGTTCTAAATCAAATTGAGATTGGTCCACACCCAATGGCTATCAAAATAAGGACTGGGAACGGTTTCCCGACCCTAAAAACGCAACAAATGTACGGTTTTTGAAAACTTTCTAATGTAGGGTAGCACAGTAATATTATGGTAAGTTTGGTTTCTATCGTGAGACGTGGTATATAAACGTACGGACAGTAAAGTGATGCAAGTAGTGGATCTTACTCCCTAATACGATTATGTCGCTTCGTGCAGCACTGTACTCTAGCTCTAGCCCTACCTTGGGGTACACCATGCACCGCAGCTATTGTGCACCTTTGATCTGACCAACCACAAATTGAGCCATTGCATTAGTTATGCGTGGTCGAACAGTTTGTTGTCGGGGGGATTGCAGTGCTGTGGTGATATCCCATACATATTTGATATGTTAGAGCGCTTGCCAGAATAGGAGCCAATTCTCTAGTGTTCAACATGTATGATCGACATTCTCGGTATTGGACAAGAAAAATCTTTTCCGTGAGGATGCCCGCCGTAGGGTACACATCAGAGCTAACAGATGGGACCCTCCCGTAAGGATGCCCGCCGTAGGGTACACATCAGAGCTAACAGATGGGACCCTCCCGTAAGGATGCCCGCCGTAGGGTACACATCAGAGCTAACAGATGTGACCCTCTTCTAACTAGGTTCATTGTAGCTTGCCGGTCTCGACGGGATTCGAACCCGGGACCTCCCGAATCAGTCTCGCGTTTTACGCTTGAGCCAGCACTGTCTGTATTGGATAAGAGTTCAACGTAACATCTAATATCCTGGTTCCAAACATAACATTACGACTATTGTACCACCCTCTAATCGACATTTTAAAAGTCAAAGGAAGATGACTGACATGTTGGCTAAATGAAATGAAATAGGAGTTTCAATATAACAGAACATTTAAAAACGTTTGTTTGGGGCGGAACGTAACATTCCAGCCACTCTTGTCAGTCATGGCATGGGACAAGTGTCAACAAGTTTTTTAAATATCCCCGTTCGACCCCCGCTACTCGACCCCGCCACTTCGTACTTGACCCCCCCTACTCAAACCCCCCCTACTTGACCCCCGCTACTTGACCCCCGCTACTTGACCCCCGCTACTCGACCCCCGCTACTTGACCCCCCGCACTTGACCCCGCTACTTTTACCCCCGCTACTCACCCCCGGCCCCGCTATCGCCCCCCCCCGTACTCGACCCCGCTACTCGACCCCGCTTTCTTTACCCCCGCTACTTGACCCCCCGCTACGCACCCCGATTGACTCCCCCTACTTGACCCCCCCACTTTACCCCCCTACTTGACCCCCCCACTTGACCCCGCTATTGCCCCCGCTACTGAACACCGCTACCGACCCCCCCCTACTCGACCCCCGCATCGACCCCCCCTACTGCCCCCGTACTTGACCCCCCCTACTCGACCCCTGCTACTCGACCCCCGCTACTTGACCCCCCCCTAATTGTACCCCGCTACTTGACCCCCCCCTACTCGACCCCGTACCGACCCCCCCTACTACCCCCCTACTCGCCCCCCCTACTCGACCCCCCCTATCGACCCCCGCTTTCTCGACCCCGACTGACCCCCCTTTTTGACCCCGTTCTGGCCCCGCTACTTGACCCCCGTACTCGACCCCGCTACTTGGGCCCCCCCACTTTACCCCCGCTATTGAACCCCCCTATCGACCCCCCCTACTCGACCCCCGTATTGACCCCCCGCTATTTACCCCCGCTACTTGACCCCCCCTTTGACCCCCGCACTCGAACCCCGCCCCCACCACCCCCGCTACTCGACCCCCCCACTGCCCCCTACTTGACCCCGCTACTCGACCCCCCCTACTTTACTCCCGCTACTTGACCCCCGTACTCCCCCCGCTACTCAAACCCCCCCTACTTTACCCCCCCCTACTTGACCCCCGACTCACCCCCCCTACCGCCCCCGTACTTACCCCCCCTACTCGACCCCCCCCCATCGACCCCCCCTTTTGCCCCCCCCTACTTGACCCCCGCTACTTGACCCCCCCTACTCGACCCCCCCTACTCGACCCCCCCTTTTTTGACCCCCTCTACTCGACCCCCCCACTTCCCCCCCTACTGACCCCCCCTACTTGACCCCCCTTTCTCGACCCCCGCTACTTGACCCCCCCCTACTTTCCCCCGCTACTTGACCCCCGCTACTCGACCCCCGCTACTTGACCCCCAGGGTCACCAAAACGTTCTACATCATCCTTGTTGAAGGGCAAGGTCAACCAAAAAAACCGATTATGTTCGGCTTTATCGGAGACTGACCGAGTCTGTTCGGTCTTCATCGTGGACGTAAACACCAGTCAGTTCGGTCTTCATCGTGAACGTGCCACACAGAATGGTGATTTCGGTCTTCATCGTGAGACTGAAAACCAAAAAATATGTTCGTTTTCACGTGAGACGTGACAACACAGAAGATGATTTTCGGTCTTCATCGTGAGACGTGACACACACAGAAAGGTGATGCTCTCCAAAACTAGATAACATTTTATAACATTTTATATATTTTTTTATTTCGGCCTACATGAATATATTTATTCAAAACTGATCTAAGTGGAAGGAAGACTAAAATATCGCTCACTATTATAAGTTACAATCTACCAGTTCGAATTGGGGGGTATGGGCCGTTTCGATTCTTCCCCTCGTTTCTAAAGTTTTTCCTCGGTTGTCCTCGTGGAAAGGATAATAAAATATTGCTACTTATGTCCTTCTTACATATACCTCCTTTCAAACTCTACGAACACCCTAATTGTCTAGATCTTCTCCTAGAACGTCACGCCGGCAAACGTGATGTTCACCCCATGGTCTCCTACAGAAAGATGTAAAAAGTTTTATTTTATAGTGATGTCAATTTCGGTATCTCTCAGTTTCATTAATCGGGAAAACAACCCCGAAGGTTTAGGTAATTGATTATTTGGAAATCAATCGAGAAATTAAAATAATATGCGCCACTCAGGAGACCCGGTGTCGATACCCGGCTGAGATGGATTTGTTAATTTCTAAATAATGAACTTCTGTAGCCTGGGCGAAATTAAAACCCCTTGCCCTTTGACCTTCAGGTAGAACGGGGTTTGCTCTCCGTTATCTCATTACTTCTGCTTCCTCCATTATTCTCTTCAGGATCTCGCCTGGTACATTAGCTAAAACACATGAACATCAGCTCGACACGTGACCTTTCTCTCCACAGACACTCATGGTGATACCGTCCTAATTACGCGAGGAATTTAGCCAAAAGTTCAGCTGCCCCAGTAAAGTTAGAACATGGATACAACATCTGTGCAGCCTTGGAGTTCGTCAATTGAAGCAATAACACATTATTCTTGTTACAGACCCCCCCTCTTTTTGTGAGTAAAATTAAAATATTGTTTTTTAATTTAAAAAAAAAACAATGATTTCACTAAATCAGTTTTCTGACATCAAAAAAACAAACGAATTAAAAAATGTTTAAATTTAAAATTTTAAATTTAGATTTAGATATTATAAATCGAAAGGTTTTGACATTGCTATTTTGACATCGATTTTGTGCTTTTTCTTTTGATACTGGCATTTTTACATCGATTCCTTCATTTATTTTTGGTTTGCCTTCATTGAGATGCCCAGATAGTATTTATTTTATTATTTATCGCAAATAGGTATGCAGTTTACATGGTGGCAAGTACCTAAAATTAACAATTTGTAGTTGCATTAAAAGTAGCAAGACTTAATATCTCTTGATTCACACTAATTCTCCCCTTCTGAACCTTTTCACTGAGGATTCCTATCATATAAATAAATAAAATAACACAAGAAATTAAATAATTCGTACCCGGTCGTTCACATAAGTTATTTTAATTTTGGCCCAAGCCAACCCTTGTCGGCGACGTCATCGCCCAACCAGATACCAGGGAACACCGAGCCAACTCGTTGGACACGACTCCCCGCCAACCCTTGTCGGCGACGTCATCAGGGAACACCGAGCCACCTCGCTGGACACGACTCCCCCCGCAGGCGACGCCAGTTGCTCGTTGCTAGGACTGTTCCAAAGTACACTATATGAACCCCAGACTTTCTGTGCCAATGTTTCCCTCCACCTTAGGGCAGGTTTGGACCTCTACATGCAGAAGCCTGACAAAGTATAATCTTTTTGTTTTAATTCCTTGATTACTGTGTCAGTGTGTTTATTTTTCGCTCATTAGCTTTATTTAATTTGATGTGTCTAAAAAGTGTCTTAGAAATATGTTAACCAAAAGGAATGTGTATATTATGCAAATTGTAAAACAAATCTGTAAATTATAGACGAATAAAGATTTTACAAAAAAAGTATGGATGGATATATAATTCAATATCAGAAATTAAAAGTATTCTGTCTCTAGCGGGATTCGAACCCGGGACCTTGTGCGTTGAAGCATGGAGTCCGTACAGCGAGCCACATATTATGTGCAGCAGTTGGGCATTCCAACCCTCAAAGAACACCACCCTTGACAACGAGTGAGGCCTCCCGAGGAACATGTACTTGTTTATTTACTGAGATGTACTATTGTTTGTTTCCAGATTATTCACAAATGACCTTGTCTTGCTCATGAGGTGACCTTCAACCCTCGCGACTTCGCTGGAATCATCTTAAGTTTCTTGCCCAGATCGGTGAGTCCGGACGCTTGTTTTGCCTGTTACTGTTGGTTGGAGAGGAGAGTAGGCCTACTAGCTCTCTTGCCCGTCACTCATCCATGCGTCTAGTGTTACGGGAGCGCGTTACTGCTCTGTGTACACACACCCCAGACCGCCCTTACTGGCAGGGAATAGGACGTGCTCAATGCTCATTGTATGTTTTGGTGTGTTTATAGTTAAACCCCTGTGCTGAGTTATTTTCAACAAAAGCACATTTCGGGAAAAAATCAGAAAGGGGTTGGATAGTTCCCCAAAATTATGTGACATGTTTGAAAAAACATGAACATGTAAAACATTTAAAACAATTTTCTCTCATGATTGTTTAACAACCCCAAAACAACCCCCTCAGAAAAACAATCCCCACCAAAAAATACAGATAGGGGTGGGATTGTTCCCAAAATTATGTAACATATTTGTAAAACCATTATTTTCTCTCCCATGATTGTGAAACAACCCCAAAACACCCCCCCTAAAAAGCACCCCTCCCCCCATAAAAAAACACAAATAAAAAAATACGGATATAGTGGTGGGATAGTTCCCAAAATTATGAAACATTTGAAAAACCATAATTCCCTCTATTACGATTTAAGACCAAAACCTCCTAACCCGCTAAACCAACCCCCCCAAAAAACACAAAAAATAAAACTTTTTTTATGTTAAAAAAAAAATTAGTCATTGTTGTAGACGGTTGTAGGCTTTTGACATGGTCGGGTGTGTAATGTGCTATGCACGAGTTATCATATGAAGCATCCGACGTATAAGAAACTTTGCAAAATTGTCAAGAAACATACAAATGTACAGCTATACAGTCGTATATTATTATTTTTTTTGTTAAACAGTCAGAAAAATCACAAAATACTCAATTTAGGAATTCCAAAATCCCCAATAATGATTTGGTAAAATTAAGAGTTCTAAACAACCATAAAACAATTGTATTTTTTTTTACATCTGTATTGTGAGCAGAAGCGCTAACCACAAGACAACGAGCCAAAAAAATGGCATAGAGAGTGAGGATTCTCGGTGGGTGAAACATAACAGTGTGAAAGCAACTAATAACCTGGCCTGAACTGAAAGCACCCCAGCCAGACAGCTGCAGACGCCGGGCTGACGTATCTATCTTGATCTGTGCTGGGTGGTTCCTGTTTTACGTCCGGTGCGGGTTCGGTTCGGACATAACTGTCCCCGTCACGAATATGGCGCGGGACAGTTACTGAGCGAACGCACGCGATATTTAGGGCTTGCTGACGTCTCTATTATTACACTAGTGCTAATCGAGACGATGAGAGGTGATAGATGACGTTGAAGGACGATTACAAAAAAAATACCTTTGCGGGATTCGAACCCACGTACTCGTAGAGCCAAATTTCGCTTTGGACCAGCGCCCTAATCGTTTGTGCCACCGCGTAGAGTTAGGGATTTTGATTTACTGTTTAGTTTGTAAACAGATTGTAGTGTACTCATTTAGGTTTGGTGATAGTAATACTCGTCGGTCACAAAATAATAAATTGGTATTGGAAATAACAGTCCAGTTATGTTTTCCACGATCTTTTCTTTAGTAAATTTAGTTAGTATCAGTACTGCCCCGCGATTCCCTAAGGTCCGCGTTAACGTTAAATATCACTTTGGCGTAAATTAACGATAACATTGCGAGTTTGTGATTCACTAACGAATTTTATCGTCGGCGGACGTTAAAAGTGACGTCATTTTTAACGCGATCCAAACCCCTGCCTTTAGGCCTGCGTTAAAAAATATGGACGTTATGTTTACGTTTTTTCACCTCCACTTCAAATTTTAGAAGCATTGAATAATCGTATTTTGTTGTGATGGCTATCTAAATAATCAATTTTCAGGTTAATAAATATGTTTTAGTGTAGTAAAGTAGCATCTATACTGCATTTATAACATACACAAATAGTAATAACCTAAGGTAATAACAAAGATTAGACATGTAATAACATAACCTCAATTATGCAAAGAGTTCAATGCCGAATATATTTACAGTTTTGTTTTAGGGAATCACGCGTTAACCTAACGTGCGGTAAATGTTTAACGTGGTGGCGTTAAATTTAACGTTAACGCGGACCTTAGAGAATCGCGGTGCTGGTGCAAAATGTCTGAGATTGCTCGATATCAACGAGACCAATAACAATTTTAAATAATTTCAAATGTATTTTAGCAAAATACTATATACAATAACTAATTTTGTAATATAGTGTTTTTTCAAGTCCAGAATTTTTCTCAAACATCGAACAGTACCGGCCGGATAGTAGTTTATTAACGGGCCCTGCCAAGTGTCGGTGACAGGGGTCAGCAGGGGAAGTGTTAATACTAAACAGCTCAGCCGACCGGATGGCAACTAAGATTGATGAGCTGCCCCTGCCCGCCCGGTGTAGGCAACCTGTGGTACGTACGTGTGCTGCTGGCCGGTCGTAGCCAGGGGCTCGGATCTGCTCGCTTCCTGGCGCTTGGTAACACGTGCGCTACGACTCTGCTCAGGCCCGCAACCCACTAAGCGTCCTTGCCCGCCGCCGTTAGCGCGCCCTGTGGTACGTACGTGTGTCTGCTGGCGCGGTCGTAGCAGGGCTCGGATCCTGCCTGTCCTGTTGGGTCTAACCGTGCGCTACACTCTGCTCAGGGCAGCCCAACTAGATTGATGAGCTGCCCCTGCCCTCCCGGTGTAGGCAACCTGTGATACGTACGCATTTGTCTAATCAATCCACTTAAAAATGTGGAAACCGTCTCCTTCACGGCTTAATTTATGATTTTACGGGATGAATATGCATTCAATACCCCACCAAGAAGTAGGTACTCGTTATACATCAAGGAGTCTCACTCTCATCATACTCTTCTAATCTAATCATGGTTATTCCTCCGTGCTCTGAGTTTGTAAACAATGACCGTGGAAAGTCCCCGCTCTGCTCCTGCGCTAATCACATTCCGCGTTCCTGTCGATGCGCTTGCGTTTCGTCATCTGCTGCACATGCACATGCAACTACACGTCACCCTGTCTGTGGTTACTGGCACCAGAGTTTACAGAGCACCAAGGTTAGGTATGCTGTGTTTCGACGGGGAAAGAAAAAGGATACAGAGAAAAACGTTATTTTTTAGTCAAATGGACAATGGAGATTATGGTATGGGACTTTCCACGTTGGGTTCGGTATTTCCTGCTACAAGCAGTATCAGATTGCTATAGCAAGAAGTAACATGCATTTTTCCCGTAATTGCGCCACATATTACTATACAATTTACGATAATTGTGTTTATCATTTAAATTGTAGAAATGTAAATATGTTAATGTAATTTCTCATGTTAATATTGTAGATAATAGGGAAGACTCACAGTGTTTTTTTTTTTTTTTTTTTATAACTCTACAATATTCAGGGCCGTTTGCGTTAATAAATAACTTTCATCATTATTAATAAAATATTTTTTATTGCGCCGCATGTTACTTCATAATTTACAATAGTAATTGTTTTTATCATTTAAATGGTAGAAATGTAAATAATATTTAAATGTAATTTCTCATATTAATCAAATGTAGATAGGGAAGACTCACAACGGTTTTTTAAATTATTTCTCGACTATATTCAGGGCCGTTTGCATTAATAAATAACTTTCATCATTATTAATAAAATATTTTCCGTCATAAAAGTGAGCTTGAAGTTTGCCCGTAATAATGGCGGGAAAACAGGGCAATACGTCATAACCCGCTGTACATGATAACATAAGCATAATATATCCTTGTAGTTGTACCATGAGCATGTGGGTAACTATAACCCCTCTCAATATGAATCTGCCCGGTGCCACCTCGTATTTTGGCCCATTTGCCCGGAATCCAAGATGGCGCCCAACAAGGTGTCAACTATATAGTGTGTGATGTACACGTCAGGGGTTCATTGTTGGGTTTTACGGGCCAAGGAGAACGATGGAAAAAGTTGCTTAAACGTCCAATAAACGGAAATATCATTATGAAAATGGCGGCTACGTTGGTTGATACGGTGAAAAACGGGATCTATATATTTTTATCTAAGAACTCAATATGATTACCATTAAAAGAGTGATATAAAACATTCAATTTATATTAAATCTTCCTTTTTACTGTAGTAACCCTAATCATCCAGTAGTGGGGCTATAAGCCGGCATGATTTGATGTTCGGCGTACAACTAGAGCATACTTGATAATGATGGACATAACTAGAGCCTACTTGATAATGATGGACATCAGTACGCCCATATCATATCATGTTTTCAATATTTTTTATAGATCAATGAGAGAATGGGAAAAATTTTCTATAATCAATAAATGGAAAAATGATATGATAGATGCCTTCATAATAATTGTTTACACAATTATATAAAATCCCAAATAGATGCAACTAAAATTGGATGATGAATTTGAAAGCTGGCTGGTCCAATATGGTTTCTTTCTGCTCTAAATGCAGAAGGT
Organism: Sweltsa coloradensis; assembly: GCA_024449915.1. Taxonomy (NCBI): domain Eukaryota; kingdom Metazoa; phylum Arthropoda; class Insecta; order Plecoptera; family Chloroperlidae; genus Sweltsa; species Sweltsa coloradensis. The sequence goes on from JAMZAV010000643.1 coordinate 190,436, forward strand.
CTCGACTTCGTTTCCCGGTGATGACTAAAGTTTCTTAACTTCTAAACGAACTTTAAATCGTAAATATGACATGTTATGGTAACGTTAGTTAACTTTTTTAGGCGTTTAGTAAGCAAGCACAGCACAATCATTTGTTTTAAGTCGTTTCTAGCTAGCCAATTATCAATGCTGGTGACATCCACTGGGGAATCGTGACCTTGTAGTGCGTAGGTAGACTCTTAAACAAACTAATGAAATAATTTAATATTTGAGATGTTGTCGATAAAAGTACTGACATATTTTAATTTATAAGTTGTGATCCAGTGTAAAGTAACAACTTTGAATATCATCTAAACTTGGCAATAACGATCAATTTCTTTGATATCAGCAAATAATGTATAGACTACTGATTCGCAATATACACAGAGGAATTTCTTGACGTCATTACTTTAGAATTCGCTGTCATCATATTTCTCACTGATACTTTAATTATTCAAATACATAGCTGGTCGGAAGGATTGGCATATTGACAATTTATTTCTCAGTCGATGGTATTTTAGTCGGTTTTATGTCGAAACAATCGTTTTTTGGTAATCACATTTATTATATTTTATGTTATTTAAATGTAGCCACAAATAAATAAAATAAAATCAATGTGATTTCCAAAAAACGATTGTTTCGACATTAAACTGACTAAAATACCATCAACTGAGAAATAAATTGTCGATATGCTATATCAATCGTTTTTAATAGATATATTTAATAGATATTTAATTAATATAGCATATCGACAATTTATTTCTCAGTTGATGGTATTTTAGTCAGTTTAATGTCGAAACAATCGTTTTTTGGAAATCACATTTATTTATTATTATTGCTATCATGGAATAGATTATCGATTGCTGATGATTTATTACTGGAGATTAACATTTGATTTCGTAGGTGAGCTTTAATTTAGTCGACGAAAAACACGAGCTTAAAAATTACAATGCATTTATTTTTCAAAGAAAGAAAGAAAGAAAGAAAAGCAACGGTTAAACATTCCGATATTTTGCTTTTTTTCCAATGTTTTGGTTACATTGATGATATCAGTGGTTGTGTTGGTTATTTCAACAGCAGCACGTACAGTCGTGTGAGAGTGAGACGCTGTCGTCTCACTTGTCTCACGCGATGTGATCTACCATGTCTTGTAATGCTCTCGATATTCTAATCAACCTTGATACACATTGCTGATAATTACTGTTACACGCGTGGTTCACAGCTGCTACGTGTTTCAGAGTTGCGAGGTACAGAGCTAAATAAGTTGTGAGTAGCTATTCATTTAGCGATTCTCGAGCCGATATAAACTACTAGGAAAACGCTTAAGTCCCGCCGCGTTGTTGGATGAGCGTATATGGTGCATTGAGATGCCATGTGTTACGCGGATTTTCTGTTGTTCTGTGAAAAAATCATTACTAAGTCGAAGATTTTTTTAATTAAATTAAATTATATAAAAAATTAACCTAATTTTTATAATTAAATAAAATAAAATAAAAAAATAACTTAATTGTTATAATTAATCGTAATTTTTTAAAAGAAAAAATCGTAAAATTGCAATTTGCATAAGAAATAATTATTCGATTGCGCTCAAATTTAACACGAATATATTAATTCATGAAATTAAGGTTCTGTAAAAAAATCATTACAATAGGATAAAGCATGTAGGTGTTATAAGTCAAAGAATTGTTTTCAAAAAGAAAAAAAAACGTAAAATTTTGATTTTCATGAGAAATAATTTTTCGATTACGCTCAAATTTCACACGAATATCTTAATTCATAAAATTAAGGATCTGTGAAAAAATCATTACAATCGGATAAAGCATGTAGGTGTTATAAGTCAAAGAAGTTTTTTAAAAATCGAAAAAAATCGTAAAATTGCGTTTTTTATGTGAAACAATTTCCCGATTGCGCTCAAAAACGTGGCAGTTCTAAGTTCAGAGATTTCGAGGGTTCCATAAAATTTCATTGCAATCGGAGTATCGGTTTAGCCGGAATCGTGTTAACAAACAACAAAAATACAAAAAGAAAGAAAGAAAGAAAAAAAAAAAAAAAAAACATTCCGGGTTTTTTTCTCCAGTGTAGTGAAATGGAATCTTCGCTTCGCTCGCTACGCTCGCTACGCTCATCCAATAAGATCCGTTATCTCATTGTTGTGAACTTCAAACAGATCACTGAAAACTGCAATACCGGTACTGGATAATTAGTCCGGATGTTAAGAGACTTGACCTTGCATTTTTTGATACAAGCAAGGCACTTGGCACATGTGTTCTAGGGACCATACCCTACTAATTTTGAGGTGGAGCCATCGTGATATCCCGTGCAAGGGACCCGTTATCGCATGTGCCTACCCCTGCTGATTTGAAGGGTTGTTTAGCAAACCAATTCGGTGTTTGTTGATAGAAACTTGTAATTTTTACCAAAAAGGGTTAACATTAGGCTTTACATACTGGCAACGGGGAATTGCGGATTTCTTCATAGTTATGGGATGATTGGGGTTTAAATTTTGGTAGTTGAACATTTTGATTTACATTTTTATTGATGACACCCTTGGTTAATTGTTGGATTTCTATGTTAAAGTACTTATCAAAATCTTCAAACAAAATGATGTTGTAAAAAAATATGACTAGCGACCCCTAATTTTGTCATAATGACCTGTTGACATAATGACCTGAGTAGTGACCTATTTGATAAATTGTTAAACATAGTCGTGTGACCACTCTATTTTAAGCTTAGATGAAGTAGAATAACATGAAATAATTTTCAACATGCCACGTTGACCTGTGACCTTTATCGTCCTTATTTGACCTTGATAACTGTTTCAGCATGACTGCATAATGTATACTTATATTTTATATAGCACATCCAAATGCATGTGTTATTAACAAGTTGATTTAATAAATGAACTCAACATGTAAGTGTATCATATGATTTTAGGCTGCATTGCGAACGCTTTTTATTGTCGCGTTGATGGATGAGCAGTTTTGTACCATTGAACTTTATTTAACTATACTTTTACCTCGTCGTTTTTTCAACGTGTTTACGTAGAATATGCCATTTTTAAAAGAGTACCAAGTTCGTTATGGTAATAAACCATAAAAAAAAAATAATAGTAATTGGCGTGGGGGATGTTGTCCTATTCCAAGGGCGAATCGGGGCCAAGCAGTGGTCCGTTTTCAAATAACTGATCGCTAGTTGCTCATCAATGATGTAAAATTCAACAAGGAATTGGTTCAGATCCGCTTGTATTGGAGTAAAATGAACGTTTTCTCTTAGTAGTGGACCAAAATGTGACTAGTTAGAATAAGTGTAAGATAATAAGTGTAAGATGACGTCTAAGCGTAGCAGACGCTAGTTCGTTCTTGAGGAAGGGAGGAAAGACACTGTCTCCATAATCTTAGATTGTAATTGAGTGGCCGTAGGGAAGGGGGGGGGGGGGGCCCAACCCATCACGTATTTTTGCATCTACAGGTGGGGCATTTACTACAGAACCTTTTTGACTGGTATTCAAAACCAAAGGCATTTCATTAGATCCAATTTGGTACAAGATATCAACGCCCCCAATACAGACAAGGACGATGAGCTTGGTTGATTTTCATGAGCAAAGAATGCATGCTAGATCACCAGATCGATGCCAGCATGTAGCTATGTATAGTTTACTGAAGAGAATCGCTCTTGAGGCTGGTCATTAATTTTGGCCTTAGATTTAAGAACAAGAGGTCGACTGGCTGTGCTAAAGAGCAGAAATTTGTTTATTATATGTGGTCCATACAATATTTAGCAAATGTACTCACTGCCGCGCCACCAGCGAGCGAGAGAGTGCACACTCTCGGAAAATGGTCCCAAAAAGTGTGCGATTCAAACATATGTTTTTTGTAGGTTTGTATTATTTATGTTATTGTTTATATTAACGTCATACTACAGATCACTTATTCTAACTAGTCACATTTTGTCCATCATAGAGAAAACGTTCATTTCACTCCAATAAAAGCGGACCTGAGCAATTCCTTGTTGAATTTCACATCATTGATGAGCAACTAGCGATCAGTTAGTTGAAAAACGGAACACGGATTAGATACGATTCACCCTTTGGGGAATAGGACAACATCAACAACGCATTAGTACTATATTTATTTTTTATGGTTTATCACCATAACGATTTACCAGGAACTTGTACTCCTTTAAAATGGCATATTCTACGTAAACACGTTGAAAAACGACAAGGTAAAAGTATAGTAAAACAGGGTTCAATGGTACAAAAACTGCTCATCCATCAACCGCGACAATAAAAAGCGTTCGCAATGCAGCCTAAAATCATATTGATACACTTACATGTTGAGTTCATTTATTAAATCAACTTGTTAATAACACATGCATTTGAATCTGCTATAAAAAATAAGTATACATTATGCAGTCATGCTGAAACAGTTATCAAGGTCAATAAAGGACGATAAAGGTCACAGGTCAACGTGGCATGTTGAAAATTATTTCATGTTATTCTACTCATCTAAGCTTTAAATAGAGTGGCCACAGACTATGTTTAACAATTTATCAAATAGGTCACTTCTCAGGTCATTATTCAACAGTCATTATGACAAAATTAGGGGTCGCTAGTCATATTTTTTTACACCTTCATTTAGTTTGAATATTTTGGTAAGTACTTTAACATAGAAATCACAACATTAACCAGGATGGCATCATTAAAAATTTAATCGAAATGTTCAACCCCCAAAATTAAAACCCCAATCATCCCTTAACTATGAATAAATCCACAATTCCCCGTTGCCAGTATGTTAAGCCTAATGTTACCCCTATTTGGTAAAAATTTCAAGTTTCTATCACCAAACACCGAATTGTTTTGCTAATCAACCTTCAAACCAGCAGGGGGTAGGCAACATGCGAATAACGGGTCCCTGCACGGGATATCACGATGGCTCCACCTCAAAATTAGTACGGTATGGTTCCCGTCAGAACAATGTGCAAGTGCCCTTGCTTGTAATCATAAAATGCAAAGGGATTGCCCGTATTTAGTATACCTTAAACATCGGACATAATTGAGCCTATACTCTTATAGTAAAGTAGACCGCCGTAGAGGTTAAGCAATAATTAAATCACTTGGCTATATTTTACACATTAGGAAAATCGCTAAAGTCCCACGCGCTTGATTGGATGAGCTTTTTTAAAGGTTTTTATGTTTGTCGTGGGATATCTTTACTTTTGCAAGTGCTTTTTTGCTGCCTACGAATTATTGAAGTGTGTTTATTCTTTTTGTTTTTAATTGTATTTTATACCTTTTTAAAAAACTTTGTTTAAAAGCTTTATTTTCTATGGATTCTGGCTGATATTATTTCACACTTTTTCTTTCAAAAGTACTACATAAACCATAATTAATGTCCATTATAATATGAACGTTGTATGCCCACCCGTTTGGTCAGAATTGGCCCAAATGGCAAGAAAATATCGCACAAAAAGTAAAAAAAGTATATTAAAAGCTTTATTTCTCTCGATTCTGGCTAACTTTTTCAACTTTTTCTTTTAGAAAGCAATACAATCAACCATTACTCTAATGTTCCATGTGAAATATGAACGTTGTAGCCCCACCCGTTTGGTCAGAATTGGCCCAAATGGCACGAAATATCGCACTAAAAATCGAAAAAATCGTAAAAGTACGATATTCATGAGAAATATTTCTTCGATTGTACCCAAGAACAATAACACCTCTAAGTTCATAGAAAACGAAGGCTGTCAAATTTTCATCAAGATCGCATATGCCGTTTGCCCGGTGAGAGCGAAAAACAGACGAAAAAAAAAAAAAACAACAAACACGGACGTAAATTTTTGGGGGGTCGGTGAAATTGAAGTCTTCGCTTCGCTCATCCAAAAACAAAAAAAAACGTATTGATTATAGGCTGAGACGCAAGTATTGATGGTTAAACCATGGTTAAACCATGGATTTACAAGGCGAGTTACTATTCTAAGTCCATGGTTTAACTATATTTACACCGCTAAAGGCGAATATATTTTCACCGTCAATTCACCGCTTTTGAGCATGACAAAAAACGAAAATTGCATTTTATTTCGCCTCAAATACAATCATGCATCTCATTAAATGCTACACAGTAATATACATTGTAATCAAGTAGCCTATCTATTCTATTGAATGTAAATTAGCAAATTACCAGTAGCATACATTTGTTCTGACAATACTTTTAAAAAATAACCCATGACAGAAATTATTTATAACATATTTACATGATTACAGCACATTATCATATTATCATCACAAGTGTAATTTTATAATTATTGTTATCGGGTTTGAAACTAATGAAACTCGTTTTTTGCGACAAGGTTAAGAAGCAGCTGTTAAGTCTAATAGTAATAAGCGACCTAATTCATTACTATTCAGTTTCCTGTGTGCATTACCGATGTAAAGAATAAAATAGGTGTATTTAAATGCCTAATTGAGCCCTTAGCAAGGTCGATACTTCAGTGGGAATATCATATAGGCCTACATTTCTCGCCTATTCTTCACAGTTTTACAATATCCGTGTTATAAGAGGGTCGGGGCCATGACACCGAATCGCCTTGACACCGAATCGCCGTGACACCGAAAACTCTAGTAAAAATTTTCAAAGTGTTTCCGGAGACTGTTTCGTTCGAGTCCTCAAAGTCCAATAAAACTTCAGTTTTGGGTCGATATTTAAAAAATGTGTGTGTCCATGCAAACGGGGATAAATTTATTTTAAAAAAAACATGCTATGTAGGCCTACTAGGATAAGTATCACCTTTTTGAGTATACACTCAAAACTTATCGTGATCGATGGAAAAATGTAGGCGTGGTTCGAAAAGTAGAACGCACATTTTCGTCTCCAATCGTAGTTGTAACAAATGCTGTTCAACTAGACGCAAAACTTGTTTCTTGCTACAAAATTTAATTAAATGTGGACCTAAAGCTTTAAAAAATAAATATTTACATTTTTTGTCGTACAGGCACAATTTCACATCTTAATAAAGAAATTCTCAATCCCTAACGCGAAAAACCTTCCGTCAGGAAATTAAATAAATAAATAAGTTCATATTTAGAGTCTACCCACTCAGTCATAATTATAACTGATTTATAGTGGGGGACATTAAACCAAAGTGACAAAGCCAACCCTGTAGGCCCCGACGCAATCGACGAGTGAGCGATAACCAACCAAAGAACGATATTTTTTTAAGTATGAACATTAATCAGTGGTATGGACAGTGCGAACACCCGCGGATCAACGCCAGAATCAACAAGGCCGATTCAAAACAACTTTGAATTTATTATGTGCCTCGTTGCTAGGACGGCTCCAAAGTCACCGTTTACTCAATCCTCAGCCAAGAACTGATGGACACAAGTCCAAATCAAACTTCTGCCTCTAGTGGGAATCGAACTCTGTACCTTCTGCATTGGAAGCAGAGACGATAACAACAAGACCAACGTACATGCGGGTTACACCTGACTAAATGTAGTAGAGAATTGATCTACTTTCCACTGTGTAAACTAAAGCAATAATCTTTGAATAACACACCTAATCAAATTCTCCACGCCAGCAGATAGTGCTGTTCCAGCAAGTCACATGAAGCAATCTAGTGTCTCAACATTCAATGCTGCGGTGATTGTTATATTGCCCAACACGACAAACAACTGTTCATAAAGGCATGGACAAACTGAACTAATTATCAATTAAATCGAAACGTTAATTGATAATCGAGCCGTGGGACGATTTGAATGGTAGATTAGAGGATAATGACATCACACGTAGATCTTGCTCGGATTTCATTCTTACAAGTTGAACGGTTAACATTGTAGCGCTGGCTGGCGATGGTGTCTCAATTCTTCAATATTGCTGGATATACCGTGGTAAAATATTTAGTCAAAGAAAATAGAACCATTTAAAAATGAATATGAAGAAATTAACATGAGAATCGTGTTGTATACAATTTCTGAAAATGCAAGGAATATTGGGTCAGGAAATTGTGAATTTTTAAGGGTATGCATAATATTTAGGCCTATATAATTTGCTGAGGCTGGCGCGGAGACGAGTTTAGACGCTCAGCTTTCAGCTTTTTCCGAGTAAACGGTTAACAACATCGGTCTCATATTTAACAATAACGTTAACAAAGGATCAATCTGTAAGATCCAGTACGCGTTATTTTAGATTAATCCACCGGGTTTGAATTAAAAAATCGTGAAATCTTCGTAATTTGCTCAATTTTTTTGAACTGCGGGAATTTATTATTATTTATTTATTTCAACAAATCAAGCTACAAAGTACACTTAACATGTTGAAGAGAATCAGAGAAGGCGTAGCCCCATAGCAAGAATGCCTGATTCCCTTCATTAAAACTAATCAAAATAACTTAATGTTATTCGAAAACAAAGGATAAAATAGTCAATAAATTAACATAATGTTGTCGTATCAAAATATGGTAGGCCTAATGTAGTATACCGACATATAAAATCAATTTAACTAAAATATTCTTTTATTCTTTTCTTGAAATTTTGAGCATTTTTGATTTCTAGAGGAATAGTATTCCATAAAGTAACAGCACGGTTATAAAAATGATTTTGGTAGATAGATGTTCTAGCACGGGGAGGGTTTAAAATTTATTCTAAGTGTAGAGATTTTGTTAATTTGGTCTTATCGTAAGACAAACACACGATTTGGTGGACATTTCCTGAATTGAAATCCATGTTTTCGTTTTTAAATTTTTTCACGTTTTGGATTTTTAAGGCTAATTCTTGGTAACCAAGTGTGGATATCAATAAAGGAACTCTATTAACAATCATGCAAGATTTGGTAATGATTTATCCAACCGTTTAGCTGCCATCGTCAACACCTAAGCGCATTTTGAGAATGGCCAAGCTGACCCCAGCTCTTAACTCCTAAAAAGTCACCAAAACTCACTAATTTGAGTCTTTATAAGAACATCTTCTTGGTATTATCCACCGTCGGCATATATACACCCTTCATAATGTGCCGCCACTTCTCATCATGCCGTTCGGGAGGTAAATCGTTGACTATACATGTTCCACAGCTCAATTTGCAGCCGGGAAAACCTGAAAAAAGACGGAAATTTTGCTATCGTAGATATGAAACCTAAAAATGAAATTTAAAAAATATAGATTTAAAAGGAAATAATTACTCAACAAACATTTTAATATGGTGATTTTCCGAAAGTCTTCTGGTGGACGGATAGGCTGCAATCATATCGGCTGCCAAGAGCAAATTTAAAAGGTTTCTATGGACATTTTTGATTCCGTTCTGAATATTTTATACTCAATTAGTTATTATGAAACTTTTTTATTATATTGTCTCGGTAGCTAAAATTGTTGACCTACGTCACACATAATCGCAAAACAATATTAAAAAAAAAAAATTATAATTAAAATTGCATTTTAGTGTGAGACGTGACAATTACATTTATTTGATTGAGATATTTATCATTAATCATCGACATCGATTTTTTAAAAACATGTCGTAAAATATATATTGAAAACTAAAGAATGTTATTTACCCTGCACATATTTCAAGTGATTGTTCTCTTGCATGCGAAGGTCCCACTGCTTCAAGTTCTCTCTCTACTCTTGAGGAGCCGCCGATGCTGTTACAACGACAAACATTAGAAGGCTGTGTGACAGTTAAGTTGGGTAACCTGCCACACACACTGTTACGCGCTAGCTGCATTACTGAGTTTGAACCCGCGAACTAAACTGGACTCTTCAATCTCATGAGAATAGACTGAAAATAACAAGTATAATATCTACAGCGTCAATAACATATTTCACATTAGCGTTGACGGATGAGCTTTTTTGTCTTTGGTTGGGCTCTTTTCATAACATATGATGTTTTTTCAAGTGGGCCTACTGTTAAGTTACTAGAAAAATTCACTACGTTCATATTAACTATATCAATTTCTTCTGTAGGCCTAATCTTCGTAATACCAAAATCGAAAAAAATAACGCACGATTTCCATTGATTGCTTTTGGCAAGCTTTGTATAGTAAAGTATATTTTAAAGTTATTATAAGCAATTCTAGAAACATGAAATCCAGTCGTAAAATGTGTGACTTTCGGATACCGAAAGAGGTAGCTCATGCGAGAGGTCGTCGAGTCGTTGCCCGTCACTTTCGACATACAATTTGCACCCCCAAAATATGTTTATGTTTATATCATTCCAAAATTTTAGAAAATTGGTTCCAGCACAAGCTTGGGGAATACTATACAAATTACCCATTTGGTGGCAAATTACTGTCCGTTACTGAAAAGAGTAGTCCTTTGCACTATTTTGAAAAAGTGCTCTGATAGCGACAATCGCACATTCTTACTTGACATTTTGGTGCAAACCACAACCCTCTAGGACAGTGGTTCCCAAACTGTGGTACGCGTACCCCAGGGGTACGCGGGGAGTTTCAGGGGTACGCGAAAAATTCCAGGATAACCAAAAAATTGCCATTTACTGCTTTATTATAAACCTTGCTGCTTGATGATGTCCATCTTCACAAGATTGTGAAAATTTGCATTGTCGAACACCTGAAAAATTTGCGGAAAACAGTTTGTGAATATTTTTTATTTCATGGATATTTCCTCTGCATGGGCGAGGAATCCATTCAGCAACTCTGACAACATGGATCTTGTATCGTTGTCCACAGAACGCATGAATGTCTGTTGGAGATAGCAAACGATGGTGGGCTAAAAGAAAAGTACAGTCATATGCCATTGATCGACTTTTGGTTACATTTGAAAGAGGAACATACACTTCTTTCTAACAAGGCTGTAACTTTGTTAATGCCTTTTTGCACTACGTACCTTTGTGAAACGGCTTTTTCAACATTAACAATGCTTAAAACTAAATACAGAAATCGACTAAATGCTGAGAGAGATCTACGACTAAAATTGTCACCAATAACGCCGGACTTTAAAACCCTTTGTTCCCGTAAACAGGCACATCCTTCCCATTAGTGAGGAGCAACATAAAAATAAAGGTATGTCATTTCTACTGTTTCTAGTTTTTAGAAGGTGGGGGTACGTGGTAGGATCCAAACTGCTCAAGGGGTACACTGTCTGAAAAGTTTGGGAACCACTGCTCTAGGACAAGCCTGTCTTGCTCGAGCTCATCCAGTGAGGTGATGGCATTGATATCTAACTACTGTAGGCTAGATTAGCAGTCGGTGGTCCACTTCCGTGACAATTAGAAGCCATCTTGAAATCCCAGTTTGCATCTTAATTAAATGGGAGCTATTTGTAGACCGAATATTTTTAAAGATGGCCACCAGTTTGACAGCTGAGCATACTAGCCTTTAACATCAAATGATTACTAAATTCCCTTATGCAATAACTTCTTATTGTTTCTGTTTGTGCATTCCCATGCTGCACAAGCTAAAACCATATCAAACAATCCAATAAAATACTTTATTGCTTTGAAAAAGCATAAATTAAAACGCTAAATCGCCATCTTGAACTGGATTTTCGACGCTTCAATTTGCTACGCTCGCGCCTGTGCGGAGGTATTGGAGACTGCTAATCTAGCCTACAACAGGGGTTTAATATCTGTTGGAGATGGTGTTACAGATCGTCTCTCAGTGCATGTGCAATGTGATGCATGCCTGGACGTGTGACAGTTATGTAACAGGTGTTTAGCATGCGTACCGTGGCTAGGTCGCCCCACGATGTACCGTGCCAGGAGCACTTTCACCTAGGTGTGTTTGTATATACGCACTATCATCAGGTCGGAGCGCTGTCCACCACTCGCACTTGTACTTTCAAACCACATTACCGACGGAGGTACAGATCATGCGTACACATAGCAGTTTCAAGGGTCGTTTTATGGTATTTTGTGCCCACATTCAAACATCTGTGCATGAGATTTTCTAATATTTTTATTATGAAATATTGCCGTCAAGGGAATGGACCCATTTGGCAGTTAACTAATAGATATTCGCTCGGCCAAGAAGCATCCGACGTATATGAAACTTGCAAAGTTGTCAACAAAGCATACATGGATAGCCCTACAGTCGTAGCTTATCAATATCGTGTCTTATCAACAAGAAAACATTCACAAATATAGTAAATTAAAACTAATTTATTCTTTATAAATGATTTTCAAACAAATTATAGAAATTGTTACTGAGGAGACCTATATTTATACTTTCATGGCATATGTTCTAAATTTCAAACTCCTGTGGTGTCAAGTCAGCCGAGCGAACAGCAATTTGCCTAAAACGCATGTCCTATACTTGTAAACAAACTATAAATACTATAAAGCCAGCGGTTTTAGCCGAGGTCGTTTAGCCGGTTCCCAAACAAACACCGAAGTTAAGCGACCTACGGGCGTGGTCAGGGGTAGAGTGGGTGACCGCTCTGCCCTGAGACACACGTATATACCGCTGGTTAGAGCAGACGGAGGGTACGAGAGCTGGTTTAACGGCTTCGTTCTCCTCGACGTCTGCTCGGCAGTCCGGGTTAGTGGAGGAACTGTCAAGGTTACACCGTCTTTTCGGATGGGACGTAAAGCCGCCTTGGTACTTTTCGAAAGGAGTAGGCTACGTGCCGGTACCCGGTTTCCCCTCCTCCCTTCTATTCGTACTTCATCCTCATCTATCACCACTCATCGTCTCGAATAGCCTTAGTGCATTAATATGAGACGCAACAATACAAATCAAATCAATCAATATAAATATGTTATTAAATTAAATTCAAATAGTAGTGGACAAATCTTTGTAGACTATACCCCGATCGCTATTTTCAAGTGATCATGCGTAATGCGTCACTCTGATTTCGGGAGGTGACGGTCTCTAATCCCGCCACCGGCAATCCTGACTGAAAGTTTGACCAACGTTTTCTTCAGTCGTTCGGCGAATGGATCTAGTTATACATACAATACAAATACAGTCTTGTTCATTGCGTGCGTTGTGCTATACTAATATTATTAATTGTCAAGTCATCCTGTGTCTGTGTGTATCAGGATTGAATATAAATAACAGGTAAATAACGAGCCGGAACTTCATTTACAGTTTAAATATAGGATTTACTATGACACAGCTTTAATTACAAATTTTGACACATCTCTGCAAATAAGGAAAGGATCATGTGGCCACAGTAAAGTGTAGAGTGTATACACAAGCAAGCAATGTCTATATGTGCGAGCTTGTGGTCTATCTTCCGACCGGGTTCGTTGCGCCCGTTGTTCTGTCATGTTCGTCAGGGATAGACTATATTCCTGCAGGATTACTGTAATGTCTTCATCTTATCTAGGTGCCCGTTAGGGCGCCGCAGCCAAGCCGCGGTGCGCTACACACTCAAGCACCTTATACACCAAGCAGAGTTGGGGTGATTTCGAGGTGTTACCCAGCCGTCATGTAACGTGATGTGAACTTGAAAACTATCACAATCGAGGGGATTTAGGTACCTGACAACACATGCCAAATTTTATTGGGGTACGATTATTCCTTCTTGGTGAAAAAATGGCTTGAAACATGCTCAAAATCACTTTAAGGATGTTAGCTACTGCCTACTACTCCTACTACTGCCTACTACTGCTCACATCTAATACGTCGGCCCGCGATTCTGACCAGACGGGTGGGACTACAATGTTCATATTTTACATGGACATTAAGGTTATAGAATGATAGTCTCTTTTGAAAAAAAAAGTTGAAAAGTTTGTTGGAAGGCTTCCAATAAAGGTTTTAAAATAAGCCTTAAACACTTGGCATACAATCAACAAGTAACCATAGTTACTTGACACTTGTTGACGGTATAAGCAGAGTTAGGCGGGAAAGTGCGATACGTAAACAAATAGCGGACATTTAAAATTTTTCTTCTTTGTGTGGAACGAGAAAAGGTGTCATTATACTCTCATAAAACAAATCAGAAACCGTCCCTGGCCTAGGCCCAGATGTGGAAAATTATTTATAATGCAAAAGTGTAGGTCTAAAGTTCCATTTGGTTATAGGACTAGTAAAATTCATACTTACATTACATGTTTGACAAGCCTAGCCAACCCTATGCCAGCACAACATTATGAACTTGCTCATCTGTTTGTTTACATAATTGCAACAATCAAATCATTTCATACAACTTGTCTTTCGATTGGCCGGCGTTTATGAAGGCACTGCCATCTAGAATAAATATAGAACTTTTTCGAGCTCTTTGCTATACGCAAATCTTTTTAAAGTGTTTGGATTTCGTGATACTCTTTCAACCATGCTTTCAACTCACAACCCATGACGTTTTCCACGATACCGTTCAAGAATACCAATTCCTTCGAAAACGAAAACGACTTCGTTTTCAAATTGCGTTTTCAACTCATCTCCCACGAACTCAAGAATTGGGGTCCAGTCCTTATACCGTCGTTATACCATGGTTATACCACCTATACCCAGGATGTACATGAATCCGGGTCTAGATATTTTACATCCTATATTGTTACTGCTAATACCATTGAATTTAAATCAACTTTGATAAAAATATTATATTTTAGCAAATAATTTTGTAATGGAACTTGAAAAAGTAATGAGATCACACACATAACAAAAACTTGTAGAAATACAGCCAAACCTTACACACTCAAAAGAAATGAGATCTAAAAAAGGGCCAAGCTCATCTACCCTTCCACATAAACGTACAGTGTCCCATAACAGCATCCTCGAAAAGCTTGGCAAAATAGAATTTGCATGTTATTACGTTTAAATTAATTAGAAAAAAGAACTTGGATAAACTATTACGTTAAATTAATAATCGCAAATTCTATTTTGCAAAGCTTTTCGAGGATGCTGTTATGGGACACTGTACGTTTATGTGGAAGGGTAGATGAGCTTGGCCCTTTTTTAGATCTCATTTCTTTTGAGTGTGTAAGGTTTGGCTGTATTTCTACAAGTTTTTTGTTATGTGTGTTATATGAATATACCTAATTGACAGCTAAATAAATTATAGTTATACCAGCAAATATTTGGGTCCTGCCGTTTGTATGCGTCTGTTTTTTTTTAAGTTTAAGTACACATAATTTGCAATAGGCCTACATTTCCTAGTTGTTTTTTTATTTTGTTAAAAAGTTAAAATTTTGAATTTTGTTTTTCTCCACTATTTAACTTTAGTTTGTATAATCTACAACTATTGTCAAGTGCAGGTATATTTGCTTGTACACATTACATTGTCATTTTCAATACGAACACATTTCGTGCACAATTAAATCCTTAATAAATGTACATATTATCAAGTTCTTCAATACATTACATTTTAACCCTGTTGAAATCTTAATAAATTTACGTATTTACCTTCCAATAAAACAAAACCTTTCCAATGATCGTTTGTCGATATCGATTATGATGTCGGTCGTCAAGCATGGATTTGTGCTCTTAGTATAGTCAACATCACTTAAAATATTTGCGGATTAGTCGGACAAAATTCCCTAATCTTCCAATTTTGATCATTAAAATAAATCCAAAATCCTACAAATCGATTTTTTAAATTATTATTCGGTAGCTGTTTTTGTAATGTAGCCCTAATAACATCCATTGAAGACTTTATATGCCTACAAAAATAATATAGTTGCAATATTTTCATATCTACCTGAAAATTAATGGCTGTAACTGTAAGCAATCACTGGTAATACATACTCTTAAAGGTTTTTAAATTGAATATTGCCTGTATCCTCCTATTGACATCGGCAACCAAGGATGATCCCTATTTCGGAAAACGCTCATTTCACTTCACAAATCCACGCTTACCAACCGTCACCATGACACGGTACCAAGGTTCTATTTGCATCCTTGCCAACATTACGATAATAATTAGGAATTCTAGCTGTGTCCGTCTCCAGTCTCCAAGCTAGAGGACTAACTTTCTATCAATCAAGTCGTAGATTACTAGATGTTATATCGTCAGAGCTAGCGGTGAAAATACAACCTGACATTCTGTTATCTGTCTAGTTTTATTGTTGTTACCTTCTGTGGGGGTGGCACCCTTAGCCGCTTGCGGGGAACAATGTGAAATACACGTTTCTGGTGGTGGTAAAAAACAACAATACAATTTTACAATTCACTCTGCTCAGAGATGATTATAAAATATAATGATATATAATTTTAAATAATACCCCATTTAATGACTACAATGTTGTGAATTCTTACACAGAGAAAAATATTTACCAAACAATTATTGCTAACTTTATTTTGCTGTTCCAGCAATATTTTCGGTGAATTTAACAGAACAGGTATGCTGAAACAGCAATACAATTATTGCTAACTCTAAAATAAAGAATCCAGCATGATATTTCGCTGCAACAGCAGAATATTTTGCTAGTTGGTACTTAGCGAAACATTCTGCTCCTGCAGCAAAATATTATGCTAAATTTACCGAACGTTTTGCTGATTCGAATGTAGCGATATGTATTGCAAGCTACCTCGCGAGACCTGCGCGAGATTTGACGAGATAGCTTACAGTGCGCACGCCACGAGGAAGAAATAGCAAAGTGAAGCACCGAGCATCAAGCATGGCCGTTTACTTGCCAGTTACCTTACCTATGACTGTGAGGTTTAACAACAAAGTAGTTGCAAATAATAAAGGTATTTATAATACAACATGTGATTATATAGTACAATTATTATTATGTATGATACCTAATATGTACCGTGCTGATAAACTCAGAGAAATAGCTAATTACAAAATTACAACTTCGTTGCAGATAACGAGACAACAACGGAAGGCGGCAAGACTCAAGAGTACAGAAACTTTGAAGCAAACTATACAACCATTTGTCATTGTCGGAGGAAAAAAGGAACAATGCCGTCGTGTGTTTTCTTAATATTGAATAACTCTCGCGTGTATCTGTGTGAATTTTTTGGTGAAAATAATTATATTTTTATAACATTGTGATATTTTAATAAATTTGTTTTTGCCACGAACGAGCGACATCTTGTCCCAAACCAGCAGAATGTTTTGCTGGGATTACAGAACATTATGCTGGTACAGCAGTATGTTTTACTGAACCAGCAAAACGCTCTGTAATTCCAGCAAAACTTTCTGCTGGACCAGCAAACCGTTCTGTAGTCCCAGCAAAACATTATGCTGGCCGGCAGAATATTCTGCTATCCCAGCCAAACATTATGCTGGCCAGCAGAACATTCTGTAATCCCAGCAAAACATTATGCTAACCTGCAGAATATTCTGCTATCCCAGCGAAACGTTTGGTAATTCCAGCAAAACATTATGCTGGCCAGCAGAACGTTATGTAAACCCAGCAAAACCATTTTCCTAAAGTAGCATAATGTTTTGTAAATATTAGCAATACTCGTTTGGTGTTTTCAGCAAAATGTTTTCTTGTCCATATAATAGCAAACGTTTTGCTGCTGGTGCAAAACGTTTTGTGAATTCAGCAATAATTTTTGTAAATATTTTTCTCTGTGTACACAACCCCAATCTTAAATTATTGAGTGTAATTATTATCTTTGGGTCTTTATGGGAAATTGGCATGAGTTCACTACATCAATTTTGTAAATGTAAGGCTTTGCTGAAGATAATTTTAAAATGCTGTTTATACTAAATATTCATTTTGTAAAGCCACAATGACTCGGAAATGATGTACTTTGTAACAAACGCTGGACTGAAATGTAGAACTCTGTAAAATCAGTGGTGCGAACTAGTAACCAGATGAGAAACTGTCTGGAATTAAGACTAATGAGCCTATAGATAGATCGCTCAGAAATAACTTTTTGAGTTAACTATGAATCTACTCACGCACATAGAGCTGCACTATTATGCAGCTTGTGTGGTTCATTATGGGAATAAAATCCCACGTATTACGTTGACCATGATTAACTGACGATAATGTAAACTGTAAAGTATTCGTTTGAAGATGGAGTGGAGACCAAAACTAAAATGCTTCAATAGAGCATGAGCAATGAGCATGCACCAATAACAAAGCTTGCAGACCGAGTTGCAGACAGATACAGAAGTTAGGTTTGTTGGCGGTTATCATTTATTAAATAAAATGAAACAAAACTATTTAATCGACCGATTAGTAATTGATTGTTTAACTCACATTTACCTTTAATGATCTAAAATGTACATTTCATGCTTGAAGATTTTAACTTCGTTGTAGCAAATCTTTTAGTACCTGTGTGCATCTTTGTGCTGTGCTGCAGTTAATTATACCGACTGTAATTAACCGAATGAATGAATCAAATAAAAATTTCGATCATCAAAAGTGTCTCATCGATTGCTTAGCTATCGGGGCAGCAGAGTGAATAAGGTGGTTTGATTGGCAGGCTGGTTAACTGTTGACCTCAATATGAATTCATATAGTTCTTGAAAAATATAGTTTTAGAATCGAAGCCAATTTGTTCTGATGGGATTTTTGAAAGTTGATGGTCTGGGGGAGTACTCATGGTCAAGTGGATGGTCTGGGGGTTCTGGGGGCAATTTTTTACCTGCCGATCTTAGATTGTTGTTGACATTCCAATCTGGCCTTGACAAATCTAATTAAGTCCATGCAGATCAAGTTGCCCCCACAATATTTTATTTCTCAACTCGATTGATCGTCAAACTACCGACTAGAAAACACTATCATTTTTTTATCGAACCGATAGTAGAATTGTATCCATTTCGATTATGGCAGACGCCGTACATGAGCGCTCTATAATCGCTGTATTAGCATTGTGCGCTTGTGTAAGACCGCGGGTTATAGCATGTCCCATTCGGTAACGAGTGTGCTAGCCTTTTGCACAGTGAGTGGAGCAAGTGGTGGCCTGAGCAAGTTTATTGGCTCAAGGTCAGCAGGTTGAGCTGTGAAGCAGGTTGTTCAATATTATTATTACTTGGCTTCAAGAAGGTTGGTTGCATGGTGTTTGCGGTGGGATAGATAGATGGAACAAGTTGGGGCCAAAACGTGCGCCAATGTTGATAATTCAAGGCTGGTCCGCTCAGAAATTGAAGTGGAGATTCAGGGTTGTTACGATTTTTCACTGCCCAGTAAAACCCATTTAAAAAAGTACTGTTTTTTACAACTACCTATATTTACTTTTTGTTAGTTAAAACTGATAAAAATATTGAATATAAGGTAAAAACAAAATTCTTGGTGTAATAGTCCCTGTAATTTAGATTGAAGTTTTCAAGAATGAAAGGAGAATGTTTGACTGTACGAAATTTCTATGATAGGGTATGTTTGACACTCTTATAACGAATCTATTACCACAAAATGTATTTTCTATGTATTATATTGCATTACACTTATATCTTAAATCTTCCCATGTTTAACCTTTGCATAGTAAACAAACAAGAATATTTAGACAAGCCTATTTTCATAAACGATCAACAACTCACGAAAACAAAGTTGTTCGCCCTTTGTAGCCATCCAATAAAAATTTATAAAGTATTAGAAGAATGCCATGTGTGAACCTACATATCTCTCAATTCCTGCTTACATAATACAGTGCAACATTTCGAGCGTGATTTAAATCATCTAAATTAGTTCTGCAGACTCTCATCTAAATTCAATCAGTCCACCAAGCCACCCACGACTTACTAGCTCGTTGAAATGATAGTTTAAATAAGGAAGTAGCCAAGGCTGTACACAGAATCAGATATCACAGAAAAACGGAAAAACAAATTGGAAGAGCTTTGAAATATTGTCTAAAATGTCAAGAACTTAATTTAACATTGCACACTCTTTAGACGTGTCCTTGGAAGCACACTTCACCTTCACTTTCCAAGACCCTTTCCATTTTTATAATTAAATGCATGTAAATAGTTTAAGTAAACAAAAGCAAGTAATTAAAACCATCTTGGAAAAGAAAAACTCCCTCTGAATGTACTTTCAGTCACAAAGGAGACTAATATCAGCGAACAGTTAACTTTGTAAAGCAATGGCCATTGATAAAGTACTAACATTATTAGTGTTTGCATATATTAACATAACATAAATTTAAAAACAGTTTGTCACGGTGTTAATTAATAGCCTGGTGCACTTGGGCTAGGGAACTGTGTGCGTTCAGAGAGCGCGCACATTTGGGTGCGACTACTCGTTTACACGTGCATGTTATGTTTCAAGCAGGACCGAAACTCGAAGAACAAAGTAACTTGACCTGAAGTTCGTTCGTCGGTTTTCACAACTATTTGTTACATCGTAAATGCAAAAAGTAACGGCAAAACTTGCACCTGTGTCTTTCACAACGTTCATTCCCATGTGATAAATTCTCCGATTATGAAATGTGATGGATTGAAGATGCGTTCTAACATATGTGTTTGTACTTTTTGAAATTTGAATTATTGTTTAGTATTTTACCTCTGAATTTTTAAATGTAGGGACAATTTGACTGGAACTCGTGTACTGATGATGAACACAAACAGTTAAAAAAAAGTGCAAAACGCGTGTACAATCGTAGTCAGTGGAATAACAAAGGAATTGCATAAAATTAATGTGACAAGTATGTAATTAGTTAGAATTGCATAAAATTAATGACAACTATGTCATTATAGTTAGGTTGCATTGCAACGTAATTGTAGGTGGTTCTGTAGTTTCTGTTTTGTTGTTGTCGGTTTTCAAAACTGTTTTCAAATTTGTACAGAAGAATTAAGAATCGCGTTTGGCGTTTTGCTTCACGAAAAGTTGATTATACATTGTTTCTTACTTCTGGCAATTACCACAAATTCGTGAGCGTGATCGTCTAATAAATCAGTTTTTCTTTTCGTTTTCCCGTCTTTTTCATATGCATTTTCGTTTTCTTTCCATTTTCTCCCTTATTGTTTTATGTTTTTATATATTAGTTAAAACTTCACTTTTATTGTGTACATTTATGTAGGCCAACTCAGATTTTATTTATTGTCCTTTAGTAAATTAGTTTTTATAACTGACTTGGATCTACGTAAAATAAATAAATAGGTCAAGTATAAGTCAAAACATTACTGGACGCGACCATGGGAAACGTGATGACCTTGAGTTCTGTCACCTTTGTGTTCCTTTTGATTATTTTATAAAACATTTATTCTTTCGGAAACAGATTTCGTCCCATATAATTTTAGTATCAATAAATACATAGTTCACAGCCCGACACCGCGCAGACTCGAGTAATAAAATTAATATTAAGTGCCTGGGCTGTACGTTTACATTGCGATATTAAACACCCATACAAAAAATACGACTTAAACGTATGTTTTATGTAAGACCAACAAAAGAAATTATTGTAGATATTTGTCAGTCAACTGTATGTTTTATAATCAGTATTTAGGGGTGGACAAAGATCGATATTTCGATAAGATATCGATATGACATTGGCAATAGGACTTTTATCGATATAGATACTTGACTACAAATCGAAGTATCGAAATTTAGGAAGTGAAATTAATAAAAGGTTCAAATTTTGAAAGGAACTTAAAAAAGTAGAACGAGGATTGGAATTTTTAGAATGTGTATGTGCAAGCCAAACACCCAAGAAAATGGATCTATTTGTTCAAACTTCGGTATGTGCCTTAAATTATTATGGTGGAGGTGCCGTATAGCATAAAGAAATAAGACTCGACTTTTACAGATGGTGGAGGTGCCGGGTAGCCTAAAGAAATAAGTCCCGACTTTTACAGATGGCGGAGATGCCGGGTAGCCTAAAGAAATAAGTCCCGACTTTTACAAATGGTGGAGGTGCCGGGTAGCATAAAGAAATAAGACTCGACTTTTACAGATGGTGGAGGTGCCGGGTAGCCTAAAGAAATAAGTCCCGACTTTTACAAATGGTGGAGGTGCCGGGTAGAATTTAGAAATAAGTCCCGACTTTTACAAATGGTGGTGGCGCCGGGTAGCATTAAGAAATAAGTCTTGACTTTTACAAATGGTGGAGGTGCCGGGTAGCCTAAAGAAATAAGTCCCGACTTTTACAAATGGTGGAGGTGCCGGGTAGCATTAAGAAATAAGTCCCGACTTTTACAAATGGTG
Organism: Sweltsa coloradensis; assembly: GCA_024449915.1. Classification (NCBI taxonomy): domain Eukaryota; kingdom Metazoa; phylum Arthropoda; class Insecta; order Plecoptera; family Chloroperlidae; genus Sweltsa; species Sweltsa coloradensis. The sequence goes on from JAMZAV010000643.1 coordinate 212,395, forward strand.
GAGGTGCCGGGTAGCATTAAGAAATAAGTCCTGACTTTTACAAATGGTGGTGGCGCCGGGTATAGCCTTCAGAAGTTAGTCCCGACTTTTACAGATGGTGGAGGCGCCGGGTAGCACTAAGAAATAAGTCTCGACTTTTACAAATAGTGGAGGTGCCGGATAGCCCAAATAATTAAGCCCCGACTATAACTAATGGTGGAGGTGCCGGGTCAATAAATAAATAAATAAATAAATAAATAAATAAATAAATTTTATTTAGAATCTGCCCACTCAGTTATATAACTGATTTTCAGTGGGGGACTTTAAATCAAAGCGACCAAGCCAACCCTGCTGGCCCCGACGCAATCGACGAGTGAGCGATAACCAACCAAAGATTGATATTTTTAATAGGAAATATAGCAATCATAGAACGTTCACATCGTCATTCAATTTTGTCGATTTTAGCCACACATTATTAATACTTAATAGTAAGCCTACTTTGATACAATTTTTTTTAAAGAAAACTTAAAAACAATTTTTGCGCAGATAATAACATTGTTGAATTTTTTATTTATTGGTATCGAAATTTTCTTGCGATATCGGTCTTTGAATGATATGTCATAGCACTGATGCCCTATCATATGTACGAGAAAATCAATCGTTATAGTTAATAAAGAGCCACTATGTTTTGTTTACTTGAAACAATGTTTATAATTTGCATGTTTGTTATTGTGTTTGCTTCAATTAAATTGAACTAGGACAAATCACACCGGAAAAGCAACGTTTTGCGAAGGTCGTTGTATGTGATGTAATTACTTATTGTTTAGCTCCCACACAAGTGCACTGCACACGCTGTGAGGAAACTTGACATTATTGGTTTTCTCACAGAGTTTTAATTCTCAATCTACGTGTTTGCTCACATAAGGTCTAGAGTTTACAAGCTATAGCCTTGGAATAGGCCTGACGACATAGGCGGACATATACCGACAGGTCCCGTGTTCGAATCCCGTCGTGACAGGCAATCCTTACTGAAGGGTTATACTGTTTTCCTCAGTCATTAATGTGAATGCAAGGCCAGCCCTCGGACATCCTTTCACAACTATCCTATCCGAAACATACCTTTTCTTTTTAAATTCATTAACGTCATTTGTTCGTCTTCAACAATGCTTTCATGTACGGGAATATGGCTGCTATATATTGGAAAGGCAATCCTTCACATACGGCTATATGTCAGCCAACATTGTTTCCCGCGCTTAAAATGTTACGCAAACGACAGATCGGTGTTGACAGAATAAATAAACCTCAATGTGATAACAAATAGAACAGGACCACTGATTTGAGATCACTTACGTGGATATCTGATGCGTGCCTGCTACATGTAGAGAAGTGAAGTCTGGAGATTTGTTGTAGAGATTCGTCTAGATTGGTCAGGACTTCCAACATGGCCGCCGCGTGCAGTGGTTTGCTTCGTCTGGATTGGTCGGGACTTCCAACATGGCCGCCGCGCGCAGTGGTTTGCTTCGTATCAGAGTCGATAAAGAAGTTTCCCCGTTGGGGAGGTCCTCCAACTCCCTTTACCGCCCTGGGTTAAATAAAAAAGTCGGTTTTTGGCGTTTGGAATCTAACGTTCCGCGCGACTCTGTGTGCCAATTGATGGAACTACTTCAATAAAACTACGTCACTTTTCTACTAGTAGTTAACAGTCGATAACGACAAATGGCGGAAACGTCAAAATATTAAATACGATCGAATGTTGGCGAATGTTTTCGCATAAAGCAAACTCTCTTTATAGATGAGGATATTTCTGATGTAGTAGACCTAAGCCTAGGACCTAGGCCGACAATCAGGATTGCTTAATGTTTCGATTTGAATGCCAAGGGCGTACTTACGTCTGAAAACTGTATTGTGGCCTTGGGCCTATAGGGTACACTTACGTCCGTTAGGCTTGAACAAGACATATCTCAAATTATTTCGCACAAAAATGTCAGTGACGCCTGCGCAACACTTTATAGTACAATAATAATGTCCTCGCACCCACCGTCTCCTATGAGAGACACACGCAGTGCAGTATAGTTAATATTAAACCCTGGGTCTGAGGAGGATAAATCAAAAGTAAATCGTTAAAAGACTAGGGCCAGGGCTAATAGGATTGAAATAAAATTGAAGTTTGACGTTTCGTCTGTTATTTGTTGATTTCAGCGTCACTGCACATCGATAATCTACTGACCGTATTTAGCGTGCAGTGCTTTTATTAGTTTCACATTGGAGCCGCCCTCAGCGCGCAGGATGTTAGATTCCGTTTTGACTTGGGAGTTAGGGGACCTCCCCAACGGGGAAACTTCTTTATCGACTCTGCTTCGTATGGATTGGTTGATTACAGTAAATCACCGCCATCTGAACGTTAAAACGGCTACCATTTACATCCAGACGGCGGTGCAATCGCACCTGCAATCGAGGGACTTCGAACATGGCCACCCAATAGGCCCATTGCTCAGGCCCATGTCGGCTTCAAGGTTACAGTATAGCATGCGACGTCGACGTCGACGTCAATATTTAGAGGTCAGTTTCAGGACATGGCCGAGGCAATAAGATATATAAATAAATAATTAGAAATATACTCCATTATTAACTCTCTAAATTAGTCGAAGAAATTGCAATTTGAATTGGCTCTATATATTCTTGTTTCATGTCTATTAGCGTAGTTCTGCTGTGTGATAGGGGTGGCAATAAAAGAGTTGTTTAACACCCCTTATAAACGTCGGGTTTCATTGTACTGGTCACAAACCAATGATACAAGGTTATTGGGTTATGAAACCAGGTTTACAGACGGAGTGTGGTTGTTTTGGGTATAATACTATCGATGTTTATGGCCTAGTGTTAAAGTTTCTGATGCAGGTGCCAAAAGGGAAAAAGTCAACTTTTTTGCAATGTGGGAACCTTGGATATAAATTACCTTATGTTTATTGTATAGTATACCATATGCTAGCGTTTTTAATTATTATTATTCATCGTAAATAACATCGTATTGTATCATATCATACCTACCTTTACGCATTTCAATTTTTTCATTTCAATACTCAATTAATCAATTCAAACAACTTCAATTCTCAATACTAGCCTACCATTCTAGTAATATACATATAACTTGATGCACATGAATTATACGCATTCTATATTATTATTCATTTTATACCATGTTTTAGCCTTAGGAACTATTCACTCCCTCTTCACGAAGAGGTGTATACTTGTACCATGTATTAGCCTAAGTAAATAAAGATCTACTACTCTAATGTTTGAAGAAAGGAGCAGGGTTCTATATGTTTTGTACGTTCCATATTACACAAATTATTTTTGGGTATAACGTACACATTTGCATCAATTAAATAAGATTTTAGAAAACGCATGAATTTGATGCGTCCTTAATTATTGTTAACCACTGACTACAGTTATAAACTTAACATAGGGCTACGCATAAAGTTTTTGGATCGAATTGACTTACTTTAGTACATACTTGTACAGAGGTCGCATACAAGATGCTAATACCGTTGGGTGAGCACTTTATCGACGACAATACAAGACACGCAATTCAAAATATGTATTACAAAATCATACAAAGCATTATTATGAAGATTTTATACATAACAAAACAGACCGGACAAGTTCTCAAGGAATAAACATACGGTAACTTAATGTTACTAAGGGCCGGTATTACAATCAACAAATAAGAAAGTTATTTGTAACAAATAAGCTAACTGTAGCAAATAGCGTTATTTCGGTCTTACAATCGACAAATAGCACTATTCTTAAGAATATGAGCTGCTTATTTGTCGGATTCTTATTGGGAGGTTCAACTGGCCGATAGCGCGCTATTCGATGAAGAAGGTGTTAAAAAATTCATAAAAACTGATTTAAAAATGAAAATAAGATAAAATAAATGAACAAAATGATTTTAACAACCATTTTAATTGATTATCTATCACTAAAATTGAAAAATAAATAAATAATGAACAATTATTTATTTATTATTATTATTTTTTCAAATTCATTTTCATTGGGCAAATTGTTTATCTTATATTCAGCCTAATAATCGGTTTTGGTTTATTTGGATTAAGGACACGTCAACCGTTTGGTCATAATGCACCACTAGGGGCGTAGGAACGGGGGGGGAGGGGAGGGAAACTCCCCCCCCCCCACTTGTTAGCTGACCCCCCACTGGGGAGGTCAAGCCAGGTATGGGTGTCATTTGCTAACTAATAGCTTGTTGGGTGATTTTTAAGATTTTTCCTTCAGTCGGGCTTGCAAACAAAAAGTAAGATTTTTGTTAACATTTTTTAGAAAGATTCAGTTAGTGACGTGGTTTGCGAGACTAGACTAGCCATCTGATTTTAGACTAATATTCTTTAAATATTTTGTGTGCAGTGTTTCCACTCCCAAGCAGACTGTCGACCGATTTCGGTCAAGTAATCAATCTTCAATGCAATATTAGCTTCAAAATGTAACCTTTATTCATAATTAAAATTCACCTGAAAACGTGTTTTAGGCCACCTATCAAGGGCACTTTAAAAAAAATCTGGCCTACGGCGAAAGACCTCCGGCGGCTGGGGCTTCGCCCCAGACCCCGGTTTGCCCACCCCAAACTCGTAGGCAACTTTGTGGGACCCCCCCCCCCCCCCCAAATAACTAAAAATATAATTCCTACGCCACTCACTACTCACCCTATAGGAGATATGGGAGGAGGACCCCATGCTGGTCAGAACCAGCCACGGTGTAGGGAGGAAGGGGGGTTTCTGACGTCACGGTCGTCATCGTCTTTGTCATCGGTCGTCGGGGAGATCGTCAAGGAAGGGAGGTGTCCCCGAGACGATTGCCAGAGCTCGCCTCTAGCTTCAGGCAGTTATAGACTGACTGCCTCTTACTTCTGTCTGTTCTGACAATGCTTATGTTACGATACACGTACTAGTTACGGCATCACATGTAATCCACAGCTGCTAATAAATACAAATACAAAATACTTGCTGATGTTTGTGAGGTAGACTCTTTCTCTTGAATCGCCTTGTACGATTTGCAGAGCCATGCTCTGGGCCAATTCTACCCCGGGCCCATAGACGGTCATTAATTAATTAATAATTCGTTCTTTTTGTCAGTATACATTGTTGAATTGATTTTATTATGCATATTTTCCTCGTATATAGATTATAGAGTAAGCTTCGTGGACTTATTTTAAAATAGTCTTATCACACCAAAGCCAAATATTTTGGAATGTGCTAGATGTAAAAAAATTACTTAATTTAATTTTAGTAGTAATAAGAACCAACGCCCGTGTATACATATTATGTAATCAACGATCTGTAAATATGAGTTTCAATTTGAGGGTCGCCTTGGGTGTAGGCTTACAGATGTAAAGAGCAAAATGTTGAGGGGAAAGTCTTTTTTCGAGTAAATTACAAGGAAAAGTTATAAAAATTGACATTTGTCATTGATAATAAGTGAACATAATAATGATGGGATGATTAAAAAAAAGTAAAAAAGTTTTCCCAGACGGGACTCGAACCGGCGACCTCTCGCGTGCAAAAATAACGCGCTAACCACTCGACTAGCAGCGTCTGCAGAGGACGTCAGGACTAGACCGATACTGATCCAGCCCGGTAGATATGCATGCTGACTAGAGTCGAGTGTAAAAGCTTCGCGATGACAATTAGGATACTTTCAATGCTTATAAAACCTTCTGCCAATATTTCTTGAATGTAATTCACAGCTGTATACAGCATATGTTTGCAAAAACTGCTTATTTTGGTATTAAACACTTTCGAGGTGGCAGTTCTAGCGACGCGTGGACTATCCACTCGATCAGAATGTTCCAAATAGCTATTGGGAGGATTAACTTCCTTTGTAATACGCAAACTAGGTAGTTATTGGACGGATAGCTTATCCGACAGATAACTATTTGTTACAGTTAACGTTTATTATTTGTTGATTGTAATACCGGCCCTAAAAGTGGAGTTTGTTATTGTACTTTTACAAAACATAATGTATGTATTTTACTATTGGAGTGCAGTACTTTCATACTTTTCGGATTACACGAAGGGAAATCAATATTATCTTGTTCTGTTTTCACCCTCCGACAGACAACTAAATACTTATTTCTCTTGCATAGCCCCTTTTTCCATTTACGTAACAGATTTTATTTTTTGTCGATATTTTAAAATGTTGTGTAACAAAACGAGTCAAAAATTTGAAAAAACAAACAAAAAAACAAGCTATGCACGAGGATCGGTATCCACATTCTGTGTATACTGTATTTACAAGATAATCGTGATCGATCGGAAAATTTAGGCTTACGAAAAGTACGAAAGCATATTTTCGGCTGGAATCGTAGCGTCCCATGCTAATCTGATTGAGATTCGAACTTTGTGGGCAAAACTGTGAATTTATAAAAAGTCGCTAAAATTTGACGCGTAGTAAATTTCATAAATTAATAAATAAATTCCTATTTAGAATCTATAAATACTCAGTCACATCTGCAGAACTGATTTTCAGTGGGTGACATTAAATTTAAAGCCAACCAAGCCAACCCTGTAGGCGCCGACACCATCGACGAGCGAACAATGACCAACTAGATACCTGCATGTTTAAGTAGGAAACACCGATTAATCAAGCTGGACACAATTCCACCCGCGGACAGTGCCAGAATCAACAAAGCTACACACACAAACACAACAAACAACAAACAACAAACTTAGAATTCATGATGTGCCTCGTTGCTAGGACGGCTCCAAAGCTTTGCCAAGAACTGATGGACTTGAGTCCAAATCAAGAGTTTAAAACCTTCTTCCTACATCGGGAATCGATCTCTGGACCCCCTGCATTAGAAGCAGAGACGCTAACCACAAGACGAGCAACGAGCTATGAAATACGTAATACAAACACATAAATATCACTTGTGTACTCCCCCACTCAATATGATAATATGAACATTGATTATATCTTGCTCGTCGTGATGAATCAAGTGTTACGCAAAGCCGGGGAAACTAGAAGACTTCGTCCCCGGCCACTGAGGCTCTCTGTCATAACTCACCTCAAGGTCACGCGCTGTCATGGAAGGAACACTGACGAAAGTTTATTAGAAAGGTTAGTTAGTTTAGGTGGTCAAGAGTTAGTCAGGTCATGGTTCGACACAATCGCGGCATTGTTCGTTGACCATCGACCATCGACTGTGATAGAGATGATTCGAAAAAAAAATCACATTATAACTGACTTATGTATGATCACTGGTCTGTTTCGTCGTGTCGATAATGAGGCACTGCTCGACGTTTCGCCACCCATGTTGGTGGCTTCTTCAAGAATGATCATACATAAGTCATCTACGGGTCGTGAAAGCCTACAATATCTCATCACATTATAACTGTTACTTAAACTATAACTGACTATTTCGCATTATAACTTACTGTAACTTAAACTATTAGTGACTATTTTAACTAACAAAGAATTCTCATTATAACTAACTGTAACTGTAACTATAACTATTACTGAGAATTTTTAACTAACGATTATTTAACATTTTAACTAACTAACTTTAATAACTATTAATTAACTGCATTTAATGAATTCACATTATAACTATCTTTGTAACTTAAGCTATACTCTAACTCTATTTATAACTGACTCTTATAATCTAACTAACTATTAATTGACATTAAATCAGTATAATTAAATTAACAAATAAATTAATGTTTCCGAATACTTGCAAAGAGTATAATTCTTGTTGTAGGTATCGATTAGACGTTATCAATCATACGTGACATGCAGGTAACGTTTTCTAATAGTTGCTCGCCCAATCAAGAACAAGTAATAAGAACAAGTAGTTGAAAGAGCACACTAGTTTTAGGTGAACACACTAGATAGGGACTATGACGACTAACTGTGGCAAATCTTGTGTCAAACTGTCAAGTACTTGATAGTATTTAGTATACAGCGTTGCTATGAGATGGCTCCAATGTCAGCCTTTACCTATCCTGTTAGATCATCTGGATGTGTTAAAGTCCCTATCAGAAGTTAGATTTTTTTCCTGAAGCGGGATTCGAACCCAGGGCTTTCTATACTGACTTCACAAGTCTTGTTCGTTGTCACGGCAGGCGTTACACATAAATCAATTTTCCCCTTTTTTCGATTGAAGATGTTGGTTTGTTGCGACAAAACACCAAAATTCACCGCTCAAAATTTAAATTTCTTTATACTACATCCAGTAATTTTGAAATAATGACTTATAAAATTGCTTTTTGTTGGTGTTACGTCCCTCTTTCATTCAGTCAACTTTCGTGGATGTTCAAAAAGAAATCAACCCGATGTAGACACATATGTCTTGTGAAATATCAAGTACGCTATAGCTGAGTGTAATGCTTTTTAGTTCAGCCTTGCTGTAGATGTCAGCAAGCACGAGAAATTAACAGGTTTATTGAAGCCTAATAATATTTGTTTTGTTACTTGATTTTACTGCTGCGGTTTATACTTACAGGTCATGAATTCAAAATAAACAACACTTTATGGATTTCAGTTTATAAATTATGTATCCTAAACTAATAGTACATTGCATCGTTTGGAGTAGCTTAAATCATGGAAACTATCACCCACCCGTTTAATTTGTAAATAACGAATTGCGTAGTTTAGTTTTCACGGCCTCAATTTATTAATTCGCATAAATTTGAAAAGTTACGATAGATTGCGGTGTTTAATGAAAAGATCCTCACACTTTACCCGAGGAAAATTCGAGTCCTTAGTAATGATTCAGGTTATGCGAGTACCCGACGTGATCGCTAGATTAGTGCGTCTCTATCGTGTGATAGCTGCTAATTAATTAAGTCCTGATTGTCATAATAGATTATATTAATACAAATACCTAATCAAAGAAAAAAAACATCAAATAAAATAATCCAAAGTGCAGTAAGTCATGTTACCCCACTGTTGCATCTTAACCCTTTATAGGGCAAGCCGCAAGAGACTGAGACCCAACATTTTGCTATCTACAGCTTAACAATGTGAAATTCGTGATTTTTTAAAGGAATTTTAGAATTTGTTTAGATTTTTTTCCTTGATTTTTTAGGAATAAAATGCTGATTTTGGATTCCAAATTGACATCAAAGTTGAAAGAAAATCTAAATTTTAATTTTATTTGCAAAACATGTTTTTTTTGCAATTCTTCATTTTTTCCCATTTTTTTTCCATGAATCTCCTACAGGCAAACAAAATATCCGGAACAACCGGAAATTTGTGTTTTTGAGTGTTTTTATACACAGTTGGATTTTTGAACCATTCCAAAAATCTTTCTGATCATTAGAATATAATAAGGAAAAAAGGGGTAGAGAAGTAAGACAATAAAATCATATTATATTGATTGACGTTCAGATTACTAGTACAGTTTGTAATAGAAGTACACTTTTGGGACTTTATAATATATATTCACTGATTCTTTACTAGGGAAACGCCAAAGTCGTTGTTAAACGAGTGAGTGAGCCATGTGTATAGTACCCGGTATCATTCCCCATACTGAACTAGATCCAGCCTTGGGTATATGGGAGGAAATGGGATGTTCCCGGTTACTCAACACTTTGGCTCACTCACGCGTTTAACAATTGAATTTGGCTTTTCCCTAGCTATTTAAATTAAACATACAAAATGCGAATTGTGTTCGAAACGTATTCGCGTGAAACATTAACAAATTTCCAAGATAAAACAAAATCACTTTATTTTTATTTCCCATTTAACACCCCTCAAAAATAATATGTGGGTGTAAAAATATAAAAAAGTTTGAGCTAACGGGTATCGAACCCCAACCCTCCGTGCGGTAGGCTAAATGCTTACCAATAGGCCATGCAAGCCACGTAGATGTGGTCCCGCTAGCTGCTACTAAACAAATGCTATCGATATTTTACAAAATCACATTTTTATTTATTGGAGGATTAAATCGCAATGGATCTAGCTGATTTTGTTAGCAGTTCTCAATAAACTCGTACCGGATGTCTGTTTAAAATTTCAGCCCAATCTGTTCAGCGGTTCGGCTGATTTTCGACGTACAGACAGACAGACAGACAGACAGAATCACAGAATGAGAGCCGTTCGAGTTGAATGGAGACACTCGGTCGCTCCGCTCCCTCGTTTAATTAAATGGATGCAATATTTCGAATGCTGTCAATATCCTTCTTTTCACAACAATGAAACATAAACACATTTTACAAAAATCAATACAATATAAATCAATAAATAAATACAAACACAATAAAGATACTTCGTAAAATTAGTTTCAACTATAAATCCTAAATTTTACCGAATCGAATTGTATTTAGATTTTAGAGTATATTTTCGGAACTTTTGATAATTCAGTTTTATTTTTGGTAATTAATACTAAAATATGGTGTTACTGCTATAAAATAGAGCGTGTTTGCTAATTTGCACTAAAAATAATGGTATTTGGGATAATTTTGGCTATTACGTCTCGAATTTTGCCTTTTCCCAGAAAATTTGAGGCAACAGAGTAAAACACGGTGTTTATTGTAGCAAATCTTAAATCTACCAAAACTGGTACACATGACAATAATAATGCTACCTGAGATAAAATTAATTACAATTTTCAGGTGAGTTACTGAAGAAAACATTGTTGTTATGTTGTTGTTTTATGTTGATTTCACGGGGCCCTACAATAATATTGTTGGCCTAGTAATTGCATCGGTGTTGCTGTCTGCGCCGCTGATGCACGCAACAAGTATGAACACCTGATCTACCTGCCAGTCCACTCTGGACACCGACCACGTACAGTCGCACTCCTCGCTCGCAGACTACAGACAACCACGTTCTGCACAGTGATGGAATATCGAGAACTTAGCGTCAACGCCATGACCTACAAATCATAACGATTCTTTGCGTTTTTATGTGAAAAGTGGTATTATTGTTTCTTGTTTTGCATTACGAAGTTTATTTGCTCGTTTTGGTGAATAATTTTTGCGTCTGCTAAAGTGCTCTTGGATTTTGGTGAGTGTTTATGTTTTTGATATAATATTTTGGTTGTGATAGAAATGATATTTTATATTAAATGTAAATGTAAATTGTTTAAATTGTATGCAATCGTTACGAATAAACACATGTATTGATGTAGCAAGGAGTGGGCTAAACAACATTCAAAAACGTTAATTTTCTTCGGGAAACATATTTTGAAATTTTGGAAAATGAATTATTTAGTCGACTACTGAATAATAATTAGGCCTATAAATGGGCCATAAAATCATTATTTCTACTTTTATACGGTTGAACATAGCTGGATGTTTTCACTAAACAAATAAACATAATATTGTACAAATATTATAGAGGAGACTAGAAAAGAACAGCCCGGCCTTACATGCAGCAAAATTTTTGTTTAAAATTTTTTATTACTTCATTTATTTTTAGTATTATTTTAAAAAAACGAAGTAGATAAATTTCATGATCTACATGTTTTTAGTATCACATTTGTATTTAATTTTCCATTTTCAATTCATTGTAAAATTGACTGTTATAGTCTGTACAGCTTCAACTGCATCTATACCAGAATGAAGATATTCTAAAACTTGCATTCTCTATATGTTCAGTCGCTAGTTAGTCTGCACACGGACTCAAAGCACTTTGCGTACGTCAATATCTTATGTGTATTTAATGTTAAATGCAAGAAATATTGCCATGCTAATTTATTGCCTAGTAATCGTTGTAAGCCCCAACTTCAAGTTTTACAATCTCAGACTAATAATATACTGAAATAAAATACTCTTGAGTCTTGCCTCGGTGCACAATGCGTCATCAGCAATGACAATAATTTGTTAGATTTAAATACATGACGTTGCAGAAATAAATTTCGTGTGTGCAACACCGAACAGTGAAATGATTGTAAGCATTTAGGAGACTTCTTGCGTAAGAGCGTTCGTGAGTGATCACATTCCTTACAGTTACCTGTCACGAAAGTTACAGCGTTGTTGCATTTGAATCAAATTGTTAAAATTAAGATTTTATTAAAATTTTAAAGCTTTGACAGACGTTCCATTTTGAAGCATCTCGTCAAATTACCTAAAATAAAAAATAAAAAGGTATTACTTCAATATCTCACGTAACCATAATCAATTGAACAGAACACAGCAATTTTCTGCAAGAGATTATTTGCTCGGAAAAGGTGCACAATGTTTTAATAACAATGCAATGTTGCTATTTACCATACTCGAACTGTTTCGTACGAGCAATACTTTGGTCTGGGCCCGGGGTATTCCTCTGCCGATCGTACAAGGCGAGGAAAGAGGCAAAGTCCGTCTCGCAAATACCAGCTAGTAAGTTGTCAAGTATTTTACTCCCCGACGCTAGGCGAACTCCGGCAGTCGTCGTCGGGCCCTTACTTGACGACCTAATCGACGACGACAAAGACGACACCAGTCTGTCGCCATCATCCTACATCCCCCTGGCAAGGCTACAGTAGGACATGCATTATGACCTTACGGTTGACGCGCCCTGATGTTATCTGCCCGGTTACATGAACCTCCCACACCTGCGAGCAGGGACCTTGCTACAGTTCTGATTAATACAATACATCTATAGGGATGGTCATCAAAAGTATTTTGTTAGATTGGTTGCAGATTGCCGGAAAGTTAATTATATATTCACGTATATTTTAAAGGTGTGTTATAAACTACCCCCCCGATTCCGACGCCGCCGTCCACAATGTGAAATTCACTGTAGATTTGGCGTTCAAGTGACTTTAAACATTGAACATTCTTAACAAACTTTGCCCGAGGTTATCACACTCATAATATCAAGCTAATCAGTTTGTGTCTGTGTCCTCACAATGCGTATTCTTGTTTCATTGAGCAGACCGACAAGCTAATCAGTTTGTGTCTGTGTCCTCACAATGCGTATTCTTGTTCATTGAGCAGACCGACAAGCTAATCAGTTTGTGTCTGTGTCCTCACAATGCGTATTCTTGTTTCATTGAGCAGACCGACAAGCTAATCAGTTTGTGTCTGTGTCCTCACAATGCGTATTCTTGTTTCATTGAGCAGACCGACAAGCTAATCAGTTTGTGTCTGTGTCCTCACAATGCGTATTCTTGTTTCATTGAGCAGACCGACAAGCTAATCAGTTTGTGTCTGTGTCCTCACAATGCGTATTCTTGTTTCATTGAGTAACAGAACAGATGGTTGTAATGGTGTTTATCTTCGCGGGCACTGTCTAATGTAAACTCAAGGTCAACCTGGGATGACCTATGCTCCTGGTAATAGCGGGTTATGTTGTGTCGTGGTTGCCACAACCTAATCAAGGTTGGAGGAAGACGCAGAAATAATAAACAATTTGAGAAGAATTAATAATTGAATAAATTTTGGAAAACGCTACAAATAGCTGTTCTAATGTTTGTCGTAAAAAAATCTATACAGAAATTTAAAAAAAGTTCATCCCAACCGGGTATCGAACCAGGGTCTACTGTTTTTTTTTTTTGATTTCCTTTTAATCAAAATATCACCTACGGCAGTGTTTCCCGATTAATGACATCGAGAAGTGTGTTATATGGAAATCAATCTAGAAATTACAAAATCTTTCTCAGTGGGGTATGGAACCCAGGTCTTCCGATTGCCGGTTTGGTGCTTTACGCCTAAGTTGGATTGTTAGGGCGTTATAGATATGAATAGATTGGAACAGTAATTTAATTTTAATTTCTTGATTGATTAACAATACACCTACGAGAGTTATTATTTACTACAATTCAGAAATTAAAAAAGTCCGCCCCAACCGGGAATCGAACCACGGATCTCCACATTCCAGGTGAGCGTCTTAACCACTAGACCATCAGGACGGGTACATTTTGAGCTCTGAATTGTAGCTGCATTATACATCTGAATATTCTACTTTTTATACATCTGAAAGTTCGATTCCCGGTTGGGCGGACTTTTTTAATTTCTGAATTGTAGTAAATAATAACAATTACACCTACGGCAGTGTTTCCGACTAAACAAATCGAGGAAATAAACCTACAGGAGTGTCTCCCGATTAATTAAATCGATAAATAAAAACCTAATTTTTTAAAACATATATTCACAATTAATTAATTAATTTGATATACTTCATTTTTAATTTAGTTGATTTATTTGAATTAACCGTTCTTCAAAACTTAAAAATCATATTGGGGGTGTTAATAATACACACGTTCTTAAGTGAGTAGAAAATACCTACACCATGTACTCAATAGAAATGGAATATGAGATATTCCTTAGAAAAACCGCTCCCGATGTGTATACAAACATAACAACGTGATTAGGCCTAGATGTCGCAGTGATCCACTAGAACTCTTCAGCAGAGAGTATACTCTCCAGCCGAATACACTCGAGGTCGTCGCTCTATCCCAGCCACAGGCAATCCTCACTCAATTATTGTTATTCCTATACATTTTGTGTGAACAAATTTGATTCATTATTTTTAATCCGTTTCTGTCGGTTTAAATTGTAGTTTATTTCCGTATTCGTTTTTATGTATACAATATAAAAACATGCTTTGTTGCGTAATTAAATAATGTATAATTCATGATTCTTAGTATTTGCCCATAAGCTTCATGTATTAATACTAGGAAAACGCTAAAGTCCCGCCGCGTTGATGGATGAGCTTTTTAAAGTTTTTAGTTTGCGTGGGATATCTTTACTTTTGCAAGTGCTTTGTTTTGCTACCTACGCATTGTTTTCAAGTTTCTATTGTTACCTGTCAATTGGTATTATTTACCGTAAAAAACTTATATTAAAAGCTTTATTTCTATGGATTCTGGCTAACTTTTTCAACTTTTTCTTTTAAAAGGTACTACATCACCATAACCCTAATGTCCATGTATAATATGAACGTTGAAGGCCCACCCGTTTGGTCAGAATTGGCCCAAATGGCACGAAAATATCGCACTAAAAGTCAAAAAACTTATATTAAAAGCTTTATTTCTATAGATATTGACTAACTTTTCCAACTTTTTCTTTCAGAAAGCAATACATCACCATTACCTTAATGTCCATGTGAAATATGAACGTTGTAGCCTCACCCGTTTGGTCAGAATTGACCCAAATGGCACGAAAATATCGCACAAAATTCAAAAAACTTATATTAAAAGCTTTATTTCTATAGATTCTGGCTAACTTTTTCAACTTTTTCTTTCAGAAAGCAATACATCACCATTACCTTAATGTCCATGTGAAATATGAACGTTGTAGCCTTACCCGTTTGGTCAAAATCGGCCCAAATGTCTCGAAAATATCGCACTAAAAATCGTAAAAGTGCGATATTCATGAGAAATATTACTTCGATTGTACCCAAAAACGTGGCACGTCTAAGATCAGAGATTTCGAAGGTCCCCTTCAATTTTTATCAAGATCGCATATGCCGTTTGCCCGGAATCGTGCGAACAAACAGACAAAAAAAAAAAAAAACAAACAAAAAAACAACCGAGCTAAATTTTTTGGGGGGTCAGTGAAATTGAAGTCTTCGCTTCGCTCATCCAATTATACCGTTAAATCTTAAGTTGCTTAACGTCTTCTTACTTTTCATAATTGCTATTGCTCAATATTGCCATAATTGCTATATTGTTACACATTAATTTATATGAATTGTGAATTGTGATAGATGAGGATGAAGGACAATATTAATACCATGCCTTAAGCGGGATTCGATCCCGCGTCCTTGTAGTGTCAGCTATGCTTGGGACCAGCGCCCTAATCGTATGAGCCACCTTGGAAGCGTATTACCTTTCGTCGTCTCAAATAGCAAAGAAGACCTTTTGTCATATCATGAGCAGCTGTTTGTTCGGTGTAAGCATCCGATTGTACATTTAACTCTGCATACCTAGTTGCCAAGCAGGGAAAGACAACCCCGACAATGGTAGATTATCAACATGTTCATGAGTATTTCATTTCTAGCTTTTGTAAAACGCCAAAGTCGTTGTTTGACGAGTGAGCGAGTCATTGTGTTGAGTATCCGGGAACATTTGCATTGAAGTTTGTTAACTAGGAAAACGCTTAAGTCCCGCCGCGTTGTTGGATGAGCGTAATTGGTGCATTGAGCTGCCATGATTGTGTTATGAGGATTTTCTGTTGTTCTGTGACAAAATTATTACAAAGTCGAATAATTTTTTTAAATTAAATTAAAAAAATACAAAATTAACATTATTTTTTAATTTTTTTTATGAATCGTAATTTTAAAAAAAGAAAAAAATCGTAAAATTGCAATTTTCATAAGAAATAATTATTCGATTGCGCTCAAATTTTACAAAAATATATTAATTCATAAAATTAAGGTTCTGTGAAAAATTCATTACAATAGGATAAAGAATGTAGGTGTTATAAGTCAAAAACTTGTTTAAAAAAAGAAAAAACCTGTAAAATTTCGATTTTTATGAGAAATAATTTTTCGATTGCGCTCAAATTTCACACGAATATCTTAATTCATAAAATTAAGGTTCTGTGAAAAAACCATTACAATCGAATTAAGCATGTAGGTGTTATAAGTCGAAGAAATATTTTAAAAATCGAAAAAATTCGTAAAATGGCGATTTTCATGAGAAATAATTTTCCGATTGCGCTCAAAAACGTGGCAGTTCTAAGTTCAGAGATTTCGAAGGTCACCATAAAATTTCATCGCAATTGGAGTATCGGTTTAGCCGGAATCGTGTTAACAAACACACAATAATACAAACAGAAAAAAAAAAAAAAAAAAAAAAAAAAACATCGCGGATTTTTTTCTCCAGTGTAGTGAAATGGAATCTTCGCTTCGCTCGCTACGCTCGCTACGCTCATCCAATTATATTGGTATAAATAATAGGGTTTTTAAGTTTAGTTGGTAAAAGGGCGCGTCAACTTTAAAAGCGCCACTCTAGCCTATGATAGCCCAGCTGGAGGCCCTAGGTAGGTGGAAGAAAGGGAATGTTACTGCCTACTGGGTACTCAACACATGGCTCACTCACTCGTTTAACAACGACTTTGGCGTTTTTCTAGTTTTTTACAGTCTTCTTAAAATATTTTGTCGAAAACTGTATCATGTCCGCTTCCGCGCACGTCAGCAGACGAGCGAATATGAATAATTTGCTTCAAACGCGATGTCCTACATCTTCTCTAAACGAAACACAAGTAAAATTAAATTATACGATTCTTGGGAAGAACATCCCACTTACTTGGCATCATCATATCACTGCACCCATGAAGAATTATATAATTTTAACAATTTTGCGTAATCGTTTATAATGGATAAACATACTTCCCTATCAATGCCCATTCTTACTTCTATTGCATGTCAATACGAATTGTGAATAATATGTTTGTGTGTTGAAATACTTGAAAATGCATATATTTTTAATTATTTACATGTATTGGATATTATTTTACTGTGAAAACTTCTACGATAGAGACCTTCACATCATTTTGTTTCATAATCGTGTAAGTTTTTAACTCGTTGACATAAAGTGGTCGATAAAATAATGTCATGAACCTGTTTCAAGAGCAGCCCCATACTGAGTATTCCAAGTCTCAACGAGATATTACATGCTCGCTTGGCAGCCAGGCCGGCGCCATATTCGTCTTGTAGCTAGTCCTTGCGTCTGACTGTCTACCCCCATTCCACTGCAGGCAGTGGCGTAACCGCGGGCGGTGGGGGGCGAGGGGGGCACGATTCTGTGTCAAGATTTTGTTAACTGACAATAAAACCGACAATCTTCACAATTATTTTATAAATATCAACGAAATCAAGCTAAAACCAAGTAAATCACAATCAAAACTTTTCTGCTCCATTGTACCACATAGTTTTCCCGAAACACTTATGCCATGGGCATTGTTCTTTCCCCAAAACACAAGTGCTAGTTACGCCATTGACTGCAAGGCTTTATTATAGTCTAGTGTTATCTGTGGCCTATGGTTGTATAGTGTCATTTTAATGGGAAAGAACGCGTGTAAACGTTTAAACATTTCGGACGATCTTAAATCTGTTAAACCTTGGATATCGTCGGCCCTACACTATAATACGCGTTTAATAAATAATTCATGTTCAATAATTAATTGACAGTGGTCAGCTGGCTACACCTGCATAAGTCTTCGTAATGAGTAGAAGACAGTTGACACGAATTAGAAAAGCTTCCGTCAAACAGCGGGCACGAAAATATGTTTTCCAAAATAACAATTAAACAATAGTTTGGACGTAATAATATGTTGAATATAGTTATTTTGATTTTTAGAAATCATCTATTCGGCATAATAAAAAAGTAACAAGTAAAAATCAGTATTTGTTATTTTTATACTTCACAAATCACACTTCCACTTTATTTCCACTTCATTTCATTTTTTTATAATCTGTAACTTAATTTTACTTATTGTTAAATGTAATTTGTTGTTAATAAATTTCAATTTTTGTTATTCTGTGTCTTATGGCAACCTTGATGTAAAGGCAGAGCTTGGTTTAAAAAATAAAAAATAAAGTTGTACTATACTACATAAATAGTCTTTTAAAAGAACAAAACTGTTTATGACATTCTTACTCCAAAACTACTGATGAATAGTTATTTTGGAAAACATATTTTCGTGGCCGCAGTCTTAAGATTGTCCGTATTTGTGTTTTAGTTGTATGCAGGTTGTTGTTGTGTGTTATCTTTGAGTACACGCGGAGATAATATTCGACACTGCACGTGGGGCGCATTAGTCATGAGGCGCACGTCATTTGGAGTAGAGCATGCTTATCAATGTATGTTCACATTTTTATAAATCACTGACTTTGTAGTTTCTACTTACGATTCATTAACATCTAGTTGTGTTAGTGAAATTCTTGAAAGCAGCTTATTGAGAGAACTTATGACTTAAAGGTTAGGTTAGGTTTAAGGTGTTTTAAGGTTTTAATGTGCGTTAAAATTCTGTGCCTCCCGTTGCAAATTCACTCTCGACGATCGTTATTCCAATATAAGACATTTTCGGTAGGTTTGAATTTGAGATAAAATGAATAATCAACAGATGATTTAAGTGAAAATAAATATATTTGTATAGCATATTGTCCATCTTTCATTGTTTGTGATTCTTTTCCCCCTGTTAGGCCTAATGTTTTTCGGCAGGTTTGCTGAGTAGGTGGTCCTAAAAATAAAGTGCGTTTACGATAAATTTGAAGATAGCGTTTTTACTATATTTAAAAGTGAACATATTAATAAAGATTAAATCGCGTCACGGCGTTTAATTGTATGTGATAATATGTTAATAGAGTACATGAAGTTACATAAGGTTTGTTCTTTTGTCCACCTCAAATTGTGGTAATTGTTCAACCGACAGATCCACCAATACAATCAAAGCCCTGGCCCAAAAGGACGAGTCCAAGTAGGCTACGGTCCAACTGACCGAATTCTCAACTGACACATTTTGATCTCAACGTAATCATAACGAAACCTATCGCAACTTTGATTGTTGGAGAAAAGTCGAAGGTGCGGAGCTGCGAGGTCACTATTGTTCTCTGGGTCGTAAGCTTATTAGTGTTACCAGAGTCGATAAAGAAGTTTTCCCCGTTGGGGAGGTCCTCCAACTCCCACAGTCAAAACGGACTCTTAACGTTCTGTGCGCTGCAGGCGGCTCAAATATGAAACTACTAAAAGCACTGCACGCTCAATACGGTCAATGGATTATCGATGTGCAGTGACTCTGCAATCAACAAATGACAGACGAAACGTCAAACTTCAATTTTATTTCAATCATTTTAGCCCAGCTAGCCTTTTAAAACGATTTACATTTGATTTATTATTGAACTAAAAAGTGTTGCGCAGGCGCCACTGACATTTTTGTGCGAAATAAATTGAGATATGCGTAAGTGTAGCCTAGGCCCAAGGCCAAAATACGGGTCTGTTTCAGACGTAAGTACGCCCTTGGCACTCAAAACAAAATCTTGATCAATACATGTTGTCTGCCTAGGTCTTACGCTTCGGTCTACTGCATCAGAAATATCCTCACTCATCAATAAAGAGAGTCTGCTTTATGCCAAAACATTCGCCCACATTCGACCGTATTTAATATTTTGATGTTTCCCGGCATTTGTCGTCAACGACTGTTAACTTCTAGTAGAAAAGTGACGTAATTTTATTGAAGTAGTTCCATCAACAATCACAAAGAGTCGCGCGGAAACGCCAAAAAACGACTTTTTATTTAACCCAGGGCGGGATAGGGAGTTGGAGGACCTCCCCAACGGGGAAACTTCTTTATCGACTCTGGTGTTCCTCACGGCTACCGGCGAGAACTGATGGTCCAATCTTACAGCAGGTATTGACGGCGCCCGTATCTACGGTACACCCCTATAACAGAGAATAGACTAGGCCCAGAGACGCGCGCACGTAATGGCGCAGGCACCTTAATGTTGCAACATCTGATAAAAATAATGACGACTTGAAAATAGTTCGCGAATCTGTTATTAATTATTGTTGAGCGTGTCGATCAATGTTTAAATACAAAGGTGATGAAATGATGTGGCAGGTTCTTTACAACAAGTGCCATTGCCTCCAAGGTCATTCGTGAAACTCACTTCGTCACCTCTGGCGAAATCCACCAATATAAACAGCAGGCAGAGTTCGAGTCCGCTGAGGTCAAGTCACTATCTCTGAAGTAGCTTAGCCCAACCCGACAACCATCACGGGATTCAAGGCCTCTTATGTTTTCATTGGAACCAATCAATCTTTTAAAAAGTAAAACAATTTTAAACAAAATGTCAACATTATTTTTGTAAAATATGTATGCTTAAATTTGAAACTCCAATTGCTTTGTATTATGGTCCTGCCTCTGGCCTACCATTTCTTATTTGGAGATACCACACAGATTTGAGTGTTTTTGCAAAGTTTTCACAAAATACGATTTGTTTACGTAATTATAAATAGAATTTTATAATTTCCTAGCAAATCCTATAAATATACTTATTATTTAATTGGATGAGCGTAGCGAGCGAAGCGAAGATTCCATTTCACTAGGTACACTGGAGAAAAAATCCGGAATAATTTTTTTTGTTTGAAATTTTGTGTGTTTGTTCACACGATTCTGGCTAAACCGATACACCAATTACGATGAAATTTCCTGGAGGCCTTCGAAATCTCTGAACCTAGAACTGCCACGTTTTTGAGCGCAACGAAAAATGATTTCTCATTAAAATCGCAATTTTACGATTTTTTACGATTTAAAAAAAAATTCTTCAGCTTATAACACCTACATGCTTTATCCGATTTTAATGATTTTTTCACAGAACCTTAATTTTATGAATTTAGGTATTCGTGTGAAATTTGAGCGCAATCGAAAAACTATTTCTCATGAAAATTTCACTATTACGATTTTTTCCTTTTTTAAAATTACGATTAATTAAACAAATTTAAAATTAAAGTTATTTTTTTATTTAATTCAATTTAATTTAAAAAAATCTTCAACTTAGTAATGATTTTTTCACAGAACAACAGAAATTCCGCATAACACATGGTAGCTCAATGCACCAATTACGCTCATCCAACAACGCGGCGGGATTTAAGCGTTTTCCTAGCTAATAAAATATTGATAATACGTAACTAGGTCTATAGTCAATTATTCCATTTTGTTGTGATGTAGGTTATTATTTTGCTTGTCATTACATTAAAAACATATTATTTAAATATAAACAAAATATGACTTGTCTAAAAAAATCACATTTAGTTGTTGCACTTGCAAGCATTGATCAGATGTGACCACCTCTTAAATATTGTTTTTTAGATACGGGGCAAAGGGGGGGGGGGGGCGTCTTAAATGCGCACATAGACTGTAACCCTGATTGAAATATCAGGCTAGCATCTTTTAAAAAAAAATCGTTATAGTTTTAGCTCACTTGTCCAGGAAGTAGGAAAAAAAACAATTAATTGCACATTTACAATTGTTAAAGTATATTTTACAGAAATATTTCAAGAACTATTCAGCTCTCTTTATCAAACGATGACATTTACAATTGTTTTTGCTCTGTTTTTAAATGTCTTCGTTCAATAAATATACTTGAGTTGTAAATGTCCAATGAATAAAAGATTATGGAATGATTTGCCGGTGGGACATCCGTGAACTACACACTCGGAGCCATTTCAAATCTGCACTAAACAATTTCTTTTCTGGTGTATCCTGGTAATTCTATTCACAATACCATTCATTTTTGTCATAATTTCATCACCCTCACTTTTTACATGTCTACACACACATTGTTTTCTATTATTGTATAATTTTTTTAAAATTAATTTAATTGCAATGTATAAGTATTAGTATTGAGAAGGTTGCTAGACACTAAAATGTGAATGGGGCTATGCCCTCTTTTAGCAACCTATAACACATCAATGTGTTAAAACAATAAATAATAATAATAAAAGATATATCACCTGTTATATAGTTTCATTTTTCTTGTCTTGTAACGTAATCAAAATGGACAATGGGCGGGGGGTGGAGTGATTAGTCTAAATGCGCATCTAGGCTATAACCCTGTGAAATATCAAGGCTAGCATCTTTAAAAAAAATACTAATTTAGTTTTAGTTTTTGCGCACCAGTCCAGGAATGTAAATGATAATTCAGATATCTGAATGATTCAGCACTCTTGATATACCCGAAGCATGTTCCATTAGCTCGAAGGTTTGCGTCTGCGCCCTTGAAACCAAGGTCTCTGGATATAGTTACGAGGTCGACCACCGCCCGAGGGTTCGCGCGGGCGCAGTGAGACTTCTTCACCAACCTGTTTGCCTGGTCATGGCAAGGTTGATTCAAGGTGCACATAAGATGTTTTATTAATTGCGTATCGAAGTTGAATTAGAGTGGCCACTCTAGTATGTCACCTTGGGATGATATCGCAATTTTGAGAGACTCATCTGCTGGACATTTACTTAGCCTAAATTAAGCTTACGTCAGTGAATGTATTTACAAACTTCTTTTTTTAAGAATGCTTACATTTTCTTAAAATTCTGCTTAGAATTTTAACACGTGGACTTTTTAGAAAATACACATTTGCCCAAAATGTATGCCTAATTATATACGCACTTATCTAAAACGGGATTTTTTCTTGTACCTACAGTCAAATATTTTTCACTTTTAAGTGTCTCAAATAGAAGCAATAGTTTACTCAGGCTGCGTTCCAATGCTTCTTTGCCCTGCTAGCCACTACCGTCTATCCACTAGCCTGCTAACTGCTACCTACTTACACCTTTGGGCATACACTTCTGAAGTCTACCTACTATGGCTACTCACAGCATCAACAACCCTAACAATAAACATAAACAATAAACAAACCCTAACCTCACTTTTCACATGAAACCATTGAAAAGAATGCTTGACTGGATGTAAGTATTTGTATTTGCTGTTATATTCAATTTTATTATCGTAATATCATCAATTCATAACACTTTAACTCCATAAGTAGCTTCTAGTTGTAGGTTTGTGGCTGCGAAATTACTGGCCGCCATTTTGCTAGCAGGGTAGTCGACTTCGTAGTGTACACTTTCGCCTGCTGTCTGCTATCTGCTAGCCTGCTAGCCAAATCGGAGCTTTGGTCGCCTGCTAGTCACTTCACTTCCGGTAAATGAGTCCACTACGCAGTAGACTAGCGTAAAAATGAAGCATTGGAACGCAGCCTCAATATAACTATTCATAAAATCATGTTGGTGACAACACTGTACAACATTTTAATGATGTTACTAAAAATTTTCGATATCTCGCCATCATACTGGTCTGAAATTTCTAATCGAATTTAATGTTAATAAGTATAAACAATATTTGGACTTATCATGTTCTTTTAATAAATTAATATATTAAATTAAAGGTAAAGCAAAATTTCGGGTACTTTCAGTACCCTTCAAAAGGCAACAAACCAAACAAAACAAAAAACTCCGTCTCCCAGCCAAGGTCGACACATCTAACAAACACTGCCATCTTAATTTCAATAAAAATTATATATTCAAATAAAAAATAAAAATTATACCACAATCATGCTCACAATAGTTCTATGGCTTGGGGACAAACTTCTTTCAAATCGCCGGGAAATCAATGCTGGGAGCACTGATAGCATCATCAGCTACAGACATCAAGGCAGCCTCCTTTAGCCTCCGTTTATGTGAATTTGCTTCGTGTAGAATGATTGAAGCGTCATTCCAGTTCACATAATGATGATGTTCATAGACATGCTCCGCTAGTTTTGAGGAGTATACCTTGTGCTGTGCAACGTTGTTTTTATATTCCTCCAACCTGACTTCCAGAGGTCTCTTGGTTTCTCCAATGTAGATGGCAC
The DNA here is from genome assembly GCA_024449915.1 of Sweltsa coloradensis. NCBI lineage: Eukaryota > Metazoa > Arthropoda > Insecta > Plecoptera > Chloroperlidae > Sweltsa > Sweltsa coloradensis. The sequence continues at coordinate 236,666 of JAMZAV010000643.1, forward strand.
CACACTGACATGGAATTGACATGAATTGGAGAAACCAAGATACCTCTGGAAGTCAGGTTGGAGGAACATAAAAACAACGTTGCACAGCACAAGGTATACTCCTCAAAACTAGCGGAGCACGTCTATGAACATCATCATTATGTGAACTGGAATGACGCTTCAATCATTCTACACGAAGTTAATTCACATAAACGGAGGCTAAAGGAGGCTGCCTTGATGTCTGTGGCTGCTGATGCTATCAGTGCTCCCAGCATTGATTTCCCGGCGATTTGGAAGAAGTTTGTCCCCAAGCCATAGAACTATTGTGAGCATGATTGTGTTATAATTTTTATTTTTTATTTGAATATATATTTTTTATTGAGATCAAGATGGCCGTGTTTGTTAGATGTGTCGACCTTGGCTGGGAGACGGAGTTTTATGTTTTGTTTGGTTTGTTGCCTTTTGAAGGGTACTGAAAGTACCCGAAATATTACTTTACCTTCAATTTAATATATTAATTAATTAAAAGAACATGATAAGTCCAAATATTGTTTATACTTATTAAACCTAACTGTTCTAAGAATCTCAGTAGTAATATAAAAGAATTTAATGTTGTTATAAAAATACCAAAATCATCAAAATAGAGGATCAACAGTTCTAGGACAATTATAATTTCCAAATTAATAGCCCTTTTCTTTTTAGATAAACTTACTTTAATACAATTTGCTATCTTCTTTGTAAAATTATTTGAATATATTATTTACAATCTTGTGCAAGTCTGCTACTCATCTAAGAACATTGCTGTCTTCTTGCCGTGAGAGAGTCCACCTTGAGAAGGTGAGATCTTAATCTTGCGAAGAAACTCGCGTCATCGCGATCAACCTCGTTACATAAGAGCACCGACTAGATGCACTTCCTGCACCGACTAGTTTCTAACTTGTTCGACAGCTTTGCACGGTGCAACTCTGACTGCACCTGGACTAGCCGCGTGAGCAGATCTGCAATGCACCGACAGTTCAAGTGCCAACAAGTTACCGGTTCGGTCGTCTAATTGTGAAAATGAAGCTAGGCCTGATTTAAGTTTTCTTTAGTCTGCAATTATAGCGATTTTTCCAGTAAAATTTGGCCAGCTATATACAGCCTTCTAGGCCTTCGAGGCACATCGCTATATACAGCCTTCTAGGTCTATAGAGACACATCTAAGAAAAACTAGGCACATCTTTAAAAAAATTATAATCAAATCTATTTTTAAGATTTTGGATTTTTGTAAAATCATCAAAATTTGTAAATTTCTGAATTTATTTGTGAATGATCAGCATGTAATGTAAAGTAATCTTTAACTAGAAAAGTGAATCCTTGATTGAAATCCACACAAAATTACATGTCAATCAGGTGGCATCTGGATGCAGGACAAGTTTCCAAAACAATGTCGGCGGTCTGGTAGTTGAGGCGTCCGCCCGGCAAGTGAGAGACCCGGGTTCAGTCACGGACCAGTTGGATGCTGTTATTTCTGGATTCTACAGAATATGATTGGTGGTTCGATTCAACATTTTCACCATAGATAATAGAAAATTTAATTCGATTTTAATCGATATCGAATAACAACTACGTAAAATCATCTAATAATTCAATGTATTGATTTGTTACACAATTAATACAACGCAATGGAGTTAGATTAGATAATATAAACTTGTAGAACAGGTATTTATTCTTTAAATAAGTGTTTATTGGACATAACACTGCTCTTTATCAGTATTTATTGGTGATATTTCGACTTTTATTCAAAGTCTTTTTCAAACTGAAGGTTGACGAAGGAAACTTAACAACAATCCATATAAAAGAAGATCATAATCAAAATAAGTTAGTTAGTTAAGATAGTTCTCTGTCGATTATCCAATGCCATACTCCATCTTTAATTTAATTCCGACCAACCCCAAAACCTAGTTTTTAATAAAAAACGATTAGAATAGAATAAATTTAACATTTTGTACCCAAAGCTTCTGTAGGGACTTGATCACTAGTTTGAATTAAACATACATTTGAATTCACCAAGTTTGAATAACATAGAGTTTACTAATCTTTAAATAGCCGAGAAGCCGTCGTCATCCCTAATGTGGTCAAATAGATGTACTTGTTTGAAATCCCTCAATATACAATCGCGTTATACAATTAGTGGACAATTTGAGCTTCGAACATTACTCAAAACATAACTGATTGGCATATTGTTAATGGTTTTATGTCCTTATACTGTCGTTAGAAAGATAAAGAATTTGGAGCATGAACTTTATGAATAATGGATTTTGAAGCCGTTTCTTATCAACAAGTTTACTTTTGTAATGTGACTTTAAAATGCAATTACACAATTAAAAGTGTTCATTTCAAATACCATTTCAAACGGTTATATTATATATTGATAGGCTTACGCTGCAAAACACTGAAAAGGCGGTGACAATGACACACAGTAAATTTGTAGTATGAGCATGTATAAAGAAAGATTCATGTGTTACTATTCGCTGATTTAATAATTAATAAAATGTCTTAAAAATGAAGATCGTGCCGATTGTGTTATTTGCATGTATTTCCATACAGGATATCCCCACCCCTGTTAAAAAAAACATTATTAATCACTATCTCAATGTTAATATCTCATCCGTCCCGACCACCTACACCAAATCGATAAATTTTGCCTTGTTAGAGTAGATTTGACTAAAAAGCTGTAATTTGATTACTACTTGTTACATACCCTGGGTGATTCTCTTTAGGAAAACTAGGTATTCAGGGTGTTGGGGATGGTCAGCGAAGCGAATGTCATTGGGGGCTGTTTTAGACGACTCAAACCTCAGAAAAACTTCCAGTTAGAATATCTGGTGACGAGATTCGAATCCACACCTTACAAATCAGTCTGAAGACACGTTTGTCGGTGCAGGAAGAGTTTCTAACACTAGGAATTTCTCGATTTTGTCTACATTTTTTATTTCCAAAAGTACAATATATCCATAGTAGGCCCATGTATTTCGCAAGAGCAATGTTTTGTTTCGGTAGTCTTTAGTTAATGGGGTAAGGAGGGTTTGAAACGGCCACACCCGGGAATAAATTGTTACACTTCATAGATTTTCTTCGCTTTTGGATTTGGAGCGAAGTTGAAAACCCTTACTTGGGACATCACAGCCTGATCATGGAGAAAATACGGGATAAGGAAGACTTTTGTTCGCGTTTCTCAACTGATTCTCACAGCCTGATCATGGAGAAAATACGGGATAAGGAAGACTTTTGTTCGCGTTTCTCACTCGTTGGCTCGTTGGTCTTTGTGTGGCTCGTTGGTCTTTTGTGTGGCTCGTTGGTCTTTTGTGTGGCTCGTTGGTCTTGTGGTTAGCGTATCTGCTTCCAATGCAGAAGGTCCAGGGTTCGATTCCCGTCAAAGTCAGAAGTTTTTTAACTTCTGATTTGGACTTCAGTCCATCAGTTCTTGTCTTAGGAGTTTGTAAACGGTGACTTTGGAGCCGTCCTAGCAACGAAGCACATAATAAATTTCAGAGTTGTTCTGAATCGGCCTTGTGGATTCTGGCGTTGATTCGCGGGTGTTCGCACTGTCCATACCACTGATTGCTATATTTCCTATTAAAAATATCGATCTTTGGTTGGTTATCGTTCACTCTGTCGATGCGTCGGGGCCTGCAGGGTTGGCTTGGTCGCTTTGATTTAAAGTCCCCCACTGAAAATCAGTTATATAACTGAGTGGGTAGACTCTAAATAAAATTTATTTATTTATTTATTTATATAGTATTGAGAAACAGATATAGCGTTGTACATAGTCAGACATAAGAACTAAGATATCAGTCCCACAAACTCAAACCATACTCAAATATTAATTTCCTACTTGTAAACAAAATAGGTATAGACGCATGTTTTGTTGCCGATCGCTCAAGCTTCTGCTTATGTCAGCAACAAAACAAGTTTACACTGTACGAACTAATATACTCTTTTATACTGCAATGTAAACTAGAATGCAATTGTGATATCTGATTGATTGAAAATAAAAACGAAAAATTGTGTTTACTATTTCCAGTTGTCTTAATAGGGTTGTTGACAATCGTGTTCTTCATGATGATAAGAAACAGGGTCTGATATTAAAATATTATTATAATACGTCGTAAAGATTAGTCAAGTAGGTCTCGTCTACCAGATCAGATTCTGTTGTCTGTTCTGTGATAGGTTAATGACGATTTTTGGTGAGATATATACATATTTACAACATTTCATTTTACAGAAGTGAGAAAAATAATTAATTTTACATTTTCTCTGTGTTGAAAATCTATAAAATTTAACTTTATTGTACTATTATTTGGATGATATAAAAATTTCGGGGAAATACCAATATGTATTCATATTTTGGCTTTGGTTGGTAACTTTCGATCAGTCCCTAGGGCTTGAGGATTTTATGAGTGGTACGAAACTAAATGGGAGCCAATCAAGGATGATGGCTTAATATTATCAAACTTAATTGTGACTGATGGTACTATTATAATAATATTCAATTACAATTAGAGAGGTAAAGTTACTCAATTCAACGATGTTCGCCCTACATTTGAACCAAATACAAAATTAACGATGTACATTTTTGGTCTTGTTTACGATTTTGTGTAGGTGATCTTATCTTATACCAGCAGCGTTAATTTATTTTTCGATGGCCTTTTGTGCAATGTTTTATTTCGTATTTTACGTCTCTCCTATTCAGAACGCTGATTTACGAAGCAAAACATGTAAAAAACTAAGATTATGTTAACTTATTATTGAACTCAAAGTAATAAACAGGTGGGCCTGATATTGACGAACTTCCAAAATAAATAAATGTACATTACAACATATAGGCCTAAATACAATAATGACATAATATTTTGAAATGAATATTATTTAAAATAGATTAAATTGAATAAAAATTAATACAATAAAAATGCATTAAAAATAGATGAAATACATGAAATAAAATACAAAATTCTAAGAAGTGTATACGTGATGATAGTCGCCCATGCATAGATTGAGCTAATCAGTAGCCGCGAAGTGTGTTGTTCGTGAGCGCTGGTGCCTGATTGTGCCTAGGTGTAGGCACTAAAACCGGAATGCCAAGGGTTCCTGCTATCAGCACGGGAACCCTACGTGTACCTTATCTCTTCGGCGTACAGAACCACGGCTGTGCATTACATTTGATCATGCAGCCTAGCTAGCGTGCAATATACGTACAACACGCCAGGGGTTTGTATACCGACGGACGAAGTTTTCGTGCACCAATTGTTATTTTAGAAATCTATTTCCCTTATACAATACATCGGTGGAAGCTAAAGAAGTTTTGAAATGACGAAAGAAGTTGCCCAAAATTATGTTTTGCTCTTGAGGTGCTGGCTACATTTTTGTCCCAAAATTGAAACATAATTGCGATAACGAGGTTATGTCCCGCCTAAAAAAGAATTGAAACATATTTTGAGTCTCTCTTTCAACTCATGTCAACTTTTCATCCATGTTCTTCGCGTTTCAATCATCGGTCAGCGGACGATAGGCCAACAATAGTCATTTTAAATGCAATCTTTTCCACGTAGGTCGCGTTTTAAATAGTGTGATTTAATTAAAGTCTTGGAGAAACAGACTATAGCTTATTTGTTGATTTATTATTATCAAGTACAAAAATCAAGAAATTGAGTTTGTTTCAACCAAATAAGCTTATATTTTATATTATTTGTGTGTAAATTGAATAATCAGAAAAAAACACAATTTTTGGAAAAATCCTAAATTTTAATCTTTGGAAGGTTTCATTTTCGCACCGCTCCGCTCCGGAGATCCTTCAGTCAGGACTAAGGAAACAATCTTTGAAATGTGTAGGATGTGTGTAGGCTGTGTAGGTGAGATGTTCTATGAGTACATCATTAGCTCACCTAAACTCGCAGTCTCTCACCGCACGACGGCCATTAATTGCTCATCACTCAAGTGATGGACCAACAGTTAGGTAATATTCTAATATCTCAACCTATTGACCTAGACAAAAGAAAGGTGAATTTGTTTTTGCTCTCTTGTGTTATTAAGTGTGGTTTTCTGTCTTTCGGCCTGTCTGCCTATCTGTCTACCTGTCTGTCTGTCTGTCTGTCTGTCTGTCTGTCTGTCTGTCTGTCTGTCTGTCTGTCTGTGGGTCGGTCAGTAGGTACAAAGTCTGTGAAAGTACCTGAAGGAAGCATAGCAACTAGTACGTCGATGGGGGTAATGTTCAAGATATTTTGCTGACTCATCGTTTACGAAATAATCACCGTCATTTGATTCTACTTATCATGTTAAATACGATTTTAAAAAGCGTCGAAAATGCAGATTTTACATTGCGCAAAATTGTTTTATGTTACCGGTAGCATATTTAAAACTTAGCGCAACAGCGCAGTCGATGTTTGTTTTTTTATTTTGTCTGCATAATAATACAAGTTTTATGTAGTTGTCCTCCTTGGTAAATCAGTTTTTATAACTGAATAGGATTGACGTTAAATAAATCATATTGGCGTAGGTGACATACTCTTGACTGCGAGGCAGTCCCGCCCGGTCACCCCTCGGGACGTCCTGGTTCTACCCAGATCGTCCCGGTTTTGTTGCTGTCCCAATGTCTCCAAAATAGTTGTCGATACGACAAAGAGTCCCAGTTTTCAGATTTCATCCAATTAATTCACTTTTTTTCATTTTAATAACATTAATAGTAATAATGTATCAACCATTTTCAAAATGAAATTGTTAGTATTAGGAAGTAATGAGGTTTTCGAAAAACTATTACTTTGATGAATCGCATGAAAAATCATGTAACTTTATTGGAAAACGAGTTAGGCCCTTTGTACGAGAAACAAGTACGGTGAAAACAGAACACGGAAATGTTGAGTTTCCTCCGTGTAATCTGAAAAGTACGTAATTAGTGCTGAAGTCCGCACTCAAGATTATTGAATGTAAATAAATGCGTAGAATCGATACATGACACTTGTGTCTGCTTGCCTCGAAGCTACTGTTTTGTCTTGGGTGTTTCGCACGATTTCATTATATACTCATATCACCAGCTTGTGGTAATGACAACCTCACAACTGTACATCAAGGTTGTCTAGACTCGGGACAACAAAGAACTAACGTGACATTGACGTTAGCTTTCTTAATTCCAAGTGATGTGTTATGTATGTGCGTCCCAGATACCTTTTAGTTCGGTGTTTGGGAAATATGTCAATTAATCAATGCAGCTCGTTTGGACGAGTCCTGTGGTGGTTCCCTAAATATAATTTGAAAATAATCGGATCGCCATCGACTGTGAGAAGGAAGGCTCATCTTGGATCCATCGGTGCGATTCTAAGATCAGCAGGGACAAGCAGAGGAATTGAACTGGAAGAACGGGGAATTTATGAACTCACGGTCGCCTATTAGGCCAATAAAGAGCATTTAAACTACCATTATAAGACTTATGATGGGTGCACGAAGGACGACCCCAGGATTCTTCGAGTCGTTCAGAAGAAGACTTTGTCTGTCATGTGAATCACGAGACGACATAATCATAGTTGTATTGTAATGGTCAATACGTATTTTTAGGAATCTTTTATTTAATTAGTTAACTCCTTTATTGTTTTAGATTTTCAATTTTGAATTTTACTTGTCTGTTATTCTGTGTCGCAATGCAACAGCTTGCTGCAGATACCGTATAAAGGATTATTATTATATGAAATGTCTGAAAAGTTGCCAGAATGAAACTGCGACTAAAGAAAAGAAAATGTGTTAATCATTTTGGACTGGACGTAACAGAATCAACTTTTATTATATTCACATTTCCATTCTCAAGTTATCAATAGTATACAATTATATTTTTAGCAGTTTTATTTATTTTTTGCTTCAAATCGTTATCCACGAACTGATTATTAGTGAAAATGGTTTTCTATATTAACTCTAGGAGAATTGTTAAACCTCCTGTTAAAATTTCCAAAATTGTACCTTAGCAAAGAAATCGTCCATCGCAAGTTAGTATAGCCTACAGAAAATAATTTTTCTTTATCAGTTTGTGTAGAAACAATATCTAAAAAACAACATTGCTCAAAATTTGATTTTGAACTGGATGACTTGAGCATAATTTTTTAAATATAGGCCTAATAGTTGTTTCTGAACTTAAGTCCCATTCTAAAAAGTATTCCACTCTTTTAGAGTCCCTCTTTTATTCCTCCAACTTTACATGCATTTTTAGTGGATGCTTTTAAAATCATAGTGCGTCTAGAGATTCTGAAATTGCTGTAAGATTAGCATGACGTAACCGAGAGGTAATGACGGTCTATTGTTACACAGCCAAAACTCAATTACTGCCACAACGATAAAATATACTACAAATTATCAGATCTAAACAGACGTGTTTTTGTAGATCTGTTGAAATAACATGTCGACACTTTTTTAAATTGAGATTTTAAATCGTTTTTTCTGTGTCATTATAAAACTAATCCTTACGCTTTATGAATTAACTATTTTAACGCGTAACTAATGAAAAGAAGTCGCCACATTCTAATAAAAAATCTTTTGTATCACAATAAACTAAAAAATGTTTCTAGAAATTGGTCTAATCAGAAGTTAATAACGGTTATGTAATGAGTGATTTGTTAACGCAGCACTTTCATCTGCTTATAAAAGCATTGCCTTGTTGGATGACAGCGTGGAAGTCGTAGGGGTCGTGGTCAGCTGTCAAAACTAGATTCGCTCGTGGAATAATCTGACTCCGAGATGAGCAAACTTTCTCAAATTAAAGCAACTCATTAGAAAGTGAATTAGGCTGGATTTAAGAAAGGTCATTGTTGAGTAATATGTTACCAAATTTATTTCGAGCACACGTTTTATGCAATTCGTAGGCTACATTTCCGTGTAAGAGTATTCAAGATGTATAACTAGCAACCCTATTGACTACTTCAATGTGAATCATGTGCAGTAAACTGGAGGACAGTCGCGTCACGGCTTGCCTAGGAAATCAACACACTAAAACATTGCAAATTTTGATACAAATTTAAAAACTATAGTGGCTATAGTTACTACCATAAAGTTCAAATTTGTGAGTCACAAATTTAGACGGTTGGTAAATTTCCATGGCCAGCCTTTTTAATTCTTTAAATTTACAACGTTTTGCTAAGTAGATCTTGTGTATACAACATGTGATTTCGTTGTTTTTCCTTCAGTCGAATTAATTAATTCCATTCATGCAGTAAAGTGTTGCTAGTTTTGCGTTATTTATTTAAAAATTAATTGATCTTAACACTGCTCTTAGGTAGGAAATTATTTTTATTATGTAGCAATATTTTGAAAAGTTTTACTTCTCTTCGACTAGCTTACATTATTATAAAAAATACCAACAACTGACAAAAAACAACCACATCTATGTGGATGAATAATATCAAGAATTTGTTTTCGTAATAATTTCCTATAACTTAGAGCAGTATTATATATAATTAATTTCTTAGTAACATTACCCGGTTATATTAAAGTTTCTTTTTAAATTTGCGTTATTTGTTATTGTCTTTGTAACGTTACTGCAAAATATATAAACTGAGAATTATGCAAAATTATAAATGTATGTTGATAAACAATGTAAAAAAATGCGCTTTTACGAAATAATTTTAACTGACTAATTGAAACGTGAGTGAGACATGTTAGATTCGATAGGCATACGCATGAGCTGTCTGTCGTTGTAAATAAGAACTTATTGAGGTGCTCAGTGTGGTAACATTCAGCAACAGTTGGCCAACCTGAACTACTCGACTAGCTATAATATACGATCACTCTAGCTCCGTGTAATGGAATATTGGATGAATTAATTCTTAAATGTGTGTTTGTTTCGATTACGAAAGAAGTCCTTAGTGTTAGAGGTGAGGCTAAAAGTCGAGGTTTTCTGCTGAAAAACTGGTTTATTTCGCGAATTGAAATGTTTATGAGCTGATGTTTTATCTTCTCTATGATTAGCATTCATCATCTTTCAAGATACAAAAAGAATAATTTATAGAATCTCTTGAAGTTTGCACAGTACCTAAAAGACGGAAAAATCTCGCTGTTTAATTTTTTTTTTACAAATTATGATGGTTAATTAATTTAAAACAAGAAAATACCAACACTTAATCATTGCCAAATTCACCGAAATATGCAAAATAACAATATAACGAATATATTGGCTGACATATTACTAATCGACCATTAAATACAATGTATTTGTAGTACATTATAGTGCATTGTTACATTATCTTATTTTTCTAGGTAATACTACGATTTGCACAATATTTAAATGTAACTTGTAACAAAACAAATGCTCCGATAGCTATTTTCGAAAGTATCACGTAGTTTGATAACTGTGACTCTGCACAGATGCATCTTTTACCTGACAAAACCGAGATATCCAATAAAATCAAAATTAAAATAATTGTAAAAAAATTCTTAAAAATTTGGAAACCTCGCACGCTCAAGTTTACATACCTCTAGTCATTCATGACTGATATAAGAATTGCTTTTAATTATTATTGATTAATTAACTTTTTTTACATCGATCCTAGTTTAAGAAAATATTTACAAAAGAGATAATAAATATTGAACGAAGTACATAAAATACACACATTTTAAGTAACTGAAGTAAGGCAAATGTTGATATCATTATATTACAACATTGCGACAATATGTATAGGCCCTACAGTATAACGTATTTAAAATGTACACACAATCATGGGAAATGAAATTAATCAAAATTGAAATTGAAATAACCAAAGTTTAAAAAATGATATCTTCAGTCACGATTGTTGGTAACAAGATTTGACCCGATGACCTCCCAAATAGCATCTCAACCCTCCACCGAGCTATCTCCACCGACAAGATAATGACCGGTATTAACGTGAGACACTGTAAGGCGAACATGTAGTCTGGCTGCACTTGCTTTCCCGCCGCCGTAGTGCAATTACCACGAGGCCTGCCATATGCACATCACGTCTGCTCTCTGTACGCGCCATGTCGACGCGGCGGTGTAATGAGTGTAATTAGTATTTCGTGTACTTGCTAATATCTCTCTGCCAGACTCATCTCGCGTGTGTTTATGTATCTGTTAAGAGGCTGACAAGTTCAAAAGCTCGAAGGGAGGAATATAATAAGCATTGTGATAATTAAAGATTCGAAAATACAACGTTACCTAACAAATATGATACGCAATTCATACTGAATTGGAAAACAAAATCCTTGATTAAATTAAGTACAAATATTTATAAAATAGAGTATAACTGCGTAGATTTGTGTAGGTTATGTTTAATGTTTTCGCTTTTATGATTGCGTTTACCTCGTCTTAATTTGTTTCCCCGAAAATTTGAGTTATAACTCAGACTAATTCTTATATACACATAATTAAATCTCCTAACTTCATAAACAATGTGCATTTAAAAACAGTTTTTTTTTAAACTTTTGCTATTTTTGATGCATATATTTGTTTCTTATTGATTGTCACTAATCCCTCTGCGACTTAACTCTACTAACCTCTAGTAACCTGTTACATGGCTTGACGTGTTTGTGTGACAACAGTTGTCATGTATTCCTACATCAAAGCTATAAAGTGTTGTCTGTTCTAGTAATAGTACACATACAGGCGAATTAAAAGCTATTTTTGTGGTCGTATTTGTATTGCATATTAAATTGAATGTTGCGGAGTTGATTAGTTAAATAAATAAACATCCCCGAAAGTTGTCGACTTCCAAGTTATGTTTGTGGAGGCTTTTGAAAGGTGGTTTTCTTCTTAATATTCATTTGATTTACGTTAAAACGTTTTACGTTAAGTAATCTGATAACCCACTTCTTAAAATCAATGCTGACTGTAGCTATTGTCATAGAATCTTCTATATCACTTACATAAGACAAACTTTGCACTTATTTACCTAACAATGATTTGGTTCTGGATCAATTTTAATTTATTTACATAATATGTCTACATTAGAAATACTTTGAATGATGATGGCCTGGTTCATGAGGTATTTATTTGAAGTTACCGTATTTTAAACTAGCTATGGATCTTGAGCGGCAAATGATCTTCGCTGTTAAAGCGCCCTAAAACTTCTACTAATATAACGTCAAATACAGACTCGAGGGAAGTCAAATACTTTATTGTGCACGTTTTGTTTTTGGCTTTTAATATTTTAACTGGCTGGGCGTTGACATATCATTCAATCATCGATATCACACGAAAATTATATCGACAAATAAAAAATAAAAAAAAATTAATGTGCAAATGAAGTCTAGATTTTCAAAAACATTCAAAATTGTTACAAAAGATAAGCATGTTACTTAAAATGAGGGCCAAAAGTTTTAAGTGTATCGCGAAAAATTAATAACGATTTTTTTACGTTCTCAAAATCGCGTTTAGTGACTCGGCACCGCTCCACCATAATTAAGCTCGCGAACCGAAATTTGAAGAAATAAATCAATTTTCATTACATTTATACAACATAAAGAACTTACACATTCCATGTTTTACATTTCACGTTTCAAACAAAATTATTGAGTTGATAAGAGTCAAATAAGCTATCGATATCGTCGAAACTATTTCCACATATCGACATCGTATCGAAACATCGACATCTTTGCCCACTTCTAATAAATATGAGTAGCCGATTTTGCTAACAATGTGATTATTTTCAAACGTTTATCTTCGTGTATTAAGAGAATACTTTTCAGCGTTTTTTAATTTTTAATTTTATTATTCACGTTTCCTTGTGATCTACCGGCCCTACCACATTATAACATGACACATGCCCCACAAGTGCAATTTACCATTCACACAATAATATTCACAGAACAACACATATAAATCATCAGTACAATTCAATAAACATGTAAGGTAATTGGCATAAAAATGACATTAATTAATCTAGGGCGACGGTCGTCGCCCGGCAGACAAGCGCATGCGACTGCTTAGGCGACACGAACTCCAGCCCTATATACAGCTACGAGAGTTGGGGGGTTTTCAGCTCTGAACACGCCGCCCCGAAAAAGTTACAATCTTGAAACTCGGTATATAACCTGGTATGTGGTCCATGACATACAAAAAAAAAATCAACCCGATCCGACAACTCGTTCTGTGTTAAAAAGGCTCTCAACATCGTCAAATTCCTTTCGGCTGGCTGGTGGCTGGGTGGGTGGCTGGCTGGTGGCTGGCTGGCTAGCTAGTTCTCCGCGGAGATTAAATTAGCCTACAGAGAAAACGGTAAATCTTAGAACTATGAAACATGGACCACACTTAGATGTGCTTCAGACGCAGTGACGTTTGCTTTCAAAACCAAAATCGGGTAACAGGGACCGGAGAAAATCAAAATTTGGATGATAATCAAAACGCGTAATTACCAAGGCGTGGTAATTTGTACAAACTTGAAATTAAACATGCTATTAACCATTATAAATATCTTGCGTCCAAAACACAAGGGGCTAAATTTGGGGATGACCTTGGGCCCAAAAATGACAAAAAACATATCTGAACTTTAAGAAATGAATCATTCAAAGAAAACGCTACAACTGAGATGTTTCAAACGTGGAATACATTTTGATATCTCTCATTCTTTATCACTTTTGAATATGGAAAGCAAAATTGGGTAACGGGTACCGGAGAAAATCAAAATTATCAAAAGTAGGTAATTCCGTACTCTTATGAATAATCTAGGTGCCCGTTAGGGCGCCGCAGCCAAGCCGCGGTGCGCTACACACTCAAGCACCTTATACACCAAGCAGAGTTGGGGTGATTTCGAGGTGTTACCCAGCCGTCATGTAACGTGATGTGAACTTGAAAACTATCACAATCGAGGGGATTTAGGTACCTGACAACACATGCCAAATTTTATTGGGGTACGATTATTCCTTCTTGGTGAAAAAATGGCTTGAAACATGCTCAAAATCACTTTAAGGATGTTAGCTACTGCTACTGCTACTGCTACTGCTAACATCTAATACGTCGGCCCGCGATTCTGACCAGACGGGTGGGACTACAATGTTCATATTTTACATGGACATTAAGGTTATAGAAATATAGTCTCTTTTGAAAAAAAAAGTTGAAAAAGTTTGTTGGAAGGCTTCCAAATAAGGGTTTTAAAATAAGCCTTAAACACTAGGCATACAATCAACAAGTAACCATAGTTACTTGACACTTGTTGACGGTATAAGCAGAGTTAGGCGGGAAAGTGCGATACGTTAACAAATGGCGGACATTTTAAATTTTGCTTCTATGTGTGAAACGAGAAAAGTTGTCATTATACTCTCATAAAACAAATCAGAAACCGTCCCTGGCCTAGGCCCAGATGTGGAAAATTATTTATAATGCAAAAGTGTAGGTCTAAAGTTCCATTTGGCTATAGGACTAGTAAAATTCATACTTACATTACATGTTTGACAAGCCTAGCCAACCCTATGCCAGCACAACATTGTTCTGATATGAGCTTGCTCATCTGTTTGTTTACATAATTGCAACAACAATCATTTCATACAACTCGTCTTTCGATTGGCCCGCGTTTATGAAGGCACTGCCATCTAGAATAAATATAGAACTTTTTCGAGCTCTTTGCTATACGCAAATCTTTTTAAAGTGTTTGGATTTCGTGATACTCTTTCAACCATAGACATCCTATATAATTGGCTAGACCAGCAGTCGGTGGTCCACTTCCGGTACAATTAGAAGCCATCTTAAAATGACAGTTTACATGTTAATCAAATGGGAGCGATTTGTGGCCAAATAGTTCTCAAGATTGCCGCCAGGTTGACAGGTAAGCATACTAGCCTTTAACACCAAATGATTACTAAATTCCCTTATGCAATCACTTCGTATTGTTTCTTTTGTTTAATACCATGCTGCACAAGCTAAAACCATATCAAACAATCCAGTAAAATACTTTATTGCATTAAAAAAGCATAAATTAAAACACCAAATCGCCATCTTGAAATGGACCGGTTGAGTCTTCAATTTGCTACGCTCGCGCCTGTGCGGAGGTATAGGAGACTGCTAATCTAGCCTACTATAGGGGTTTAATATCAATGCTTTCAACTCACAACCCATGACGTTTTCCACGATACCGTTCAAGAATACCAATTCCTTCGAAAACGAAAACGACTTCGTTTTCAAATTGCGTTTTCAACTCATCTCCCACGAACTCAAGAATTGGGGTCCAGTCCTTATACCGTCGTTATACCATGGTTATACCACCTATACCCAGGATGTACATTAATCCGGGTCTAGATATTTTACATCCTATATTGTTACTGCTAATACCATAGAATTTAAATCAACTTTGATAAAAATATTATATTTTAACAAATAATTTTGTAATGGAACTTGAAAAAGTAATGAGATCACACACATAACAAAAACTTGTAGAAATACAGCCAAACCTTACACACTCAAAAGGAATGAGATCTAAAAAAAGGGCCAAGCTCATCTACCCTTCCACATAAACGTACAGTGTCCCATAACAGCATCCTCGAAAAGCTTGGCAAAATAGAATTTGCATGTTATTACATTTAAATTAACTAGGAAAACGCTTAAGTCCCGCCGCGTTGTTGGATGAGCGTAATTGGTGCATTGAGCTGCATTGAGTTACGCGGATTTTCTGTTGTTCTGTGAAAAAATCATTACTTATTCGAAGATTTTTTTAAAATTAAATTAAATTAAATTAAATTAAAAATTAACTTATTTTTTTTAATAAATCGTAATTTTTACGTAATTTAAAAAAAGAAAAAAATCGTAAAATTGCAATTTTCATAAGAAATAATTATTCGATTGCGCTCAAATTTTACACGAGTTTATTAATTCATGAAATTAAGGTTCTATAAAAAAATCATTACAATAGGATAAAGCATGTAGGTGTTATATGTCAAAGAATTGTTTTAAAAAAGAAAAAACCCGTAAAATTTCGATTTTCATGAGAAATAATGTTTCGATTAAGCTCAAATTTCACACGAATATCTAAATTCATAAAATTAAGGTTCTGTTAAAAAATCATTACAATCGGATAAAGCATGTAAGTGTTATAAGTCGAAGAATTTTTTTAAAAATCGAAAAAAAATCGTAAAATTGCGTTTTTTATAAGAAAAATTTTCCCGATTGCGCTCAAAAACGTGGCAGTTCTAAGTTCAGAGATTTCGAAGGCCTCCATAAAATTTCATCGCAATCGGAGTATCGGTTTAGCCGGAATCGTGTTAACAAACACACAAAAATACAAAAAAAGAAAAAAAAGAAAAAAAAAAACATTCCGGATTTTTTTCTCCAGTGTAGTGAAATGGAATCTTCGCTTCGCTCGCTACGCTCGCTACGCTCATCCAATTAGAAAAAAAAACTTGGATAAACTATTACGTTAAAATTAATAATCGCAAATTCTATTTTGCCAAGCTTTTCGAGGATGCTGTTATGGGACACTGTACGTTTATGTGGAAGGGTAGATGAGCTTGGCCCTTTTTTTAGATCTCATTCCTTTTGAGTGTGTAAGGTTTGGCTGTATTTCTACAAGTTTTTTGTATGTGTGTGTACGCTATACTGAGAAAACGGTACATCTTAGAACTTTGAAACTTGGGCCACATTCAGATGTACCTCATATAACCAAAACCTGGCAATTGGGACCGGGGAAAATCAAAATCAAAACGCGTAATTACTCAGGTGTAGTAATTTGTACAAGCTTGAAATTAAACAAGCTCTTAACCATTATAAATATCTAGTGCTTAAAACACAAGGGGTATCTTTGGGGGGGCCGTAGGCCCCAAAAATGTAAAAAAAAACAACTTTGAACTTAACAAATTTAATCATTTAAAGTCCATCATTCACACCATGATAGCAAACGAACAACAAAAAGATGTAATATCCAACCAAATACAAAAATTTGTAAAAAAAAAAAAAAAAAAACGGCAGCCAAGCTCTCCTTCAAAAGTCTTCGGCTGTGAATGCTGTGAGATATAGAAGTTGAGCCAAGCTTTTTATTCTTTCTCCCTAGTTTCGCTTTGAAAATAAGTAAGATCATTTCGCCTGTTGACGAGCGCCAAGCCAACGATTTTTGTGGTAAAAAAGTAAAATTTTTAAACTCGAAATCATAAAAAAATGGCTTGGCCAAGATTTTTTTTATGATTTCGAGTTTAAAAATTTTACTTTTTTACCACAAAAATCGTTGGCTTGGCGCTCGTCAACAGGCGAAATGATCTTACTTATTTTCAAAGCGAAACTAGGGAGAAAGAATACAAAGCTTGGCTCATACTTCTATATCTCACAGCATTCACAGCCGAAGACTTTTGAAGGAGAGCTTGGCTGCCGTTTTTTTTTTTTTTTACAAATTTTTGTATTTGGTTGGTATAGTATACACGAATGTTCGTATGTTTATGTTTAAGTATAAGTGTGAGTGAGTGTGTGTGTCAAGTTTAAATGTAAAGTCTGAAATATTTGACTTAAAAGATATGTACACCATCGCTTATAAGTAAATCAAGGTGTCTAGTTGTATCTCCTACACACAGCCCTTGATTTACTTCTGGGGTCTTATGAAAACCATTAAGTTTGATATAAGATGCTAGTTAATTCTAACACACTATTTGTTACACTGTGAGAAGTATGGATTATTTCCGTCTTATCTCGATCTCTGGTTGTGCTAAGTGTCGGTTAGTTGTATAAGGGGAGCTGTGTGTTATTATTGTCACTCACGGAACAATGTAGCCTACTGATCAATAGTCCACATGGTGTAGGCTTGTGGTGGTGGTGTAGTTCCAAGTTTCAACGTCGGGGCGCTACGCTCGCAGTAGGCTTCTAGCACGCGGTGTGCAATCATTCAAGGCATCTTAATGATACGGTACTAATATAGCGTGGGAGAAGGTTTCACTGATTTGTATCTTAATAGAGAGATTGAACCCATCTTCAGAACAAATTATGGTGTTATGTGGGCAATTGTCCATTCCCTATTCGCCTTTTCTTACATAACACACGAAAACTGAATTATGTGTGACGACTGGTTTGTCTATTGATGTCTTGGGGTCCAGTCCCCTTTCCTCTGTCTGGTTTTTGTTACTCTAACTCAAAATTACAAAGTTTCAATTTGATACATTGTTTGGACACAAGAAACAAAATCAAATGTGTTTCTTATTTGGTGCTAAAAAGTTTGTAACAGATATTGTCCTAAAGTAGGTAGCCTAATGCTACGCATGTTATTTTTAGATACTACTTTTGATATTAAATTGAAAATTTTAATTTATTACTAATATGCCTACAGTTTTTTAGTTTAATTATTAATTGTAATGTATTAACAAATCTTACCGTAAAATTCGATTTCCACTCCAGACGTAGATTTGATTATTTTGTGTACATGGCTATAGCTAAGGGCAAGATTAAATGGTAAATAAAACTTATGAATTTCGTTGAATTAAATTCCTAGTTTCGTGTTAAAAATGGACAAAATTGGAGCGGACTTACAATATTGATGCAGTGTGTGTCAGTAAAAATGCAAATTTAATAACGTTAATTTTCTAATTCAATACGATGAAATTAATATTTCTTCAGTTGCATTACAAATGCTTTGGACAAGGTGCCATTACGCGTAATTTCACCATTTGTATTGACAATAAATAGAGTTTTTAGTGAATAATACAGATATATTTGTATTCTTTGCTCTTAAAAATCATTGATTTCAGTATAAAAAACAAATTTATCTCAATTTCGGTATAAAAAACAAATTTCTTCCAATTTCGTTGTAAAAGCTATTATAACGCCACTTACGAAAAATGCGGGGCTCTAGCTATAGCTGGTATATTACGGCATTTTAAGTGTGTGTGTCGTCGTTTGGACCGTATACATTTGGAATGTCGCATAGTTATGTTATTGAGGTGCTTGAATTTGCATGGACTAGCCACCAACAAAATAATAACAAAAGAAATACAGTTCAATTTGTTATGACTTCCACAAATGCTAAAATTGGTCACAATTGCTTTATTCGTTTCGGTCGATCTGTTACTTTTTCGAAGTCTCAGTCTAGTACAAACTTAAATCTTCCTCGGCAATAACAACCAAGAATCACGTATTTTAGAGCCTCAGCCAAGGCCAGTGCTTGGATTATCGCGAGTCTTCGGATGACTCGTCCGTCATCCATCATCGGTTTGATGCCGTCTAGGACAGGTAACATATGACCTTGGTTGAAGGTTTATTATTATTGCTAGATACGTGGTGTATTGTACCATGCCAAGGAGTTATTTTATGCAGAATGGATATGGAATAGCTCTATTAGTTCATATGTAAATTGTTTCTCAAAACCGTAAAACACCTTGCAGATTGCACTGTGTCAAAAGCGACTTGTGGAGTGGATCTTTTTTATCGCGTTAGTTAGTTTTAGGGCGTGTTTTGGGCTATCATTTTAGTTTTTAAGTCCAACGGAAGCACAGCATAATATAATTAATATGAATGACAGAAACACAACTATCTACGGTTTATGCTGTGCTAGGTGTAGTTGCTGTTCAAACGTTTTGAAGAGGCAATATTTGCCGTGTACCCAATCAGATTTTTTTTAAATCGTTTTGATGTTTTAGTAGCGCCCGTTCGTTGTATATTTACTTTGTTGCATATTTGAGAAAACTTACGAACAATGTGGAACTGCTTTAAGACTGCCCAAATAGAAGGGTACAATCTCCTAGTGTTAGATCTCAATGCTTTTGAAAGTGTAAGGCTTGGCTGTCTTTTTACAAGTTTTTTGTGTAACTCGTCTTACTAAGCCACCTCTACTTATTACTAAACCAATGCAGAGAACGAAAGATATCTGAAGTTTTTTTACAGTCGTTAATTGCCTTTGTCGGATATTGATCAAATATCTAAATGGATAGCGCACGCACTTCTTGACGTTTTGCACAATGCATATAGCATTGCAGTCGAAGAGAAAATCGATTACATTAATAGATAATTCCATTAGGTGATGTTTTAATGTCTACCTGTTATTATTAACTACCGTATAAATGTCGTACGTGTACAATACAATCAAGGTGTATAAAACACAAATCAGCTTGTAATGTTTATGTTAGTTTTGAATCTCTCCTTCACTTTTAATGTAGCCTTGACATTAACGATCACAAATTGTAGGGACACAAATAATGTATTGTTGTTTATTTTCTAAATATTTAATCATGCCTCGAAAAAATCTCTGTACTTCAATTCGCCATTTTCTTTCCACTTAAATCGTCATCATCGCTTGTATTTTGGTACTCGTTTTTCAACCAACATAGCATTTTACCTCTATAGCAAGTAATGATTCACACCATTACATTTATACGTGAATACTGTGGTAATGTTGAAACGATTGAGAATGATAGAAAATTGTAATTGGGAAGCGAAACTCCTCTGTGAACATCACTTTTCCGTCCGTCCTTGCGTGCGTGCGTGCGTGCGTGCGTGCGTGCGTGCGTGCGTCTACGCGTGCGTGCGTGGTGCGTGCGCGATACATGATGCGTGGTGCGTGCTGAAATGCGTGCGTCGTGCGTGCGTGCGTGTGCTCGTGGTTGGTGCGTGCGATCCGTGGTTGCATGTGCTAAGTGAGTCGTGCATGCATGCGTGCGTTTCGTCATGTGTAGCTGCGTGCGTCTAACCATACTAGGTCTACGATCAATAGGATCATGTCCTAAAAATCTTTAAATTTATGACACGTTTGCTGATCCTTTGCAATTTAACACTTAAGTATCAGTTCAATGTTGGTATTCATTATCAGTTTTCCCTACCTTCTCGTAGGAATAATACGTAATCTCAATTATACGCTTGCTGGTTCAGATTGCACTCTGCGAGAAATATTGGTACAATAGGGAATGTTCACTAAATAAATAAAGTAACTAAAGTCCTACTATTGACGTGGGTATAAGAAGTGGATAGTAAACCACTTCAAAACACCATTACTGCAATTAAAACCAATTTAAAGTAAATATTTTAAATTCTATTGAGACACAAAGTATGTAGTATTTTATTTCCCGCACGAACAGCATGTGACATCAAGATTTGGGTCTAGAGCACGCTAGAGCATGTTGACCAATGCTCAAAGCTCTTTAATGTCTTTGGATCAATGAATTGACTACCGCCTCTAAATTACACAGTTTATATTGCACTGTTTGGCATTACCTTATTGGTCGTTTCGTAACAATAGCTAATAGTGGCGTAGTGGCACGTTTTTCTCGTCATTATTATTGGTGCAACTTTCAGCTTACTTTCATAAATGAAAATCTTATCTAAATAATAAAAAATATGATTAACATATTCAGAATGAAGTCCTTAATGTAACATTTCCTATTAGCATTAGTTTGTTCTGACTTCATTGGATTTGTTATATACTACGGCGGTGTCTAAAAAAACTTGTCTCTACGCACATTTCAATAAATCGTGTTTCTATATCAAAATTTCGGAAAACTTTACAAGCTCCAAATGAGGAGTTTTCGTACACTTTATTCCTTTTTCATGTCAAAACATTTTTTATTTAAAAAAAATAATTAATTGTATTTGTCAATGATTTAAATATAAAACAATTAGTTTATTATTTCGTTATTAGTTATCAAGTTCTTAATTTTTTCATAATTCTAACTTACTTTTTGTTTTTAATTTCCTAATTTTTTGGGCGGGTCACTTTTTTCAAAAAGTTTTTATTCATAAAAAAAATCCACTGTGGTGCCACAAGAATTCACTCCCCAACACGTCTGTACACTTGCAAGTACTTGTGATGTACACATGCATGCAGCCTGATGTAATGTGATAGAGCTGGTTGCGTTGTGTTGAACGACCTACTTGGCCTAGACTCAAAAGTAGTGACCAATTTGCCAAGAATCGGGGGATCTCGGTTGCCAAACTCCATGCATTTCTATGGTACTCGTGTTTTGTGTGGCGGGAGATGGAGATGGCGCATCGTGAAGTGACGAGTCTATTGCAAAACATTTCAAAATAATGCGTGAATAGATTGACGAGTGTAGCTGTAGCAACGATGAATTCAGTTTTGTGCCATTGAGCATCAATTCACATAATATGAGGAGTTGAGATTAATTTAATTTAGTCATTTAATGATATTGAAAATGAAATTTATTTGGAAATTAAACACATGAGCATGATTTTGAAAACTTGCGTCATGTATAAGATCCAAGTAATAATACAAACGCTGTAGCTGAAATAACAATTACTTATGTGTATTGGAGTAGGCTACCATTTTTTTTTTTTTTTTTTTTTTAAGAAATTAAGGTATTTAGGGTACAAAATTAAATTGCGAATTTTGTCTAATAATTTTAATAGGTCTACTACTTTTTCCGGCCTAATATTTATAATTTTTACGCAAATTTTGGAACGTAGCCCATTAATTTTAAATAAATTCATTGTTTTCAATGCTTAGCCAGAGAGCCGATATTTGTCTGATATTTTATTATGCGTTACATTTTTGTGGTTTAAAAATTCAGCATTGTTTGCCTGTTTTGAGATTTCCGAAATTTGTTGTATTTCTCTGTTTTGTGCTTTTTCACTCTTTTGGAAAATGAACCATGAATAGAATTCATACTAGCCATGCAACTCGCAGCATTTTTTGTAAATTTAGAATAACAAATTTTTTTTTAATTCAATTTTTGTTATTTTTTTTTATTTTTGGCACTTAAATAAATAAATAAATAAATAAATAAATTTTATTTAGAGTCTGCCCACTCAGTTATACTGATTAAAAGGCTTTCCATAAAATTGATGTGTGTGACTCGTCAAGTACTCCAATGGATTAAAAAAAAGTGTTTATCTGTAAAATATCATACATTTTGGTTATCATTACATAATTATTTAATGCTATATCGTGAAAAATAGGGAGCGAAGCTAAAAAATGAACTGTTTGTCGTAGACAAATAATCTTTGTTGGAGGTGCCGGGTTCAGAAAATTTTAACATGTTGACCCCGCCCTCTTGACCCCAAGGCCACCAAGGTCATCGCGTGTCACTGTCACTGCCAATCGGAGGTCATGTTCGGTTTGTATCGTGATACGTGACACACGTACAGACGGGCGAACGAACAGACAGAAAAGTGACGGTTTTCTTGGTTTTATTCGCTAAAAGAGATTTCGTTACTAACGCGTACTTGAAAATGCTTGTTAGCCTCGGAAATGTCGGTATCGTATTACATTTGACATTCGGCATATTCTCTAATGAGAAATCTACACAGTGCGAAGTGCCGCTAAGTGTCCGTGTATAAACGAAGGTATTGATGACTGCACATTTTTCAACAAATTGACAAATCAACAAATCATGACTATATGCAATGTAAGTGTTTTGGAATGTCAACAACTCATGTTGAATTTATTATTCTAAGAATTGTAATATTAACATTTAAAAGGCACATTGCCTTATCACACAGCAATAATTCTACGAACATTTTGCATACATGTTTTCAAATGTTGATTGAGAACAGGATGTCAACAATTTTTTGGGTTGGAAAACTAAATATCCTCGAAATCCTAAGAAAATGTTCACTTCCAGTATATGTTTGCGATTTTTTCTTAAATTAACAAATTGGATCGTATTTGGGAAAACAAGTCGTTTATGAGCACGCCACAAAATATGAGCTTGATTGGTGTAAAGATGTGGCCGTAGTTCGAACAGTACGAATGCACGTTTCCGGTTAGAATCATGGCGTTCCCTTTTGAATTTAATTGTGGCTTCGAACTTCATCCAGTCGTATCCAATACTGCCAACAAAGGTTATTTCCACACAAAAAAACATGAATTTTCTATGACTGAGCTAATCCTTGGGATAACTTAAGGAACTGGGATCAAGCCGACCTCATGTGGTATATGTGTTGTTGAAATTATTACTTTCTTCACACAATACAAGTCTGATAATAAACCATAATGTATTGTGAAGTTTATTTCAAATAATGTCAACAAAACAACTTTTAAATTAAATCTCGTAAATCGTATTTCCATGATGATCGTAATCAGCAGTGCGTTAACTCGCGCGTAATTTGAACTCTCTCGTGTTCTATTTTCATTTCGAACAAAGTGAAACAAATGAATGTTTGTTATTGTTGTAATTTGATTGCGTCAGTTTGAGTTACGTAGCTGGGCTGATCAATACTAACCGAACAATCCGTTGTATAACTCTTGACTTCTCGTTAGTCGTGGCGTGTGTGCATGGTTGGGTAGGGGGGTGGCCATTCGAATTATCTGTGTGCTTTTTAATTCAATTATTAAATGATTTTTTTTAAATTGTCTTAAGTTTATTTTACTTGTCATCATTAGGCTCATTATTATGTTTCAGTAATTTTTCTGTTTATTTATTGTTTTTTTTTTAAAATCATAAAATATGTGTTAACAACCTTTGTGTGCAGGTAGGAAATAAACTTACAGGCGAGATGGTGTCAATTGTTCATTTCTTGATCAGGACCTCCCGGCATATGTTATTTATTGTTTACCCAATTAGCAAATGTAAAATTTATTAACTGTTTCTAAAATTGGTTAAGAAATTTGAAACCTTGTATGATAATGATAATATATTTTTATTTATTTAATGTCTACCTTATTTAGTTATGAAACTGATTTACTGAGATAGACAGTAAATAAAACGAAGTAACATTCATGCGCACTAAAATAACGTTCAAACTTTAAATTTTAATGGACAACATTTCTGAAAGTAGGCCTATATTAAGAATGTAAAATTAAATGAATTTGAATTAATCAAATATAGGAATTAGAAAAAAGAAAAATGAAAACTTAAACAATAAAGAAAAAAGCTTTTAAATTTTTTTAAAGAAAAAATGTATTGTTAAATGATCCTTCTCAAACGAATATGAATTAAGTTTGCTCAACATCATGTACAGAAAATCAGTGAATATTCAAACTTTTGCTAAAGAAAAGCCGAATATTAATTCTTGTGTTCAAACCTTGAAAACCACGACCTGCCCCCTCTTGGTCACATTTTTATTCCATCCCTTCTGTTTTATTGAAACGTGATATTTTTTAAAAAAATAGTATTATTTACTTATTCAATTAATTATAAACTCACAGATATTATTTCTTAGCAACAGATATTGTTCAATGTTGAACATATTGTTGCACGTGGCTAATCATTGGTGTATATTTGTCTGCCAGTCTTCGGATGAGTAACGCATGTACCTCAACGCCTAGCTTCATTACGCAATCCAACACAACAGCACTCCTCAGTTTCTGGCTAAATGATAATTATTATCATGAACCGATGGGCAAACACAATAAAACCAACACTTGTTGTTTTGTGGGTCAAGGTCTCAAGGTCACGCTGCTAACTTCTTGCGGTTTCTCCGCCGGGCGAAGACGCTTCGTGAATAATAATATCGGTATCTGTTGCGAGACTGTTGGCTAAACGTTTAGGCAACGCACATGCTTTATTCCTTGATTGATAGTGTACTCGTAGTGATGTGTCTGGAAAACACGGAAAAGTTTATATATATATTTAATATTTTACATATTTCCTAGCACAAAATATACTATGTGCTAGTAGCAAAGGTTGGCAGAATACAGCACTGCTTCAAACGCTCTTTGTGACTAAGACAAATGTGAAACGAAGTCAAGGAACAAAACTTTTAAGATCAAACAAATACAAATAAGATGGATAAAGAAATTCGGAGAAATGATAAATTGTCAATTATGTTTCTTAATTGTTTTATGTTTCTTAATTTTTTTCTATTTCCCCTTAACATCTTTAAACCAGAATTTATAAAAGAGTTCCAACCCGAGATTTTTTCTTATGGTTCGTCAGCTCTAGTTTGCTAATCCCAGACAAACAAGCTTGATTTTACAATTTTTGATAAATATAATTTCTTAAAGCCTGGTAAACGCCGGTAATAAGTAAGCTGATATCAATGTAGACACCGGTGAGTGAATAGACACCCTTATTGATAGAAGAAAGTTGTCAGCATAATATGCTGAATTTTAAATTTGTGTTTGCTAAAAATGCAACTTTATAAATCACCTATACGGCCAAGGCAAGAAGTAACCAGCATAAATCTTATCTTGTTGTTTCATTCACAACAAAAAATAATACTTATTATTGAACGTAATTTGTATACATGTAAATTAATTTTAATTTTTGTTATTCTGTGTTTTAAGGCAACTCTTATGTAAATGCAGAGCTTTGTTTAACATAATGTTATACTACTTACTTCAAATGTCACATAATTACTATGTATTTCAATACAATGCTTGAACTAGAGAAGCATGTGCCTTGTCACGTTTGTCATGCAATCATTACAAGCAATTCAAGTTGGATGTAATATGATTATAGAAGGCAAAAAACCCAAATATGACATTAAAAGTTAATTCTCAGTTTGATTTAAAAAGGGGTTTTTAACCGCAAACTAAAAAATACTTTTCATAAATATAAACTAAAAAAAATTTACACTACGGGATGTTGCCCGACTAAAAAAATCGAGAAATTAAAACCCCCTCGCTCATACCTGGTAAATGTAAGACATTAAATTAATGTTTTGGTCAGTTAAAAAAAAAGGCACCCAGATATTCGTTCAGTACTGTTCCATCCTTCAGATGTATAATGCATAACTACAATTTTCAGAGATTGGGAATGTACCGTCGGAAATGCGGGAGACCGGGGTTTTCGATTCCCGGTTGAGGCGGATTTTTTTTTAATTTTATAAATTTTGTAGAAAATAATAGTAACAAGTTAAAAAACATGAAATTTTAACCTGATTGCGATCCTCGATTTGATTTTTTTTACAGCGTGAAAGCCTAAAATCACGGCAAAATATGCATTTGAAAAAAAAATTGTTTTTAAAATTTTTCAAGAAATTTGAAATAAAGGTAATTTTTAATTTTTTGCCTTTAGTTTTGTTTTTTATATTAAATCTATTACTAAAATTTTTTGAAAAACATTACACAAGTGGTGGAAAAATTTTCCCCTTTGCGTAGTTTTTTAACAAAATATTATGCAGACATACCTTTTTTGGACCGGCCCCCAGCTAAAATCCCAGGATGTGGCGTAAACAGGGTATTACAGGGACTCCTGGCAAGGCCAAAGTACTAATTTAAAAAATAGGAAAAATGCTTATTTTAGATTAAAAATCTTTATCTTTCCAGATTTCCTTTCAATTTTCATATTTACTTAAAAAAAAATGTGAGAATCTTCCACGAGGAATAAAAACTTTTTAAAAATGTTTGCTGTTTTTTTTCACGTTTTACGGTGAAAAAGATGATCAAAAAAAAACAAAAAATATCAGGTAAAATCACCCTAATTTTTTAACGTTAGGGGCTAACCTTCTACCTGATTTTCTTAAAAAATTATTTTTTTATGATCAAATTTAAATTTTTTTTAAAAAGTTTTTAACATCGCCTAATATGAAAAACCTTTCTAATCGATCAACAAGGAAGGGAAAGTAAATTTTTATAGAATATTACAGATTGGGTTTGCAGCTTAAGTTTCTTCCCACATTGACAACACACCCCAACATTGTGGGAACGAAACGTTCAGTTTTTGCATTTTTTGCGAATTCTTTCAAAACCTTCATTTTTCTGGGTATTTTAGAAAAATTTGATTATTTTGCGTCGCCCCCTGGTCTTGTATTAAAAATTGTCCAGGAAGGGAAAGGGGGGGGGGAGGGGCACTTTCTTTTCAAGTAGTTTCTAGTTGCAGGATTAAGGACGTTTGGTCCCGGAATAAGGAATTTTTTCTTTCACGAAAATTGCAACCCCCCCGAAGTATAACAAATTGATAAACTACAACTTATTTTTTTTTAAAAAGGGTTATATATAATCACTCTTTTCAGAAAATATTTTTCGATGCGGAATTATTTTAAAAAAAACATCAACTACATTTTTACTGAAATAAATCAGGGGTTTTAAGATCAT
The DNA here is from genome assembly GCA_024449915.1 of Sweltsa coloradensis. NCBI lineage: Eukaryota > Metazoa > Arthropoda > Insecta > Plecoptera > Chloroperlidae > Sweltsa > Sweltsa coloradensis. The sequence continues at coordinate 264,499 of JAMZAV010000643.1, forward strand.
TAAAACTACTATGTCGGTGATATCGCCCCCCCTTTTTCGTATTTGGGGCCCAATGGTGAAGTCGATTTAATTTGAGTGATACTCAACAATACTTGGGCCCTCCCGCTGGGACCCCAGATTGGGGGCGCTGGTTTCCCAAGCTTTGGCTACGAGGACGTGGGTTCGAATCCCCGCTTAAATGCTTGCTTATCATCAACCTATCTACGTTCGTAAATAGCCTTAGTGTTTTTAAAGAGACGTTTTAAACAAAAAATTGATCCCTCATCAATTTTTTTATTCAACGTCTAACATGTTCTCAGTAGAACGCCCATGTCAAAGACGAGACAAGGAGCAGAATAAAAAAAAGTTCCCAAAAATTTGGGTTAACCGACGCAGCATGTCATTCCCACTTTCTCCAAGCCTTTTTTACCTTTATTTAGGGGGGGTTTTTTTTTATTACTTAACATTTCACATTTCTGGGCTTTTAAATTCTCAACGCGTTTTTTCCCCTAGGCCCACTTTTTGTAAAAACTGGAATAAAATTTTCCCCCCTGGTAAAAAAAAAAATGCCATCTTTTCCCAACTTTAAGATAAAACTTAATATTATTAAAATTTTCTCTCATAGTTAGAATAGAATTATCTTTTTCAAACTTTGATTTTAAAAATTTCCAAACTAAAGGCAAGAGATATCTTGGGGTTTTCAAAAAAAGTTTCTCAACTGTTTGAAAAACTTCGCGAGTAAAAAAAAGTGAAAAAAAATGATTTTTAACCTCACTTCCGGGAATGTAAAATCGATACCGGCGCAGTTTATATCACACGAATTTAATTGCGTAATCCCCGCCTTCTGTATTTCCAGCGGGGTTGTCGAGAGAATCAAAATAATTCGAGGAACGGGAAAAGCGGGGGGCGCGCGTGCAAAAATTTTCAAGCAAAAATTTTAAAAAAAAAGTTTGTCTTAATTTTTGGATGGGATGTGTTTTTAGTTTTACTTTTGTTTTGTGGTCCCCTCGACGATTCCCTTACGTAAAAGCCTTTTTTTGAAAATCTATACGAAACCATTTTTAGCTGTTTTTTTTCTTTTTTTCTCGCTTTATTAAAAGGAAAAAATTTACTTTTTTCCCCACTGTATGTTATGCAACCCGCATTACTCGCGCGTGTTTTTTTTAACCCAAGTACTGGGTGGGGATATAAAACCCCCCAAAAATTAAATTACCTTATTTGGGAAATTTGGAAGGGGAGTTTTGGGTGGGGGGGGTTCACATATTTTGTCTTTGGAAAATTTTTTATTGACTACTATTTTTAGATAACAACATCAGTTAAGGGAAATTTAAAATGATAAAAAATTTTTTTATTTATGTAAAATAACATATTTCATTTTGAAAATGGCCAGTAACTTTTAAAAAAACCAAATTTTAATTGAAAGATAATATATTTTGGTTTTTTTTTTCATTTTTTTTTTTTGACTTATCTTGTATTATATACTGAAAAAAAAAAATTTGCCATTTAATATTTTATCTTTTTTTTAAAAAATTCCAAACCCAAAACCAAAAAAAAAAAAAAAAAAAAAAAAAAAAAAAAAAAAAAACTAAAAATTTTTTTTAAAAATTTCCCAAAAAGCAGGGTTATTGCCCCCTTTATTGCATTAAAAAAAATTGCTTTTTGCAATATTTCCCACTAAAATTACAGTCCCCCCTACCCCTACCCAACTAACCTGAAATTTAAGTTTTTAAATAAAGCTTATTTTGAGTGTAAACGAAAAAAATTGGAAGGTCACGGTGAAAGAGATATTAATACAACATATAATTTTGATAGATATTACATACCAAATAGCCTTCAAAAAAAAACTTTTCATGGAGAAAAAAAAACCCAAAGCTTGACAATAAAAACAACATGTTCCGCCTACCGTCTGAAAAAGCTAGCGCCATATCGCGTGGGATCATAGAAACCCAACGAACTTAAATATTAACCTGCTAAAACTAAAAACCCCGTTTAACTTTAATTTGCAAAAAAAAAAAAAACTAAAAAAAATAGAAAAAAATTTGAGAATGATAGAAGGGGGGAGAGCGGTAATTTTTTTTTTTTTTAAAAAAAATTACTGGGGGAATCATTAGATTTAACACCCCGGGGGTATAATTCCCCCCACGCGAGAATGCAGGGTTTAAAAAACCGTTGCTATTCTAAAGAATAAAAAAAAAAACAATTGGAAAATTTATTTTAAATCGAAGAAAGTTTTTTTTTTGCTGCGTTGATTTTGCTATAAGGAAATTTCCCATTGTGTGAATGTAAAATTTGATGAGTTTTTTAAATGTGATCTTTTATTTTTTATGTAAATTTTTTAAAAAATTTTATAAATAGTGTTAAATGGCACTTTTTTTTCAAATTTGAAAAATTTTTTTTAATTTTACTTTAGTTTGTGTACAAAGCGAAAAATGTAAAATTGACTATTAGCTTATTTGCTAAATAAAAAAAAATAAACATAACCCCGATTTTTTCTACTCGTCTAACGTATATTTGAATCACCGCCGCCCGGATTTATGTAAAAGGCACGTGCTCCACAAAAAATTTTGGTCATGATTTTAGTCGATAGAAAAAGTTTCCCGCCCCCTTCACTTACGCCAGTATGGTCAATCTGGAACTAAATTGTTGAACTTTCCTTCACTTACTTGGGTTTTTTTCTTAGACCACTGCCCCTAGATGTTGTCATGCTTGAAGCTATGGGACAACTCTAGGAGGAGTGCAATACCTTCAAGCTTCATTGGTTGATATACTGTGTTCAGATAAAAGGGGGCGGTCGCCAGGGGTCGCAGCACTTTCGTCCACGCACTATGGCCCAAAGGATTTCGGCAAAAAAATAAATAAAAAATTTTAACGGTCTCTAAAAAAAAAAAAATGCTTTTGGAGAAAAAACAGATATTTTTAAAGCCCAAGCCTTGCCCAATATATCCTAAAAATAAAAATATTTATGAAATGTCGATAAAAACAAACATCTTGATGCCCCTAAACATTGACATCACATCTGGCGAGGTTGGCATTAAAACAGCTGGAAAAATTTTGGGCACACCCCTTTTCCAACAAGGCAAAAAAAAAAAAACACTTTCAAAATGTGATTACTTAAAAAAACATTTTCGCTAAAATCTGACTCTGTTTTGGGCGAAAAATTCTTTTTTCACAGCTTATAAAAAAAATGTTGATTTTGTGATAACATATCCCCCGATAACATGACCAAAAACGGGGAGGCCCTACCTAAAGCCAGTTTTGTTAAATTGTCAACGTTGGCGTCCGTGCCTCTCGCTTGACCTTGACGGCCGCCAGCTTATCTGGTTCAACCTATACCATCTCGTATTTTCCCCAAAAAACCCCGCCCCGCAGAAGTTGCTTTTAATACCGTTGCCATGGCGACGATCTTTCCACCTTGCTGAAGTTTGACAGGTTTATACGCCACCTCGACATTTCGAGTGCATAACATTTAGGGCTAACCATATGGGGGTATAACGAATGTGCCATATTATATTTAAAAGTATAGTATTGTATTTAAAAGACCCAACAGCTCAGTAAGACACTCCCGCCTACGTTATTTTCCGAATTCCTGAGGTCAACCCTGATTTTTTCGGCCCCTAAATACTATAAAATTATGTGTATCTAATTGGCTACTAGCACACTCTACTACAGCAATGATACAAATGGAAACGAACGAATGACAAGCTAAAGGTTGTTTATGACTTAAATAACAAACAATTCAAATATGAGACTCGCAAATTTTGATTTGTTGGGTAGATACCATGGCCACGACTTAAGTTTGTTTAGAATAAGCTACCTGTGGTGTCTTGTCGTCGTTTGGATTCATTTGTTTCGTTGTTTAGTAGGTGTTGCTCGTAGCCAATTGAAGGCTATTCCAGAGCACTCTTACCGATATTTTGAAAGTTAAAGAGAAATGGCTGATAGTTGGTTGAAATTGAATGAAAGAATAGCTTGAATAAAAAAGAGAGAAACAATGACTGGATAATATAGGCTTTTAGCCGTTATATACCAATTTTGGATCAATAAGAAATTGAACATTTTAGACGTGCAATACTTAATTTTTAGCTATGTTTTTTTATTGTTTAAACTCAACTTTGTCTCCGCTACGAGTATTAAGAGAAAATAATTTTCTGAAAAAAATAATGTTCGATGTGCTAGTTTTTTGTCCCATGGTACAAACAAGTGTTTTGAATCGGTGGATGAAAAAGATCGTACAGCAAACGTTATTGCAGAAAATTATTTTTCCTTATACTCGTATACTCGCAAGTCTAACAAAAACAAAACCATGGCTCAAAATTAAGTGTTGCACCTAGAACTTTCCTTTTCTTCTTGACCCAAAATTTGCATTCATGGGCAAAAGGAAGCTATTGTCCCGTCAAAAAGAGTTTAAAAAAAATTATTCGCATTGCAAGTAGAGGCTCCCCGTGGTTTCTCGGTGTTTCCATAGGTGACGTTGATACGTACAAAAATAGACATAGCTGGATTATATTAATTAGTCTATTTCGTAATCACCTTTCACCTTCACTGATTTGGAAACATTATTTTGCAGATAGATTTAAAACGAAATCACGGAAAAAATACAACAAATCGCGAAGAATAGTTATTGTTGTGTGATTTTTTAGTTTGTTTTCATATTTGAGGTGTTATACGTCTTCTGATTTACAGATTTCCTGGTTTAAGTTTGCCAAGTTTTTCACACATCGTAAAATGGCAACATTAGCGACACAATGACTGTCAAAATTGTTGACAATTCAATATAACAGAAATACTAACGTAATATTAGTTTTTGGTTTTACACACTATGTTACAGTATTCACAAGAGTATATTATACCGTAAAATAACATAAACATTATAAAGTAGGCCCCTATACCCAGGACATGATATAATTATATTGGTTTAATGTAGTATGTAGGTTTTATCAATACAAATTGAAGTCATTTAATCAGCTAATCACTTACGTTGTGAGAATTATGCCCAAGGGATTTAAATTATGATTACTCCTGGGGGGTATCGAACCGTTGACCTCCCGAAATAAGTTGAGCTACCTCTATGGTAGTAAGTATAATTAATTACATATTGTATAGGGCCTAATATTAATAAAGGAGTAGAAAATAATTAGCTGTCATTTTCAAAAACGAACTCAAGAAAGGATGCTTTATAAATCTTGTTTCGAGTCACATCTTGAAACTAATGGCTGTACGTTGAACTTGCTGTGAAGTGCTGGGGCATTAGCCTGGAAGAACGAGCAATGCGCAGGTCCAACATTGTAGGTGCGTTTAGTACATCCACCTCATGTTATCTCGTTCTGAAGCCTGATTTGACCTGAATGCAATATTTTCGCCCAGTTACATTTATATTTCTAGACGAAAATACGTCGAACGTAATTTTGTCTACATCGTGAGTTTTTATTGTGATTATGATTAATTTGTGATGTTATATGGTTAGTGTTCAAAACACCAAAATGTTACACCTTAGTTTCAAGAAGTTGTCGTGTAATTTAGACATTAACCAAAATTCAAGTTAATTTGTTAACTTAGGAGACTCACTGAAAAAAGTTACACTACTCCTTTGCTTAACATTAATTTCTTAGGTTCTTTTTTTATACAATAATACAACAACTAAAAGGTGTGCTAAATGTAACAGGTGGTAAATTTGTGGTTTCTAAATCTTTCGCCATTGTTATTTCGATATCAAGCACCAAGATCTTCTCACTACTCGGCGGATTTCATTGATTAAGCTGTCTTTCAGAGTAGGCCCTACATATCCAAAATCGTTGTTGCGCAAAAGTTGCAAAGGATGTTACCCTCCCATGAAGAAAAACCAGTCCAATGAAAATGTTCCTCAGTGCAGCTACATGGACTAACCTTGGCTTCGCCCTTCATCCTGACATTGAGACTTGTTTCTCTCCACCGCCGCCGCGCAGCACGTTACATTATTCGCAACACCTGCTTCACGGATCTAGAAGGCGGCGCCTTGATCGATGATGATGATGATCTCAAGTGGTGTGTCCATCTGTTGAGCTCATCTCTATCAACTCAAGAGTTCTTGTTCTTGAGAGTCATGTATCAGGTTGATTTAATTAAATTAAACTAAACTAACATTAAAGCTAATTCATTTTAGTTCAACCATGAAGAATCTGATTGTCATAAAATTGCGTAGTTGCGAAGCAAAAAACTAAAAAAGTTCATAATTATTATCCTCCGAAAAAATATATAAACTTTTTCTATATTATAATTAAATTCAAAATCATTACACTTCTTAATCAACTATTATTAGTTTTTTTCGTGTGAAACCTTGTCAATGGGACAATTATTGCACTCTCCTGATAGCAAGATATTGCGTAGTTGCGAAGCAAAAAACTAAAAGTCTTCATAATTATTATAATTGTATCCTCCGAAAAAATATGTAAACTATTTTTATATTATAATTAAATTCAAAATGTTTATACTTGTTAATAAACTATTATTAGTTTTTTTTCGTGGGAAACCTGGTCAATGGCACAAGTATTGCACGCCCCTGATAACAATTGGTGTAGTGTGTAGTTGCGAAGCAAAAAACTAAAAGTTTTCAATGATTATATCCTCCGAAAAAAAATACGTTTTCTGTACTATAATTAAATTCAAATGGATTATACTTGTAACTAAACTATTATTAGTTTTCGTGGGAAACCTGGCAAATGGGACAATTATTGCACGCCCCTGATAACATTTGGTGTATTATGTAGTTGCGAAGCAAGCAAACTAAAAGTTTTCATAATTATTATATCCTCCGAAAAAAATACGTTTTCTATATTGTAATTAAATTCATAATCATTATACTTGTTAACTATTATTTTTTTTTTCGTGGAAAACCTGGCCAATGGTACAATTATTGCACGCCCCTGATAACACATGGTGTATTGTCTAGTTGCGAAGCAAACAAACTAAAAGTTTTTATAATTATTATTATATCCTCAAAAAAAAAAAATTTTCTATGCTCTAATTAAATTTAAAATCATTAATTTTTTCGTAGGGCACGTGGCCAATGGGACAATTATTTCGTAGTTGCGAAGCAAAAAACAAAAAATTTTCATATATATTATATCCTCCGAAAAAAAGTTTTTCTATATTATATACATTCAAAATTATTATGCTTGTTAATCAACTATTATTTTGTCTTGAGAAACCTGGCCAATGTGAAAAGCATTTCACGCCCCTGAAAAACAAGGTATTTCAGGGTCAACTTAGCTGGGGAAAGGGTTTTTAATGACTTAATCCTAGCATTCGCGTTCCCGACTGAAAAAAGCATCGAATAGTCTTCATCCAGGATTGCCAGTGGCGGGATTCGAATCCGGGACCTCCCGAATCTTTGTTTTATATTTTTTATTAGCTTTACGAAATATTCTATTGTTCTTAAAACGACCCAACAGATAATTTTATGATTTGTTTTGTTGTAGAAAACGGTTGTTTTATTGGGTACATAACAAAACGTTGTTTGGTTTTACACGCCAAGCTACTTTTAAAATGAATTCAGTAACTAGATATTCTTAGTTAAATCGAGTCTTTTCAAAAGTAAAACCATTTCTTTCGCATACCGGCATTATCTACAATCGTTGTGTTGTACGAGGTCATTACCTTTAAATCCATTTGCCTTAATGTACGACATTTAACTATAATAATGTGTTTTGATGTGTGCGTGTGTGTGTGCGTGTACACTGTTTATTGTTGAACTCGGGCCCTCTAGTTCTGTGAACAATTGAGATGCCCACATATTGTAGTCCTACAATTAGTTGTTGACCCCTCGTCTTGCGAGCCACTAACGTGCAAGATGATTTCGCACTGTCGATTACAATAGACCCTTCGCTCTGAGTAGTATTTTATTTCAAGGTGATTGATGAAAAAACGTACACATACTTTTTGCTCATTCCGGATCTGTTTTTTGCATTGGTTATCGTAGTTTTTAAGTGGTGACCACAGGAATGTAGTCGTTACGTCGAGTAAAGTTATTACGGTGCAAGAATTTGCACCGATTCTAGCGCAAATATCGATATTAGCTCGAAATATATCGTTTCTATTTTCAAGTTAAATGTAGATCGGATTTCAAAGATCGCTTATATTTCGCCTTGTGTTTTCATTTGTTCCGTGTGTAACAAATTACCTTCACTCCATAATAGCTAGCTGAAATTACTTTATTTACCTCTACGAAACCCACTGCTTTTTAAACTTGAATGCACTTCAAATAATAACAATAACAATAATCAGCAACATTAATAAGTTAAGACTGTTGGCTGAGCTCAAGAAAAACAGGCTTTGACTCAGAACGCAGAGGTAAAGTCTGGATCACTTGGAAGCTCTATCGTTGGTGCTATCGGGTTGTGCTTTGCACCAAAATGTTAAGTAAGAATGTGTAATATGCGGTATCAAAGCACATTTTCAAAATATTGATCACTTTTCTTATTAACTGACCGTAAATATGATACCGAACAGTTAATTTGTTCCCAATTTTGTGTAGGAGACAATTATTTGAAATGTAAAAAAGTGCTTTGTAGCGACACGCGCGCATCCTTTCTGAACAGCCTCCCAAAAATGCCGATTTTTTGGATAAAAATTAAAGGTCAAAAATCGGTCCAGACTGTATGTGAAATTAGCTGGATTTGAGGATCAAGCGTATTTTTAAATGGTCATTTTCCATTGTAAAAAAAAGTTGGCCAGGCCAAATTAAGTATTTCTCATACCGTTTAATTTTTAAAATAAAATCAAAAAGTTAATTAATTAATTAACTAAATGTATAATAATGGTCTCCCTTAAGTAACGGAGCTTTTATAAATAGGTCCTCAAAGTCTAACTTGCAACTTTCCCGCCAAGAGAGGGCATGCTATTGTGTTAGTAGGAGGATGAGCTTGATAGGGCTGTCCTATGTTATGCTAAGAGTAAGTTTGAAGAATAATGAAGGCAGTGGTCAGCGATGAATATTCTCACCGCATCCGCGGAGTACTACATCTCCTTGTTAAAGACGTCTTCTGTACCAGTTCCCTCACTTGTCAGTCACTGTCAGTCGTCGCCACGGACTGACCTGTTTCCTTGGGGACGATATTGTGCTAGGAGGATGAGCTTGATAGGGCTGTCCTATGTTATGCTAAGAGTAAGTTTGAAGAATAATGAAGGCAGTGGTCAGCGATGAATATTCTCACCGCATCCGCGGAGTACTACATCTCCTTGTAAAGACGTCTTCTGTACCAGTTCCCTCACTTGTCAGTCACTGTCAGTCGTCGCCGCGGACTGACCTGTCTCCTTGGGGACGGCGATGTATCGATCTCATGTCTTCTAGACGGTTATGTAACGGATTTATGAGGGGGTCTTGCATAATACACTTGACATGAGGATTTCAGGGTTAATTCTTGACTGCACTGCCGACTGACATCACCTAAATATTGACGGAATCGCCCACTTGTGATGTGGACACAGCTATGAAAGTGATCCAAGTCCCTTTGTCAACGTTTAAACGTTGATCGAACAGTATGAAATATTGATAAAGTGAACAATGAATATTCGCTGTCCTTTGGTAAAAAATAGTTTTTAATAGATCAGGTAAATTGGTAATATGCCAATAGATTCAATTTATTGTATCGAATATTGCCAAATTTATTATAGTTTCATCCGGTTTCATCAATCCTTCTCCATTATCGCCTCAAACCGAAAATTAGAGAATTCTGTTCGATGCCTTGATTTCAATGCTAGTGAATCACCTAGTTGGCAGAAAGTGCTGCTGTAACAGTGAGGTCACTCATCACAACATTGTAGTTGGCTCGCGTCTCGCAGAAAGCGAGATCGGGTGCGGTGAATGCGAGACGCGTGCAGCGTACAGCATGGTAATATACTGGGGAAGACCCAAACACTACAGACCAGATCAGTGTGGGGATTTCTTGGACACATTCGAGTCTTACTTTGCGATATAATCATCGAGATGTAGCAGGACCAAAGTATCGAAAGCAATGTGCGCTATATAGTTATAGTTTTTAAGATTTTTGTATTAGATTTTCGTTAGATATTTTGTATTTATACTATATTTTTGTATTTATTATAATTTAATGTTTTTTATAGTTTGTACAGGGGTGAGAAGGATTGCCAAAGTTTGCCCCGACAGAAAACGATCCTTATGTGTTGTCACCCTTAGTCGTTTGCGGTGTTTCTGGGTGAATTGAAAAAAATATGCATTGCATATAATAGAATTATGTTCAAATATGAATTAGTTAGTTATTCGGGTTTACGGGCACGCAAGAGGTAAGGTTATTATTTATTATTTGAGATAGGCGTAAGGTGACGATTTACAGAACAGGGTTCAGTCTCAACCACAACGTGTCTGTAAACCAAGCACCAATCATATTTATTCTTTGGCCATATAGTGTCATAGATATATTAAGGCTATTCGACCGCGTTTTTTCTATTTTCCAAAATATGCTACGAAGTCAAAATATAGTGAATAGCTTTGAAACCTGGCTATTTTAGAAAATCAAAAATATTTTTTTCAAATTTTTCTGATCCGGTACACGGCCAATATAGCCATCTCAAAATAATTTCAAACTTCAATTCGCCAAGGCACATCATTCAACGTAGGGTGTTGTGCTTTTGTGACATTAATTTTCAACTGTTTTCCAATGGACTGACTGAGAGAAAAAAGATTTTTTTAACAATTGTCTTTCCTACGAATTTTTTCGTTTGGCGGTATTTTTTACCGATTTGTACCGCCAAACAAAAAAATTCGCAGGAAAGACAATTGTTAAAAAAAATATCTTTTTTCTCTCAGTCAGTCCATTGGAAAACAGTTGAAAATTTATGTCACAAAAGCACAACACCCTACGTTGAATGATGTGCCTTGGCGAATTGAAGTTTGAAATTATTTTGAGGTGGCTATATTGGCCGTGTACCGGATCAGAAAAATTTGAAATAAATATTTTTGATTTTTCTAAAATAGCCAGGTTTCAAAGCCATTTACTATGTTTTGACTTGGTAGCATATTTTGGAAAATAGAAAAACGCGGTCGAATATAGCATTAATGACTGCTGGAAGAAGTTAATTATATTTATATTTAGTGTACTCTCTCTACCAACCGCGAAATATGTACATATTATATATCTGTGCTAGATCACAGAGTTTCTTCACGTGCTAGTTCCACGCAGACCTAGCGTGAATAGAGTTGACAAAGTTGTTATGTTGGGAAAACAATTTCGAGCTATCTGGATTCTTTCGTTGGAACCACTATATAATATATTCTGTACATGTGCTATATGTGGTTTTAATTGGTTTGTTTGAAAAACAAAGAACACGAAAAAGATTCCATTTCTATTTTTGTATTGATCATTTACGATCGCCATAACCAGATGACTTTTTCTTGCTGCTCTTGTTTTTTTATTGTTATCTGTGCTTCTTAATTTGTGTTTCTTGACAACACTACCTTAATAATATTCATATAATGTTGATTGCCATACAACTACACCCCAATAAGATTGTAAGTGTACTGACCTCGGTTCTCTCTTGTTTCAGTTTAGTGGGTAGGCCTACCGCAAGATGGCGTTAATCAAGAAATTCTTCGATGATTTCCACGAGATGCTTGACCAAGAATGCCGGTGAGTTCGCTGCAACATTCACAAACAGTTTTTCTTCCACGTGCTGAGTTTCCGCGCCACCCAAAGCGTGAACAGAGTTCACAAAAGTGTTATGTTGGAAAACAATTCGAGCTATCATTGTTTTTTTGTTTGGAACGCAATATTTACATATATTCTGTAAAATTCCACATGTGTTTTTAAATATTTGTTTGAAAATAAAAGAACAGAATAAAGATTATTTCTATTTTCCCGATATTTATCCATTACATCGGTCGCTAAATTGTTAAACCAGATGACTTTTTCGTTGCTGCCTTGTTCTTTTATTGTTATCTGTGCTTCTTAAATTTGTGTTTCTTGATAATAATGCCATATTTTTGATGCCATACGATACACCAATAGATTGTAAGGTACTCGACCTCGGTTTCGTCTGTTTCAGTTTAGTGGGTCATAGGCCTACCGCAATAGATGGCGTTAAGCTAAAATTTTACATGATTTCCACGCGACTTGACCAGAATGCTGAATCGCTGCAACCATTCATTTAAACAGTTTCCATTTAAATCGAAGAAGTGCACATTTTGGGTTTTGTCCTATCTTTACCAAAATTTGTTTTTTCTTCATAGAACATCTCAACAACAAATGTTATTAATGATAAAAAGCTGATTGGGTTAAACGTTTAAATTCTTATTTTTAATCCTTGTTTATGATACGTCTTACTTTAAGTAGGATGGTGACTGCAAAAATTTACATATTATTCTTGATTTTGTTGTCCACTTAAAATTACCATCAAACCACAATGTTACTACTCCCTAAATAAAATAATCAACATTGAAATTGGAATTATATGATATTGGGTTTTATTCCGATAGTTGTATTACACATCAACTTGTGGACGCGAAAATGACTCCCACTCAAAAACCAATTACTTCGCGGTTTCAAAGTCGTTTCTACCGTTGTCTCCACCTCGCGTGTATTACTCTTCGGGGTATCTCGTTTCTTCGTTGGAAGACACAAGACATGTTATATTCAACATCTATCATTCAATACAGCATGGGTACTTTCGTGCATACACTTAGCCAGATTAAAATACCGGGGCTAGAAATGGTTTCTTGTAATTTAAAATAAATAACTATTATCATTTAAAATATAAAAATGAAACTTTTTTTCTGGACGTTTAATTCTCTGTTTTGGTGGAGGTGCCGGGTATAAATTAGGATACAAACCTAAAAACTTTTTGTCGCTTGTGTACGTAGGTGCCTGATATATAAATATAAAATTTGTGAGGGGGTGGCTAGCCTCCCACCCCCACCTTCTTTCCCTCAGAGTCACCAACAATACACGCATGTGGTGTTCGGTCTGTAACGTGAGACGTGACATACGCACAGACGGACGGCATACGAGAGCTTAGCTAATATAATTACTAGTGCCATTCTAGCGTGAACAATGTAATTACCACATTAGCCTTTTCTTTGTCCATTTCACAAGTGACAGGATTAACGCCGAGTCAGTAAATGCGGTTGTTTCGCTTCTTCATTCACACTTTAGACTTGTTTGTTATTTCTTACCATGTGATTTGTCTTAGAGTCCTCTAGTTGATCGTGTAATTGCTGAACCATGCATACAAGGAAGACTGAAGAAGAGATATTGTCAACTGTCACCGTTTTCTATTTTTCTATTAGCGTGTTGGTTAGACTTTTTACGATTTAATCAATTGGCAAACATGGGACGGAAGTGTGAAGGAATGTTTTTTTTAATGGTATGTACTGCGGGGGAGGGGGCAATGGACGTATCTTAACAAATTAAAGGTTTTATTTAAATTTTGTTGACTGGTATTGTATTGGTATAGACATATTTTTAATTTAAAACTGAAATTTGAGATTGGTGGGCCTTCCAAATGGTGGGCTGGAATGTGGAAAAGGAAATTATTATTGTTTAATGCTATCTACCTGCCCACGGGGCAGGGAGGCCAATACAGGGCACGTATGGCCTGCTGTAAGAGCCCCAATCCCAAGATGAGTTCTTTGGTTTCAACTCTTTTGTTTTACTTGCAGATTTTCAAACAAATTAGTGTTTTTTCATGTCTAGTTTATTACCACCAATATTGTACTTAACTTCATAAGTCTAAACCTAGGTGTTCCTAAAGGTCTTTCTATTACCCTCTTGTTCTGTTATTCCTAACGTGGTGTCATGTGTCTCACGCAAAGAATTGGTAATAGTTCATTATCTAATCCACCACGTTCCTCTCATTTAATATTTATATCTAAGTTACGTAAAACTACCCCTAGGTGTTTCTCAAGGTTCGTTTCTAGCACCGCTCTTGTTCTGCTTTCACATTCTCTAAGAATTGGTTGGTCTTGCTGTCTACCCCACCCTCTCCCTCTCCCCATTCAACATAAAATCTAAGTTACGTAAAACTACCCCTAGGCGTTCCTCAAGGTTTGTTGCTAACACCGCTCTTGTTCTGCTTTCAGATTCTCGAACAAAGGATTGGTTGGTCATTGTAGTCACACCCACCCCTCAGTATATTTACCTACTCCTTGTAAAAGTTTTTACAAGAATATGGATAGACGTTAAATAAATAACTAAGTATAGTAATAAATAAGAATAAATACAACTAAAAAAATTAAGTTAGTAAACTTTCCTAAGGGTGTTCCTCAAGGTTTCGTTGAATAACTAGGTTTTAATGTTCACCATTTTAAGGGAAATTTGGTTGGTCTTGCTGTCTAGCCCAGTTTATCTCTCCCCATTCAAGATAAAATGAGTACGTAAAATTTACCTAGGCTTCCTCAAAAGGTTTGTTTAACACCGCTCTTGTTTGTTTGATTTGAATAAAGGATTGGCTTTACATGTTCCTGTTTACGATCCTACTCTATGATATTTTAACATCTATATGTAAAAGTTTAGGACAAGAATCATGGAAAATAAAAACCTGGCAATACGCTTATCGCCTATAACCTGTTCCAAGTTTTATTTAGTACTTGGTTATTTTACGAGGTAAGTAGAAATAATTGCATTGGTCTTTACTTAAGCAAAATAAGAAAATATTAATTGCTAGCATATATTATGTGTTTGTGAATGTGAATGCATTGTGTTTTAATTTTACTATACTTGTTATCAAGAAGTTGTCTTGAAATAATATATTGGTTTTAAATGTTAAATTTTAAATAAAGGAATGTTTATCTTTGGAAAATTATTTTGTCAGTAGGTTTCATTTTCACATCATATCAAGTGAGACTTGCATTAAACTTGATGTTAAGTTCATACTCATAATGTGACATCTTATATTAACACCATTATTTTGATTATTTAACTAGATCATAATTTTGTTCACAATTTTTTTTACAGATCGAATTAGGGAAAGGGAAATATACATTTCTATTATTTACAATTATGTTTATTATGTAAAGTTTTAAACATATAAAGTAACCAAATTGGCAAATAGGTCATTATTGCATAAAAGAAAAGCCACTCCAGCTTCTCCCTAGCAATATAATAAAGCGAGATGATAGTTATTCTACGGATGTTAAAGAATTTAAATTCATTAACCTAGAACCCAAATAAGTATAATAGTTGCATACCCTAACAGAGAATTGATTCAATTTCATCACCCGCAATTTGCCGGGTTTGTATGGTCGTTGAGCTCTTTAGCTACAGCTAGGATGAAAAAGCTCTTGACAATAATTTTAAGAAATTGCAATTTTCCTATTTCAATAACTATTTTGTGTAGACCCTTTCATATATTTCTCATGATATCAGGTACTTTAATAAAAATAACTGTTAAAAGTTAAGTTTATTTTTACGACAAACGTGCAATTTTTAATTTTACCTTATTTGAAAAACGTGAAAAGTTATTTTACCAAAATGTATTTATTCAATTCAGTTGAGAGAAAATATGGAAAAGGGAACAAAGGGCAGGAAAGGTGTTTTAAAAAATTTGTTTCTCCATTTTAATTAAGCATTTTTAGGAGAAGGCAATTTTCACAAATTGGGGCTAATTCATATTTTTGCATAATATCTCTTTAGTAGCCTTATGTCTATAACTTTCAACAAATTCACTTATAAAGTAACTTTGTTTGTTTGTTAAAAATTACTGGTGTATAGAAAGTTACGCGTAATAGAGCAAAGTTAATAGAAAATAATACGATGTATTTTTTTATTTTAATTTTTAATTTTAAAAATTTCAAATATGAGAACAGCTTGCACAATTAAAAAAAAATGAAAATTTGTTTTTCTCCCTGGCTATGTAAGCATTTGTATAATGCTTGGTGATTCCATGGGAGACTTCTCCACATGTTTCTAAATCACAGATGATTATCAGAACTAGATAGATAGTATCCTGAAATCACAAGTTTGTAAGCAAATATTATTCTTAACTGCTTTATTAGCCAACCCTTGATTACTGTGCTGTGATGTTGTGCGAACACAAATAGCAAACATTGAATTGTTCCTTGACGAACAAGTCTTATAAGTTGTTTATGTCAATGTAATTAATTGTAATAACTATTTCATCAAGTATGATATTTAAAAACGTCTTCGGAAATCAAAAGAAAAACTAGCATCAAGTCATGTGTGTTTGCCTCCTTCAATTACCCACCCACAAGCTACACGTTTACGATTAACATATCTTCTCGGTTTCCAAGTCGTAAGGTTTTTATGACGTAATTAAGAATCCTGTATGTTTCCACTCTTCGCCTACCTCGGTGAATTACATTCGATGAATGTTATCACAAGGCTAAATATAATTACACTCGTTCTGCACTTTATTGCATAACTTGATTTCAATCGAGTGGTAATGAGAACGCATAACTGAACTGTTTGTCCGCAATGAATGTCAGATTAAAAAACAATCAAGAAAAGCATTTATCTAAAAATCTGTCTCACACATTTTTTTATAACCATTAGTAATGTTTTCCAGTTTCAACATGCATGTAACTTTTTTTTTCATTTTACTCGCGGCCCATATCTCAGTGTCCGTTTTGAAAATATTTTACAGAAAGTATATATTAAAAAAAAGTATTTTTAGAATTTTAGCTACGCTGTCAACTACTACCTAAATATGAAAATATATTGCTGAAATAATTCAAATATCAGCTACCTCTGTGAATCACCTAAGTGTAATATATTGTATTTGCTCTGGGACATAGGAAACATTAAGTATGTTCCAATTCAGAGTCTTTGTCTCAAGTCAAGGCGGTATTTTACGTACCGTTAGTCCTACCGTAGAATTGATCGTTTTCGTTTTAAAATGCTAGCATTTAAAAAAACAAAAAACAAATTTGGAAACTCCTTAGAATGAATTAAGTATTATGTTTTTGTCACAAAATGGTTTCTCTGTCCACAGATTGGAATGTCTGGCTGGTTAACCGGCCGCTATAGTTTCCAGTGCGAACCTGTAGACTATTCTAAACACCCACAAACAACAAGGGTAAGTGTAATGTTAGTAATGGAGCGATGCATGTTGCAGAACAAAAACATCGCTACTAAATGTTTAACTCATTTACGGACATAAAAACGTTACGGTGTGTGCAGCTTTGGTAAGAGAAGAACATAATAGGATACACTTATTTTTTACTCTTTCCATACTGTCAGTAATTTTGTAATCTGGCACTTATTTGTTCTGCATTGTATTTAGCTAGTGAAATATATTTGATGTATCTTTCCTTTGAAACATTTGGCATTGTTAGACCGTATGATACACCCATTTTATTTGCATTTAACAGTAATGCACAAAACTTAAATAATGAAGTAAAACTCTTGGCCCAGCTCGAGAAAACCAGGTTTTTAGGCGGAACACAGAGGTTAGTCTTGACCACTTGGAAGCTGTATCATTTGTCCTATTGGGTTGTGGTTTGCACTAAAATGTCAAGTAAGAATGTAAGAATTGTGCAATCAGAGCAAATTTTCCAATAATTGATCACTTTTGTTATTAACTGACCATAAAACCGCCACTAAACAGGAAATTTGTAGTAATTTACCAAGCTTGGGTAGGGGAAAAATATTTAAAATGTTAAAATGTGCTTTGATAGCGACATGCGCTCATCCCTTGTTAACATCGTCCCACAAATTCTAATGTTTTGGATGGAAATTGGAGGTTGAAAAATGGTCCAGACTGGATTTACCAATCAAGCACATTTTTAAATGGACATTCAACATTGTAAAAAAAGTTGGCCCGAGCTCATCAAAGCGTCTAAACAGTAGTAGGCCTAGATAATGTAATAAATAATCAATCAATATCTAACCCTATTTCCTATTCTATTATGAAATCAGTTGGGAGGTGGGTAGGCCACATTCTTGGCTCCAAGGTTTACCAAAGTCGGCTTGCCGTGCCTAACGCTTTCCTTTTCTTTCCATTTTCTTCTTCTCTTCTATCCTCTCTTTTGCCTTCTCTTCCTCAGAGACCTCCACCAGTTTTTGCCATATTTTTCCATCTTCCCACCATCTTTCCTGGTTAACCCTTTCCCAAGCTGTGTTTCTCTCTTCACATCCATTGCCATAACCTCTTCCCACCTCATTCTTGGGCATCCCTCTCTTTCTCTGTTTGTTTTCTGCATCTTGTTCATACTGCATCTTCAGAATCCTGTCCTTCTGTATCCTCTTCATGTGTCCAAACCACTGCAGTCTTACTTTCCATATCTTAAAGTTCAAACTCCACTCCCATTTCCTTCCTTATCTTTGTGCTCCTCATCTTTTATCACTTTTTATACATACTTAAAACATAAATAATATAATAACCCATTTACCCCCCAGGCTAGCAACCCTTATGATTATGAATTATCTAGGTTATCTTGTGAATGGTAAATATATGTGGATGAATAAAGTAAGTTACTCGTGCATGGTTAATATATGTGGTTTACACTTTACAGTCACTTACCGTACTGAATTAATGACAGTAACATAAAATATGTATTTACAAGTTATAAATGTATCTGTTTTGATATGGACAGTGTTTTTATTAAATTTATTTCGTTAAAACAGCTATTTTTCAATACTACATACATATTTTTTGCATTGTACACAAATTACTATTTTGAAATGCAATACATTACAAAGAAGTACCATTTAACAATATTACAAAATTTACAAAGTTTATAAAAATAAGTGGACGTGAAGTTGCCTTGTAATTGTAACATAATACCATACATCTTTTTCTTCTTGCTTCTCAATATCATTATATTCTTGCTATTTATATTCATGATGCCACTGAGTGTAGAACGTAGTGATAATACTACGTATATTACGATTTCACACATTATAAATAATTGACACAATATAATTTGTAATTATACTATAATAAAAATAATGGGATGTTACTTAAAAAGTTATTAATGTTTTTGTGAATATGTCACAATGTTATTTCCCAACCTCGGTATTTCCTTTTTCCAGATGGTGCACGCGTGCTGGTGGTATTACTTCTCAAAGTTTACGGAGTTCATGGACACGGTATGACCTTTTGTTCTCTTATTAATCCACAACGTTCAATATTTAAGTTTGAAATTGTTTTTTGTGCTTACTGTGTTGACAATTTTATTTCCACTGTCTAATTTCCTTTCTACTGGTCCAACCAAAGATTTTGCATCTCATAATAATATACAAATAATTGTAAATATTGCAACAATTTATTAGTTCTGATCTATTTTTTTTATCCATTGATCTAATACGGTACCTTCAATGTTCAATGATTAATAATTTTAATACTAGGGATGCACAACAATAAAATAAAATAGTAAAAAATAAAAAATAAAAAAATGACTACATTATCGATAGAAAATATCAAACAATCGGTGCCACTTTTAATGGGCAACAGGCGTTATCAAGATTAACATAAAAAAAGAAAACATGATTTTTGCATGATTATCTAAACCATGAAATATAACACAATAAAGAATCATACTGGCAAACTAACATTTTTCTTTTGTTCACAATAAGATATTTTCATACATTTCCATCTTCTAGAAAAGAGAAGTGAATTTGGACAAACAAATTTTTCCCAATCCAATTTTACTAACTGTTTATTAATATATTTTAATGTAAATACTTTAGCATCAACTTTAATGAATTATCAACCAAGAACCATAATTATAATCACTAACGCTTTCTGTTCTCTGGCTCAGATCTTCTTCGTCCTACGTAAGAAGAACGAACACGTATCCATGCTGCACGTGATCCACCACGGGTGTATGCCCATGAGCGTCTGGTTCGGAGTCAAGTTCACACCAGGTATTATTTATGTGACGTGCTGTTTGCCCGTATGTATGTACAGGATTGTTTTAAAATTGTTGTTAATTTGAAATATTTATAGCTTTTCATTGTAATATAATAATGAACCTTTGTTGGTCTCTGCAGCCAGCGCTGTTGCCTTACAACTCAGAAGTACGATCAATTGATAAAAATACATTGAAATTAAAAATTAACATTCAACAAACATCTAAAATGTGACGTACAACCATATAAGTGGTTTCTAAAAATACGAATGGACTATCGCAGAACACATATTACAATCTCGTCCGTTTAACTAGTAGTACTTGTAATACAAAATTTTACCTAAAAGTTTAAAATAATACTGGAACTATCCCCATTGCTCTTATCATTAGCCCTGTTACACTTTTGTGTTAATTGTTAAGTCATAATGGTCTTTGTAATACTTCAAAAAAGTAGAAAATTGGTACTGTAGGATCACTAAGTGAATAATTATATAGACACTTCTTTTAATCTGGCGCCCTCTTCATTGCACACAAAGTATTTTGGATAAACGGAGTTTGAATGCGTTATGGTCGGGTGTGTGATGGACTGCATCTCCCACACTGTCATTGCAGTCCTTCACACAGCCAAGCATATGCCAGCATGTTAAAACTCACTTTCACAATAATTCTTAGTGCAATATACATAGGGTGCTGTCAATTTCGAAAATCATCTACCACAATATGTATCAATATCAAATTCATACAACTTTTTTTTAATACTATATTTTTGTAAATTAGATAGAAATTTGTAACGTGCATGGCCAATATTACCTAAATAATGTCTGCATTGATAAATGATTTGATACCATTGTAATCTATATATTCTCTACCAGTGGTTCCCAACTCCCCAGACCCTTTGTAGCTGTGCCGGCAATGCACTTGGCTTTATCATTTTGCCGGGCCGTGAGGTGAAAAAGGTTGGGAACCAGTGTTCTATACCATTCTCTTTTTCAATATTATATAATTACTTAATTAGCAATATTTTTAAATCAACTACAGTAGTTCTGTAACTTATCGAGAGATCATGACATAAACTCTAAAATCTATTTCCACATAATTTTTGCAATTGGTTCCAATTATAATTAAATAAATATAGGCCTAAATAAATAAAATACTACGTTTATTTAATAAGTCCTATTAGTAATAGTGTAATGTTTGTTCCAGGTGGTCACAGTACGTTCTTCGGTTTCCTCAACACGTTTGTTCACATAATAATGTACTCGTACTACCTGCTCGCCGCGATGGGGCCGCAATACCAGCGCTACCTGTGGTGGAAGAAGCATCTTACTACGCTACAGATGGTGGGTGGCTCGTGGTTTAGTCATAAATCTAACTAGTTCTAGATTTTATCAGCCGAGAATCACTTACATGAGTGGATTACAAAGTCGCAGCCTTACAAACGGATGTCTGTTTTTATGTAGGCAAAGAACCATTGGTAACTTGGGATAGAAGTTGTTAAGAGTAGGGATGCACAACGATAGATATATAGTCAAAATGGTGCCTGGTTTTGATCGACAATATTG
Organism: Sweltsa coloradensis; assembly: GCA_024449915.1. Lineage (NCBI taxonomy): Eukaryota > Metazoa > Arthropoda > Insecta > Plecoptera > Chloroperlidae > Sweltsa > Sweltsa coloradensis. The sequence continues at coordinate 285,838 of JAMZAV010000643.1, forward strand.
TACGATAACTTTTCCAAACGTTTGATCAAGATTGGATGTCAAGTTACCACAAAACAATTTTGACGTAAATAATGCAACTTTTTAGCCTCTGCAGTTGGGAAATTTTAAATTACTAATAATTAATTATAATCATTCACAAAATAGAAGAATACATTCAAAGTGGTGGTACTGTGGTCGCTTAAAAACTGGAAATATATTATATGACGTGTTTTGCAGGAAAATGTGCAATTTGATTGTATTTAAATTATTATCGATTATTGAAGTGTTTTTTAATATTGATTATCATTTGCATTCCTGGTTACGAGGAATCATCAAACATTCAAAGGACTAAACCATGGCACATGTCATTTAAATTAACCCCGTTGTACTATTACCGGTACTTGTATAAGCTGAAATTTGCAGCCAACTACCCCCGTGCCTTCGTCTGGTGGATCGGGATGCACGCAGTCATGTTCTTCTTCCTCTTCCGAGAGTTCTACAAGGATTCCTACATCAAGAAACAGGCGAGAATAGCAAAGACAAAAGCAGATGCAAAAGTGAGTAGCCTTGAGATATTTTTTTTAAGACGATGTGATAGTCGCGAAATTAAAACTACGCAAAATTACAGTTTTTCGTGATATCTCGACTTTTGAGAAGGATGCAAAATACGTATCTAAAAACTGATTCTAGACCAAATTGTGGTTTTTAGATGAGCGTAGCGAGCGAAGCAAAGATTCCATTCTACTACACTGGAGAAAAAAATCCGGAATGTTTTTTTTTTCTTTTTTTTCTTTTTTTTTCTTTTTGTATTTTTGTGTGTTTGTCCACACGATTCCGGCTAAACCGATACTCCAATTGCGATGAAATTTTGTGGAGGTCTTTGAAATCTCCGAACTTAGAACTGCACGGTTCAAAAAATCGATTGAAAAATTATTTCTCATGAAAATCACAATTTTACGATTTTTTTCGATTTTCTTGTTTTTTCTGTTTGTATTTTTGTGTGTTTGTTAACACGATTCCAGATAAACCGATACTCCAATTTCGATAACATTTTCTGGAGGGCTTTGAAATCTTTGGGTTTAGATCTGCCACGTTTGTGGGCGCAATCAAAAGATTATTTCTCATGAAAATAGGAATTTTACGATTTTTTTTCGTTTTTCTTTTTGTTTCTGTTTGTATTTTTGTGTGTTTGTTAACACGATTCCGGCTAAACCAATAATCCAATTGCAATGAAATTTTAAGGAGGCCTTCGAAATCTCTGAACTTAGAACTGCACGAATCGAAATATCAATCAAAAAATTATTTCTCATGAAAATCGCAATTTTCCTTTTTTTTCAATTTTTAAAAAAATTCTTCGACTTATAACACCTACATGCTTTCTCCAATTGTAATGATTTTTTTACATACTTTTAATTTTATGAATTAATATATTCCTGTGAAATTTGAGCGCAATCGGATTTTTTTTTTTTTTTTTTAAATTGCAATTTTACGATTTTTTTTTTTTTTTAACATTCTTCGACTTATAACACCTACATGCTTTATCCGATTGTAATGATTTTTTCACAGAACCGTAATTTTATGAATTAATGTATTTGTGTGAAATTTAAGAACAATCAAACAATTATTTCTCTTAATTAATAATTGCAATTTTACGATTTTGCTATGAAGCTGAGATAATGCTAAGACTTTTATAATTTTCATTTTCTTTTAAAAGTGAAAGGTGTTTAAGATTAAAAAACAATACATCTAAACATTGCTAAGACGGATTTTATAATTTTTGTTTTGTTTGATAAATATGATTTTTGCATTGTTTGAAAATGTATGTTTTTTGTGAAAAAATCTATATTTCCCTCAATGCACCAATTACGCTCATCCAGCAACGCGGCGGGACTTAAGCGTTTTCCTAGTGTTAGAATTATATAATGCAAGAAAAAAATGTTCAAATATAATAATCGGTGCGGTTTGTATTTAAGATATGCATTTAATTAATTAAAATTCTAATAAAAAACATAATTACCTTCACATTACAATATTTTTTTGTACAGGCTATAGTTCTCACAAAACCACATATCGGTCTAGAATCAGTTTGTAATTTTGCATTGTTTTAATTTTGCGACTATCCCATCCTCTTAATAACCGTCAATTTTGCGCCACATTAGCGTGGTTGGCGAATGGGAATTGGGAAGGGGAAAGTGATGAACAATTAATCTGTGAAACAATAATGACATTTGTGTAATCCGTAAAAATGATTAGATATTGAATTCCGGGACATTTTGTGTCCCCGAAAATTCAACCCAGGATACAGGACGAAGGATTGTAATCCCAAACAATCCCGGAAAATCCGGGACGGGTGGCAACCCTAGTATAGATGCTTCAAAGTGCTGTACTATTTTTTCAATTTAAAGTATGGTTTTCCAATCCTATTTTATTTTAGTAGGAGTTGTGAAAGTTTTTCTTCAGTTGGTAATCATTCAAACTTGATGACATAATTTCAAACTAAAAATATGGTAAAACTTCATACTCAAGTTTTGAAAGTTGTCAGAAAAATAGATACTACAAAACGCTTTAAAATGACACTTGAATATGCTATGTACACCCGGCGTCAGAAGTAAATCAAGGGGTATCGTTCTATGTACAACTATACCCTGCCCTTGATTTACTTCTGATGCCGGTTGTACCTGTACCTCTATTATCAAATGAACAAACAAATATTAATAATACAGAACTATTTGTAAAATAACTTCAAAACTGAGTTATAAAATTAACTCAATGTTGTTGTTGTTCCAGGCTTCGCACGAGTCACTGACGGACGTTGACAACAACATCAAGATGAACGGACATTCCAACGGACATTCCAACGGGTATTCCAACGGTCTGAGAGGGGCTCAAGACTATTACATGAAAGCGTCATCCCTGGAGCCGCACCAGCGAATCACCGGCTAACACTCTTTATAATGCTCATTATTCACCTCGCCGGCCCATTCATAACGCAACGGTTCAGGTAGAGCGGCGATTCTAGTTGACGGCTACGGATATCACACTTATCGATATTGCGCAAAAGTTTTGATACTGATAATGATATTTTTAAATTTTAATAATTGCGTAAAGATTTTGTGTCCCATTTTGTTATTACCTACTGTAATTTTGTTGAGCCAAAAAGAATGTTAATTAACCCATTGAGCCACCAGTTGATTTTGCTTATTTTGCCCGTACGGATCCAGTTAAATCCGTATTACGGGGGATGGCACCCGGCCGCACCCTGCCTACGGGCCGAAATCGTATAAATGCACAAAATTGAAGGCCTAGGCCTATTGTTTTTAGTTCATATGCTTTGATTTTCTAGTTTATATTCCCGCCAGCCCTAGGCCTAGCCCTACTTGTGGCATCGTCTCCTTTTATCTTGGCTAGAAGTACTCTAGTCTTCATCCACATCATTATTATCGCTTGCATCATTTGCAAGCTAATCAACAACACTTCCTGAATCTCACAATATATCACGCTCATTGGAAATTCAGCACAATCGCCTTCAGATTCGCCATCTCATAACTTTCAGGAGCTTTACGTCAGTTTTACGAAGTAATCAACAGCTGAGAAGCCTATTTCTGTTACGGCGCACCGCCTTGATAATTTGTAGGCCTTCATATTATTTGTAGTCGTCTGTGAAATGGCCGTGTTCGAGAATTTATCGGGGAAAAAAGTCGACCACGTCGGTAAAAGAGTCAGCCTCCATATAGTGCTGCTATCTGTGTGAGATTTACTGAACTACGCCAGTTTGGCGCGAATTGAAAGACGAACTGAACGGACACGGAACTGTTCCGTATGTAAATTTTTGGGCCATACTTGTGGAATACGGAACGGTTCCGTAAGTCAGCGCCAATGGGTTTAAAATATCGGGAAAATTTGACATCAGGAAATTTAAAAGCAAATTGTTATCAATTTAGGGTAAATATCAATATTGTATCAAAATATTGATATTTTTGCCTCTCTAGACGATTGTGATTGGTTTTTCGTCCATGTGTCGTTTATATTACCAAGATATTTGATTATCTATTTATTTTACATTTTTGTGTTCATTGAAAAATGAAAATGTAATCTACGTCGGTTTTGACGATAGTCCGTATCATACATTGTACGTACCACAACTTGCATGACCATGTTTGGTACGATTCGAACATTCCAGTTTGTCGTCTCGATCGACCTCGTTAGAACACGGGTGATTGTGTGTGATCAAATCCAGTGATTATACAGTAGTTCCAGTGTAGATATTGAGAATCGATGTGTGTCCACTCTCGATGTGTGTCCACTCTCGATGTGTGTCCACTCTCGATGTGTGTCCACTCTCGATGTAACAGCATTGTTCATTAGTCTTCCATCATCTCGGCCTATAATCCAATGTTACATTTCTAAAAGACTTCAGGTACGGAAATTATTACCCTTGAGCTACCAACCGTAGGTAAATGCCACTACATAATATAATATTATACTGTACACATACACAATAACTTTGCTGTGTTTTTTTGCATCCAAGTGATATAATAACTAAAAACTAAAAAGTACAAGACTTGTTATAATCTAATATATTCTAATACTACTACTGTTACTCTGTGTGGGTATATATTTAAGACTTTACAAAGCTTACTAGTTTTCATAATAAAATATACTACACCAATAGCCATGACATAAAATGGTTTACTTTGAACATACATACCGGTACATGAATGTGCAATCTTGCCAATTATTATTCATTTCTAGTAGCACAAGAAGGAAGGTTGCTGAATTTTTAAAACAGGCTTACATTCCAAACTTTGTTTTTTGCAAGTTGGGTCAAAACAGTCGTTTTATGTAGACTACCCTTTTTATTGTTATATCTTTCTTTTACAAACCCACATTCACCAATATTTTCTGCAAAATTGTATGAAATATTGATGCGTTAAGTAAATAAATTCGTATTTATAGTCAACCATTCAGTCATATAGGCTAACTGATTTTTAGTGGGGGACATTAAACCAAAGTGACCAAGCCAACCCAGCCGATAATAACCAACCAAAGATCAATATTTTTTAATAGGAAATAAAGCATTCATTTATTTTTTCTTTTTCATTTTTTTTAAACAGATTTTCAGTACTTCTTATTGATTTTAGGGAATCTTTGTCATCTGTTGACAGTTTATTCAGTTGAACTTGGACATACAGTACATATACATACAGGAATAGATAATAATAATAATCAAAACTCATTTCCAACAATGTCGGGTTGAGTGGTGTTCTTCACACCGATATCTAGGGCACGAAACTATTTTTTGCCGAGATTGCCAGGCTCAGCGTTTCTTCATCATCATCATCATCATCATCATCGTCATCATCATCGTCATCTTCATCCTGCATCATCTGCTTCTCCACTAATTTTCTCCACTCCTTCCTGTCCTCCCACAGCTTCAATTCCGTCACCTGGTTCCACGATTCACCTCTCTCTTCAACGTCTCCTTCGATCAATCTTCCCCATCTTTCTCTCGGTCTTCCTACTTTTCTTTTACCTTCCTCTCCTGCTTCGAAGTAAATAATAAAATTCTTGGGCAAACACATGTTATTCCAAAGTTTCAAAATATTCCCTTGGTAGTAGGGCCTAATTCTAACATTTAGGCAAGAAACACATTTTATAACGTAAAGGCTGACTAACGAACCAGGCGGAATACGAGTCAGAATCATTGCCACACAGCGTTGAGCGTTCGTGTTAGTCTTATCTGTCTGTACAGTGTTGGGCTAAGACACCATTCAGTTTTCGACATCACACAACATTTTGATTTATGTTAGGCCTACATAATTTTTTTTGAAAAACATTCTTTTAAAAAAAATATGATTTAGTGGGCTAGCTAAGAAAGGTTTGTAAAGTATCTGTATAGCCATAAATGCACAACGTGTTTGTTCACACACTTGTGTTTTATGACCAGGCACTTCCACTACCAGAAATTCATTTTCTTGGGAACACAATATGTCCTGAATATTTTTTTCCTTAATCACCTCAAATTCTTATCCAAATTACATAGTTATTTTAAATATCAAATCCAAATATTGATATCAAAAATATTCCATCAATTTAGTTTTAAAATAATATTGATATTTTTGTCCAGCCTTTATAACAATGTCTCCCACTCTTTACTATTTGTTCTTGTTACTAAGTGAGTTAGGAAAAAAATGTATTTATTTATTATTATGTATTTAGGTCTATTCCTTACATTCCCAGAACACCAAGTTACGTTTAGGGCTAGATTAAGAATCGTAACTTATGATTCCGTACGTTATAGCGTATGGTGTCTTATGAATATGATCATAAATCAAAAGACACTGTAGCGTTCGGACACAGAACAACATACAAATACTCTCATCCAGCAAAGCTTTGATAGTTGTGTCGGCTTTGATGGTTTTAACCGCACATATAAAAGGAAGTTCGGTGTTTAATGATGATTCATTTGTCTACCACACACATCTACTATCATTATCATAACGGAAAACTAAATTGCTAACGTTGGAAGTAACCTGTTTTTGCACACGCTTATTTTCTCCGTCAAGAGCTTTAAATAATGTCATTGCTTTGTGAATGGGCCCCACCTCAAACTTCTGTACTTTACATCTCATACGAATATTTTTCATAAGAATAATAATAGAATTTTATATTGCTGTAGCCTTTTCATTCGTGAAAACAAATGTGTATTTGAATAGTAGACAAATTTGATGGGCATGTTTCACGTATCACGTATCATCGATAAGAAAATTTAAATCAAATGTCGTTATGACATTTTGCCACGTTGTGAATCACCGACTACGTATTGATCTAGAACCAGTGTATTTCACAAGTTTGCAATTTGGAAGATTAATTGAAATTGGTTTTGATTATTTCTTTTAATGTTTTAAAACTTTGTGAAAATCTTGTATTTTTAATTAAAACATAATTTGTGGAACTTATTTTATTTTTTATTGATTTTGAATCGATGATTTAAAATAAATAAAATATAAATAAAAACGTTTTCACACTTCCCCATTTACATGTTTATAAACTAACATGTATTTAATAATTGGAGTTGTTTGTAGCCTATATTTTTTAGTAGTTTTACAATTTGGGATTTTGTATTTGTTATAGAATGCATTCCATTCAATCAATATTTGATACAACACAAATTTGTGTGGAAAAAGGTACCTACACAATAGCATTTTGTCCAATTATTCTAAGATTTTTTTCTTATAAGTTTTAATGCATTAATTTTGGTATGTAGCCTACAGTTTTGTTTTTTGTATCCATATTGTTCTGTTGACAACATTTATTGATTATATTTATCGTATCTATTTTGTATTTTGTATGAAGCATGAAAATAAAACTTTTAAAATGTTCATACAGTGTCAACACGAATAAGCAATCAAAATAATAGTACCTAAATTAGAAAGCCAATAACAATACAACAATATGCATTCATTACTTAGCATATGTAAAATGAATTTTAATTTGATTCATCTACATTATGTCGCCACTATTTAAGCCCCAAGCCTGATGGAATAGCAATACCATTCTGTGCAGGCTAGCGTAATAAAGTCAGGAACAGCACACCGTGGTAAAATGAAAGCAATGATGATTAGATTGATTACTCTATTACTGTAGTTATTATTATGAATCTCGAAATCAAGGTACTGTGGAACTGGATATTGTGTGGACGGTATATTATGTGTTTCTTTATACAATATTATATATTATATACGTAATAAAATGCTGATAATACAAAACGTGTCGACATTTATTTTTTTGTCAAGCTTTCTCTTATATAGTGCGTTTACTTGCGAGTAGAACACATTGTTCTCTTCGAGAGCGGAGTTCTTTTGTATGTCAGCTAATTGAATACTATACAATTCCAGATACCGAGGAGCAACAAGCCAGAAGATTGAGAATAAGATTAGACTAGGATGTCATAAAAATATTTAATTAATTCATAAAGTAATAAATAAGTTTATCCAATATAACCATTTCCTCTTGAAATCATTATTAAAATCAAAATCAAATGCTATTACAAAAATGTATGATTTTTTGTAAGTTTTATCCACTTTGAATGTAAAAAATCGGACATCATTTACGGTTTTTAAGTATTTTATTTACATTTATTTTGTATAATTACAAAATACTTAACCCTCCGTCACTCGCGCGGAATTTCTTAACACCATCCCTCGCGTGGGGTTTCTCAAACCCCAAATTATTTTGGGCTGTAATTAGTGCAGTAGGATGTTTTGGGTATTTCTTTCTGTGCTCATATGATTTGTGGAACTACTATGTAGGTGGTTGTTACTAGGAGGACAGTGAAATAAAATGCCAATGAACCATTTTGTATGAAATATTTTTTTATTGTATTTTTCAGATAAAAAAAATGGACATTTTCAAAATATTAAAAAAAGGTGTCAAAATAATGCAATTTTAAGTTTTGTTTCACTTTTTAGTAATAAACATGAACCAGTTTAAATTGCAAGAAGAATTTTTTCAAAATTCTAAAATTTCAAAATTTAAGCAAAAATAGCATTGAGTTTCCCTATGCAGTTACTGTAACGTGATCACTCGCATGGGGTTTCAGCAACCCCAGCCACGTTCAGACCGGCAATATAACGACACTAAAAGCCCCAATGATTAGAGGATTACAAATTTCGCTAACATATAGAGTGACTTGAAGGTACTGAGAATCTAGAGTCGGTAAAACAGTCCGATGCAGAGAAATAGAATCGAATGTAGACCCTGGGGTTTGTAGAACCCCACCGTAAATGAAGGCCGATTTTTTTTGTTCAAAGTGGATAAAACTTACAAAAAATCATACATTTTTGTAATAGCATTTATTTTAATTTTAATAGTGATTTCAAGAGTTGATGATTGTATTGGATAAACTTATTTATCATTTTATGAATAAAATATTTTTATGACATCCTAGTCTAATCCTATTGTCAATCATCGGCCGTGTTGCTCCTCGTAATCTGAAATTGTATAGAATTCAATTAGCTGACATACAAAAGAACTCCGCTCTCGAAGAGAACAATGTGTTCTACTCGCAAGTAAACGCACTATAGTTGAGCGTTTTGATGGTGATTTTAAATTTTTAAACCATCCCTCAAATAATAATGGTTCATATTTTCTAGCTGCAGATAGTGTTGGAATGAAGAGCAGGATAGAAGACTTATCTACACATGAGCAGTTCTGGCAAGGGAGCAAGATGCAGTGCCCGATTGTGTGAAGAAGTGTCTTCTGGTTGACTAGATCTAGTGTGGTGGCATCAGAGTCCAAATGTGGCCGTTTGTCAAGAAGAAGATATTTTCTACTTTTTCAAAATCATTATATAATAATATGAACTAATGAAGTAATAGCCTACAGAGGTATTAGTTAGTTATTTGACTTGGAAATATCTCTTTTAAATCTCCGTCACTGGTTTTCTCAATAATCCTAAAGTTTATTTTATTTTAGTAATGAATGATATTAAGAGCCCGTATCACGGAGCCATTTTAGAACAAGAAAAATGCCAACTTTGACCACATTTTTAAAGAAAACCATTCACAATATTTTAATCGGGTAAGTTGCATTGTTCAAGTTGGACTTTAACTTAAACCTTTTCGCAATCACATTTTTATTTTAATGATCAATTTTATGTAAAACAAAGCACAAACTAATGCTTCATTATCTTGGAAACTAAAAGAGATAGAACGATCTGACTTGCGAAAAGGTTTAAGTTTTTGAAAAACACATTTCCCAATGTCCATATCTCGGAGAATAAATTTATAGTCAACTCAAAAAATTTGGCCGAAGTTTGATTGAATGTGCTACTATCTAGCAGCGACCGCCTAAACTTCGTGAACGTTGACCGTTTTTTATGTGTTTTTCCCCGAGTCCAGCCAGCTATTTGGAAATAACCCGTCTGGCCGTCTTCCTTTCAAAGACTGCTTTTGTTAAGAAAATGAAAGGGCTCGTCGTAGGAAACCAGTCACAAGTTCTCCAGTTATTGATGATTTGTAAAGATAAAACTTGTTGTCAAGGGTTGGGTCGTTCTAGTCGTAGATGAGCTTACATCTAATTGTAATAGTGGAGGAATAATCGTTTTGCGTTGACATGGTTTTCGTTTGGGAACCAAACAGGAACTAAACAACAACTGGGCTTGTAGGACCTACTAAAAACCTGAACATGAAATTAGGACAATAAACAAAACAAACAAAAAATACCAAATTAATTAATAGGTATAAAATGTATAATTGAAATTAATTCAGATGAATCAAATATTGAAACTTGGAAAAGGAAAAAAAGAAAACAGTAAATAGAAGAAGATACTCGGAGCTGAGACTGAGCTGAGACAAGGGAGTGTTTAAACAATAAAAAATAATAGCTCAAAATTGTATTGCACCTAGAACTTTTATTTTTTTATTAACTCAAAATTTCCATATAATCGCCTTCCTGTCCTGTACCGTCACCCAAAAAACTGTTTTCCCTTTTTTATTTAATTTCCTTTTTCATTCAACCAACTTTCAGCCATTTTCCTTTGACTTTCAAAATGTCTTCAATAATGCTCTGGAATAGACTGAACCAAAACTCTTCGTTCCCAAGAAGATTGGGTATATAAAAGTAATTTTTCCAAATCAAACATCGTTTGTTTTTTGTAAATAGTATTGTATGATACAACATTGTAATTCTATTGACGTAACAATTACTATAATTTTATTTTAAAATTTTTGATATAATTTTTGCGTCCTCCCCCAAATTAACCACATGCTCAGCATTTGTCTTCAGTTCTCTTTTGGCACTGTCACGTGAAGATCGAGTTTTAGATCATACGAGATTATATTATTTTATTGGCCTATATTGTTCGGAAAAACAATGCTGCTCGAGTTAGTGCTGTTTGGGATAATTTGACAAAACATAATTGTAAAGCCCCTCAAGTACTAGTGCTGGAACACTGACTTTGGATGTTGTCCGATGGAGTTGTTAGAGTGTTGTTTGTTTAGATCAGTCGGAAGAAAAATTAACCCCAAATACAAAAAATTTTTAAAAAAAAAAAAAAAAACGGCAGCCAAGCTCTCCTTCAAAAGTCTTGGCTGTGAATGTTGTGAAATATAGAATTTGAGCCAGTCTTTTCATTTCTTCCTCCATAGTTTCGCATTGAAAAGAAGAAAGTTCATTTCGCCTGTTGACGAGCGCCAAGCCAACCATTTTGTGGTAAAAAAAGTAAAAATTTTAAACTGACGAGCGCCAAGCCAACCATTTTTGTGGTAAAAAAAAAGTAAAAATTTTTAACTCAAAATCATAAAAAAAATTAAATGGCCATTGAATTTGGTTCATTATAAGAACTTTAAAAAGTCAATGGCCAAGTAATTTTTTTAAATGATTTTGAGTTGAAAATTTTCACTTTGTTTACCACGAAAATGGTTGGCTTGGCACTCGTCAACAGGCGAAATGATCTTATTTCTTTTCAATGCGAAACTAGGGAGGAAGAAGGAAAAGATTGTCTCAAATTCTATATCTCACAACATTCACAGCCAAAGACTTTTGAAGGAGAGCTTGGGTGCCGTTTTTCACAAATTTTTGTATTTGGGGGGAAATCAAATCTTTTTGCTGTTTGTTTCATATCAAGGCGGGAAATACTTATAAACGAAAATTAAAAGAATGAGGGAAATTTCAAATGTAATTTTCCATCTAAATTGCTCGGATGTACAGCTTAGACGGAGTTTTATTCACTTTCTAATTACGTAACTAGATATCAATACATTTCGGTGAAGTAAACAAAGAAACGATTTCATACCAAAATTAAATTAAAATAGTTTATTATACTTGTCTTTTGTAAGAATTAAATTGGTGGCTGCATAGCTCAGTTTGTAAGTGCCTAGCCTGGACGGCTAAGGTCATGCCAAATTTCATGCTGATAACTCATTAGGTGCCTTCATGGTGAATGCTGGAAATCAAGGTAAAAATAATATAAACTTTTAGGGAAGGGGGTTGAAAAAATGTGGTTTAGGAAATGAGAATAGGCCGATTGGGTTAAAAAACACATTAAAACATAATTTTAATAACTAATTTGAATAAAAACTAATTTTGGTAAGAGCTATGAATTATTCCAATTTTAGGGGATGATTAAGGGGGTGTTGAGTGTGGAATATCGCTTGCCTCTCGGCGGATTATTTTTTATATTATTATCTACCATCATGCTAAATTTCATGCTGATAACTCATTAGGTGCCTTCATGGTGAATGCTGGAAATCAAGGTAAAAATAATATAAACTATTGGTGATGGGGGTTGAAAAAATGTGGTTTAGGAAATGAGATTTTCCGATTGGGTTAAAACATATTTTAATAACTAATTTGAATAAAAAATCAAATTTGGGTTAGAGCTTTGAATTATTCCAATTTTAGGAGGTGATTTATGGGGTGTTGGAGGTGGAATATCGCTTGCCTCTCGGCGGATTATTGATTCTGATGTTTTTATCTAACCCCATGCCAAATTTCGCGCATGGAGCCCATGTGTTAGATATTTATTAATGGTTTTGAATTTAAATGGTTTTGGATTTGGTTTTGAAAGCAAGTGATTGCGTCTAAAGTACATCTCAGTGTGGTCCAAGTTTCATAGTTTTAGGATTTAGGCCTACCGTTTTCTCTGTAGGCTTTTATTCCTATCCCCAAGAATTAGCTAGCGAGCCAGCCAGCCGGAAGGTTTTCAACGATTTTGAATCACTTTTTTAACACAGAACGGGTTATCGAATCGGCTGAATTTTTTTGGTAGGTCATGGGCTACATATCAGGTCATATACCGAGTTTCAAGATTGTAAATTTTTCGGGGCGGCGTGTGCAGATAGCTGAAAACCCCCCAACTCGGGTAGGCGTAAACAGGGTCTCGAGTTAGTCATCGCCTAGCAGTCGCGTGCGCTTGGCTGCGTTAGCATACATTTTAAACTGTGGTAAACATTCTTATAATATTCGTGTGTAATACATTCACACAGAACACATCTCCCCCCCCCCCCCACCCCCGTGTCTACCATTTACTTATACACATAGGTTTATTTGTAGGCACTACATTAAAATGTAATACAAAATGTAAACACATTGATGAATGATTATTATACGTATTAGAATACGCCCATTGAGGACATATTTTGTTTAAGTCAATTATTTACAACATATATGTATATATAAATAGTAAACAATATTATGCACGTGCTCAGGGGATGGGACATGAATCATTTTCTACGTTTTTTAAACGTTTTTAATTTTATTATTTATGACACATTAACAATACATTATATAGGTTTTTTAACCATGTGTTGTGATGGAAAGTTACTCAAGATACATAGTTCTTATTATCTCGGGATATGAACCTGATTCTTACCAAGCAATGCGGACTGTCGATTACTATCGCAATGTTTACTTTGTCGTTGAATGAATATTGATCTGAGTGATAATCTCGTTTTAGTTCTAAACAAATAAATTTTAAACAGAATGGACGGATGGATCTATTATTATACTTTTACGTGTGTATTTGTTTATGAAACAGGGAAGGCCTACTGCCAAGAGGTATCATTTTAAACACTATTTGAATATTGCTTCAAATATGCAATTCAGATTGTAAACAAATAAATAAATAACATACAAATCGAGATTAAAATATTCAATGCACTTATTTTTATGTGCACGCAAACCTATTGTAACCCTAAGCCATTCAAAACCACGATCCCCCGGAGTCGGAGCGGACAGGTAAACTCAAACATATTCGCTGGCGCCAGTTCCCTTTGTAAGATGCTGCATGATTGACAACTGCAAACCCATGTGCAAACCCGCCTACTAGTCGGTAGAGCTGCTAGCAACTTTACCGATAATACGAAGGAAAGGAATTCTACCACCCATGCAACCAGCAGCATGTACCAGGGGGTCTATTTACTAAAAGTGTCTGCGACAGTGACAGTGAAAATAGTCGACCGAAACCGCAACTTGAGTGTGAAGAGCCAGTGAGAACTGCTACCTCGAATTTTCATTATACCAAATTGAAATTACCATAAATAGTAATTACTTACATTTGCTGTATGTAGTTGTTTATTACATTAAGGAATCATTGGCAGATGCCATTAAAAATGTTAAATGTGTAATTGTTGCCAATACACAGCTTATAATCTTGTATATAAAGTCGGTGTCAAGGGAAGGTTGCGCCGAGGCAGGTAAACTTCTCCGCCGCGCTCTTCCCCCACCATGCGGCTCGGCTACTCGACAGGAGCGAACGACTATTGACATTCCACAGAGATGGCCCGTCAAGATAATGGTAATTGGCTACATAAGAAATTTAAAAACTCGCAATTTCGTTGTTTTGTAACTTTTATCGAATTATTTGGATTATTGAAGAAAAACTAACTTCCCCTCGATTTTGAATCACAAAAAAACACCAAAAATTAAGCTATGTAAACACATTTAAATTAAACGCATGTAGTTTTTAGCTTTGGTGATAAGATTATGTAATAATCTATGTCGAAATAGTGAGTCAGTGAATGAGTGAGTGAGTGAGTGGCAGATGAGTGGCAGAGTTGTGTTAAATGTTTGATAACAATGACGGTGACGATGAAGTGTTATTCAATGTAATATAACGTAAAAAAACACTGATGGTGAATTAAAATGCATACAACAATTTTGTAAATAATTAAGGCATTAATACCATAAACAATATAAACAATAGGTGCCTTGTCAGTAAATAAAATCGTAGACTAGCAAAGATTCATATTAACCACAGGGCCAATGTTAAACATCTGCAAACTCAACCATTATTTAAATGTGCACCATTAAATACGCCACATACAGTAGCATACTTGAAAATAAATAAAAATAAAGATAACTAATGGAAAAAACCATTCGCAAACAACTATCGATCATCTTATAATAATATTCAACAGGACTTTCAAAGATCTGTAAGCGATTCAAATTGAATAACATTTAAAAAGATATCGAACAACTATTATTAATTTATTCCATAATTGTGAATTAAAATAATAACAAAACAAAACAAAACAAAACAAAACAAAACAAAACAAAACAAAACAAAACAAAACAAAACAAAACAAAACAAAACGAGTGTATGTTAGTTTTTCTTCAATATTCCAAATAATTCGATAAATTGTTGTATGCATTTTAATTCACCATCAGTGTTTTATTACGTTATATTACATTGAATAACACTTCATCGTCACCGTCATTGTTATCAAACATTTAACACAACTCTGCCACTCACTCACTCACTCACTCACTCACTCACTCACTCACTCACTCACTCACTCACTCACTCACTATTTCGACATAGATTATAACATAATCTTATCACCAAAGCTAAAAATTACATGTGTTTAATTTACATGTGTTTACGTAGCTTAATTTCTGGTGTTTTTTTGTGATTCAAAATCGAGGGTATGTTAGTTTTTCTTCAATAATCCAAATAATTCGATAAAAGTTACAAAACAACGAAATTGCGAGTTTCTAAATTTCTTATGTAGCCAATTACCATTATCTTGACGGGCCATCTCTGTGGAATGTCAATAGTCGTTCATCCTGTCCAGTAGCCGAGCCGCATGGTGGGGGAAGAGCGCGGCGGAGAAGTTTACCTGCCTCGGCGCAACCTTCCCTTGACACCGACTTTAGCTGTAATCAGATGTGTGACTATTGTCATTAAACTTGAAACCTTCGTGTTCCTAGACGTCACCAGGCGCAGTCCATCACCCCACAATTTGCCCGTACCACTGCAGATGCAGTGCAGTAAACTTAGTGTTAGGTAGGAATGGAACTAAACAGATCCAGTTCCTAGGAACTAAGGAAGGAACTACTTCCTTTTTTCAGACAGGAACTAAGGAATGCCATAGTTCCAATTTTCCAGGAACTGTAACTTATTTTCATAAGTTCCTTTTATATAACTTGACTGTACATATTTAAGGAATGAAATAGTCAAATCATAGTTTACTTACTACCTAGATGAAAGGATTGTAAAATACTCAGTTTCCTGGAAATCTAAAATTTGCCTCTGTTGTTCTAAATTCTTGTCAACCCCCCATCCCCATTCCTACATTCAATGGTCAACCCCCATCCCCCGTGGGTTTCTCACCGTCATATTGCCAGCTAAACTTCATTCTTTTCAATACAATCATCCTTGAGTTTTGAATGATCTTTTGGGTAGTTGCGTCGTGTCGATGATGATGCACTGCTCTATGTTTCGCAATCAACATGGGTGGTAAACACGACACAACGCAACCCAAAGATCATTCAAAATTGATTCACAGGTCATGAAAGTCTACAAACTCATCCATATATATTTTATTCCTCCAAATCTCAAAAATATTTTATACCTACTAAACATCACTAATCAATCACCCTCTCGAGAAGATCTAAAGAAAAATGGTTTTTGAAAAAAGGAACTTTTTAGGAACTTAGTTCCATTTGGAAAGGAACTTAGGAATGCCCTAGTTCCTTTTAATTGAGAGGAACTTGGAAATGGAAAGAGTTCCTTTTTCTTATGAGGAACTTGTAACTGGAGCTAGTTCCATTTTTAAAGGAACACTGAGTTTATTAAAAAATGAAACTATATAACAGGTGGTAACGTTATAATTACGAATCATTGGACTTTTCACTGTTATCATATCTTTATTTGTTTATTTGATACATCAAAAATCGCAGAACATGTGTACAAAAGTCACCATCATATTAATTGAGAAAACACTTCAATCCTGGCACATGAATCTAATGCCACTACACGGAAAATTAAGGAAGCTGGTTTGATTTCCTGTGTGGCCAATACAATCAGTGCGCCTAGTGTTAATTATCCAGCCATTTGAAAGAGTTTTTGTCCATCAATTTCATCACTAGATCAATAGTTTTATTTCATACACCAACTGTCCAACATGTAAATTTAATGTTATGTTTTTTGTCATTTTTATTTTTATTCATAAAAAAACTTTTTTGTTAATAATTTGGTAGTTGGTGCTTATACACAGCCATATTTATAATTTTTTGTGAAATGTTTTTTGTCTTGTCTGTTGTGGTTTTTGATTTGTTAGTTTGATAAAGACTCCTGTAAAGGAGTCGAAATATCACATTTTAAATAAAGATATTAATAACGGTGAAAAGTCCAATGATTTGTATTTATAATGCAGTGCAGTGCTGCAGTGGATTCTACTGCAGAGTTGCCAGAATATCGAATCACGGCTCGTTCTCTTTTGGCATTCATGAGAGCAATCTACTCTACAACTTTACCTTGTGTTTGGAACATCCGCCCTTTTCTGCCTATCTTCCTGCTTAATGGTGGAGAAATAAATTATAAATTATTAATTATAAAGAACTTGCAATTTATAGAACAACTTCCCAGACACTGAAACAAACTTAAGAGTCGCTGAGGCTGGCGCGGAGACAAGTTTAAAAGCTCGGCATTCTGTTTTTTCTGTGCTACATATTTCATGCGAACATTGACTATGAGATCCAGTACGCATATCCCTCAATTAATAATAGATATTAATTTTAAAAACGTAAAATCTTTGTAATCCACTAAATTTGTGTAAACTTTTGGAATTTATTTAAGTGTACACGTCAATTTTCATACTGGATATCAATGTTTAAATCAATGTAAACACAAGTTAATTTAGTTAATCGTAGGATACCTATAAATGGTTCGATGGGAATTTACTGAATTGAAATCCATGTAGGACATTGCCATTTTTTGTTCAGGGCTTATCTCTTGCAATAATTTTTAAGGCTTCTTGGCAACCAAGTGTGGATACCAATATAAAGATACCCTATTCTATTAACAATAACTCAAAACTTGGAAATGATATCTCAACTGTTCAGCTACAATCGTCAACACCTGAGCGCGCGCATTTTAGTCGGGACAAGCTCGGGCTCACGAGTAGCTTCCTAGTTACTCCTCCTATCTGGGCCCGCAGTAGAATTTGGTCCAGAGTATGGTATGCACCTGTTAATAATAACTTAATAAGCAACAATGAGATCAACAGCTAACCAACAACAACAACTAACCTTACTAGCTGTGGTTGACCAGTTAGTATGAGAGAAATGTTTTCTCCATGAAGCTTGTGGTACTAGAATAGAGTGAGATAGAGTGAGTGAGTGAGACAGTGAGTGAGTGAATGAGTGAGTGAGTGAGTGGGTAAAGGGGTGAGTCAGTGAGTAAATGAGTGAGTGAGTGTGTGTGTGAGTATGAGTGAGTGTGTGGAATCTCCGTTTAAAACTGTACTTCAACGAAAACTAGCATGAATACAACAATAATACGCACCCAGCAATCAATAAATTTAAACCTGCTTCTGATTGGGACCCCGTACTTCACTCTGACCACCCATTAAAAATGTACATAAACCACATAATGACACAAGGAGCATCTCCAGACTTCACAGAGAAGTTGTCAAAAACGTCTAATCTATCTACTCAAGGGTGGAAAGCCATCTCTAGTTGCAAAATAACAATAACATCGTAATTGTACCAGCAGATAAAGGCTCCACGACTGTAGTAATGGACAAAGACGCATACATTGAGGAGGCGAACCGCCAACTGTCAGACGAGACCACCTACAAACGTTTGACAAGAGATCCTACTGTGAGTCACAAGAAACGAATTGTGAAATTTTTGGAGAAGCACGGTCCCTCTCAAAACTTGAGTAACAACACGATTAAACTTCTCACCCCCGAGGAGTCCAGGACACCTGTATTCTACACTTTACCGAAAATTCACAAATCAAATAATCCCGGACGACCAATCGTATCAAGTTTCAACTCTCCGACAGAACGAATATCAGCATTTGTTGACTTCCACCTTCAAGACCACGTCAAGAAGTTACCATCTCACATCAAAGACACCAACCACTTTCTCGAGCGTATTCAAGAGTTTAACAACACCCTACCCGAAGACGTTATTATTGCGACTATAGATGTAACATCACTCTACACAAATATCCCCACAGAACATGGCTTGGCTGCGATGGAGCACTTTCTTAACACTCGTCCCGCGGATTCCGTGCCAGAGACAGACTTCCTCATCTCTTTGGCCGAAATGGTACTAAACAACAACAACTTCCGTTTCCAGGACCGCCACTACCTTCAAGTAAAAGGTACAGCTATGGGTACAAGAATGGCACCATCTTATGCCAACCTGTACATGGGCAAACTAGAGGAAGACTATCTGTCAACTGAAGAACACACACCCATCTGTTGGCTCAGGTTCATCGATGACATCTACGTAGTTTGGACCCATGGAGAGAAGTTATAACACTTTTCTAAACGGCCTCAACAACACTTATGCCGTCAAGTTTACGTGGCAAATCTCTCGCCATCACGTCACATTTCTCGACGTCGACGTGAACATAGAAAATGGCTCATTCCGCACGGAAGTACATTTTAAGCCCACAAATCACCTTTAGTATCTACATTACAAGAGCTGTCACCCGCTCTACACCAAACGCGCTTTACCCAACTCCCTCGCGACGCGGGGAAAACGCATATGCAGCACCGAGGAGGATCGAACCAAGTACTGCGACCGGATTACGCGGGCCTTCATCGACAGAGGATACCCTGAAAAAGACGTCAGAAGACGAGTTGAGAACCCCACGTCGAAAGGAAGCAATCTGGTGCCAGACAACACTCTACCCCTCGTTACGCAATGGCACCCAGGACTTCACGTTCTCAATGGCATCCTTAAGAGTGGACACCACATCTCGTCTGGCTCAACTAGGACACAAGATCGAATGCCCAGTGGCGGATCTAGGACATAATCATGGGGGGGGGGGGCGATTTGCGTGTGCATGTACAGTCATGGGAAAGGGACTAAGTGCGGACGCACGGGGGGTATGGGGGGCTCCGCCCCCCATTAATTGCGCCGCAGGCGAAAATTTTGAAAATCAGGTTTTTAGAGTGCATTTGGTGAGTTTTAGAAAAAAGTGGTGGGCGGAATGCAATACGGAAACAATGTAGTTTGTGTGCACCAATTTGTTTTGTCGTCATGTCGAGCTTACAAAATTTAGAGCATTGGCCTAGATTGCAACATTATTATAAACGTTTGATCTTATTTTCAATTCATCATTTTATTTATTTATTAAACGTCTATCCTATTTAGTTAAAAAACGATTCACATAGGAGGACAACTTAATAAATCGAAGTACACTGATGCAGACACATTTCAGAGGCAAACTGATTATTTCTGACAACATAGAGAAAAGTTGATTTTTATTGGCAGTTTTAAATAAATAGCGCCGCTGGCGAAAATTTTGAAAAATCAGGTTTTTAGAGTGCATTTGGTGCGTGCACAATAAAATAATAAAATCATTTATTTTTTTTATTTTTAAAGAATCATGGGAGGGGGGCGATCGCCCTACCGCCCCCACCCCCCTGTATCCGCCACTGCGAATGCCAACAGTGCCCCGCGTAGCTTTCAGACGCCCCCCAATCTAAAAGGCAGTGGCGGCTCGTGGACATTATAACAGGTGGTGCTAATATACAGCAAACGTAAATCATGCATATGGGTTATGTGTGACAGGAAAGGAGGGGTGTGTGAGGTTGTCACAATATCCACCTCCTCCACTCAAATACAAATAATTGAATAACAATTAAACTGCACTCAATTTAAATTAAACAACAATTACCTACAACGACTGCTGTAGGGTTGAAGACTGACTCATGACGAGTGAAGTGATTGCAAGGGTGCGCGGCTAGCGGGCGAACCTATACAGAGCCCGAGTGCGCGAGTCCCGATAGCACCAGAAGACCGGTTTGCGTTTCGTTTTACCCGTGTTATTCCCTGTCGTTGCGTGCTAAAAGGGCTTAAAAGTCGTCGAATTCGGTGCGGAGCACATCGCAGGTTTCTACATATGCTTGGTTAAAAACCATCACCACCATGTACTACGCGGTATGAAAAAGTTGACCATCAGCGTCATCTCTGCAGCACGGCCGCGGATACTTTTGAATACTTAATTTTACAATACATACACATTGAACTTATCAAAAAATCAGTTTAATGGAGATGGATGATTTATGGTGGTGGTGCTACAGCACCAGCGCACAATAGCACGAGTCGCCACTGCTAAAAGGACCTTCTTGTTCAACGAGACCCTATGATTGACACAAGTGGCGACGATAGGGAACCTGACGGGTCATTTCCGTGTAAAAGACCTCTTTGCAAAACGTTCCCTATCCACCCAGCAACTACGTCATTCACAGCTGGAGCCACAAACAAGACCTACCCCATTAGAGGCCATCACAACTGTGCCTCCACTGACGTCATCTACCAGCTCAAGTGTAACCTGTGTCCAGCTGAATACATTGGCCTAACGAGTAACCTTCTTAGCAATAGAATGGCTGGCCATAGGTGTGACACAGACACCCACAAGAAGCCGAAACCTGTGCCCACTCACGCAGGAACCCATGACCTCCGGTTCGACGATTGCTACACTACACGAGTAGTTCGATCGCTCCCGGGCGCAACCGACAGAGAGTTAAGGTCCATGGAGCTCGCTCATCAATGGATAACTAAATCTCGCAACAAACCTAACTTAAAACTACGCTTAACTCACACAATCACACATTCATACACACTCACATACACTCACACACTTGCTCATTCACTCACACACTAATTCACTCACTCATACTCACTCACACACTCACTCACTCATTTACTCACTGACTCACCCACTCACTCACTCACTCACTCACTCACTCACTCACTAACTCACTGTCTCACTCACTCACGTTCTCACTCACAAACACACACTCTCACTCTCACTCACTCACACTCATACTCACACTCACACTCACACTCACACTCACACTCACACTCACACTCACACTCACACTCATGTGCACGGATTCGAGACCCTCCACCCCCACTTCTTCTTCTTCTACCCCCCCCCCCCTACTCTAACCTCTCCTGGTCAACAGCTTTGTGGACCAGAACGACCGAAGAAGGCAAGGCCGAAACGTCTGTTTGTGTATTTATTTTTATCTGTGTTAGCTTTTTGGCAGCCACCTCCACATGTCAGGTAAGCTGTTGACTCCTTATATCTATCCACATTGATTATACCTGGAAGGCATCTACCTATATATATATATATATATATATGGGATAAAAACAAGGATCTTGGGTAAAACCGCGTCGAAAATAAGATGAACCAGGGCAGAACCTGGGCGTCCACCGACGTTTCGTCTGTACTACGTCAGACATTTTCAAGGTTGACTGTGACTCTACGGAGGTTGGAGTCACAGTGGTTGGCAAGCTCGCAGCGCCCGCCTTATATAGCCTCGGCTGAAGGTGCGGGGCGGCGAGGTTATATATATATATATAGTCGCCTACTATAAAGCCAAGTTTAAACAATATATATATAAATGAACTAGGTTTTTCGGTTATAATGCCACGTTTATTTACATAAGGCCAACGTTTCGATGAAATTTCATTCATCTTCTTCAGGGCCAATACAACTTATAAATACATGCTGATAAATACAGAACACTGTTATCAGTCATAACTGAGTGGGTAAACTCTAAATACAATTTATTTATTATTTTTTATTATTTAATACAGTACATAAGATTTGGAGGTGCAGGCCCACTTTCGATCCAGGTCTACCACTTTTTTACAATACAACCTACCGGTGCCATAAATAACGAAAAAATATAAATCGTATGCATATTTTTTATAGCAAAAATCATTATTCAAAGGTCTTTCAATTGATAACAACGCTTAATCGATTAATTGACACATTGTCTTATACTTTGTAAGATTTAATTAACCTAAAGGTGAAAAGTCTACCAAAAGTGTCTAAGGTTCGTATAACTTTGGGATGCAAATGAAAAACCACACTTATAATCTTTATAATTATTAGCGTAGTGTGAGTCAATAATTGCACATTGTTATTGCGCCCTAGGTTCTTTCAACATTCAGCCTTGGTCGAGGTTGAAGCTGTTGTTTCTGATTGGTTGGATAAGGATGTAAAAGCTGGTCCAGATATCTATAAGTTGCAAGTCTTTAATCCAGACTGACTCTACCACGCCCGTCATGAAGAACGTAGCCGCCGTTATTATGTTGGGTTGTGTGCTATCCGTCATGGTAAGACTTTTATACTAACAATTCACGTCTCATCCCTATATTATCATTGTTTTGTAATAGTTGTGTATAACATCTTTAAAAATAAATAAATACTAAAACATATAGACATAGACATAACATAGAAAATGAGAAAAATCTTTTACGATTTAATCTACAAGAAATTTTAAATTGGAAAAAGGCTGAAAATGTGTAGGATTAAATTAACCGAAAATGTTTTTCTTCTCAAAGAAATAATTTTTAATCGAATCAGTTTTTAAGTGTCCGGCGGTAACCAAGTTGTTCCGAATCTTGCACGCTCAAGGTTACCCAAAATTCCGCTCGGAGATGGAGTAAAATTTGCAATCTTTACTCGTATTTCATACTGGCTATGTTTACCATAGTACTGTACATGCAGTTCAAAAATGTTCTATAATATTATAATACAATCTAAAAATCTAAAAATCTATCCCGACCGTTGTTTGAACCCGGGTCTCCCACATTCCGGGTATAAAAGGCGCCTTTAGCCGACTAGACTAGGAAAACGTCTAATTCGTTGCTAGACGAGTGAGCGAGTCATGTGTGAGTACCCGGGAACATTATGCACAAAGTTGATTGATATATAAGGTATTAATAATAGGGATTTAGTTTAATTGGTATGAGGGCGCGTCAACTGTAAGTCCATAATGCGCCACTATAAACCATGATAGGCTTGGGAGAAAAGATCCATGCTGAATCCTGCCTTATGTATGGTAGGAAAGGGAATGTTACCGGGTACTCAACACGTGAATCGCTCACCAGTCTTACCAAAGGACTTTGGCGTTTTCCTAGTTTGTCCGCGGGTGATAATTTATTTGGTTTGGATGGATTATTATTATTTATTCCAACATGACATACAATCACATTGCTGGAGGTAAGAAATTAGAGCATAGCCCCATAACACAAAGTGTCTTACCACCAGGACAATATACACAATGCAATAATAGAATATACAAAATACATTCAACAATATAAAACACATAATAACAATATACTCAATTATCTCCATATAAGAAAACACAAAATATCACAAAAAATTACTCATAGATAACACACATAAATGTAATATAAAATGATGGCAAGTGTGAGTGTGAATTTGAGTGTGAATATGAATATGAGTGTATGTGTACATGTGAGTGAGTGGTATTCGTGTTAACTGGTATGATCTTGACTGTTCATTAAAGTTATTCTAAGGTCTCTCCGAAATTTATGAAAATCTTGTTCTGTGCGGACCTCATAAGACAGAGCATTCCAATCTCTAACAGATCGACAGAAAAAACCTTGCTGATACTGCGTTGTTCTAGCAAAGGGAGGTATCAGAGTAACAGCTCTACCGTATCTGCATGAGCGATATCCAAGTTGTATTCTGGTCAATGGATCCAGGTCGACTAGCCCGTTAAACATTTTCTTCAGAAAAACGATTCCCAACTCCTTTAGGTGATTTTCCAGAGTAAGTATATCACACATCTTCGTTCGTTGTTGCCTATTCAAGTCTTTTCTTTTGGTGATGAAATGATGGAGGCTTGCTTAAACTTTTAAATGACTTAATCCAAGTCTTGAATTTTTTTGTATTGACATAAGATTGTGTTGTTTACACACACTGTCCCTTCAAGCGTCAAGGGTGACAGTATACGCAGGGTCGTTTTTTTTTTAAATCGAGGCACTCTTTGACGATCCAAGTCAAGGCCTGTTAATAATGACATGTGCATGAAGTACATGAAATCTAATGAGATTGGTGGCTGGTTTATTAAAAAAAAAAACGAACCTTTATTTGAGAATTTTCTCTTCGAAGATTTTGAGCACACGAGAACAGTGAAGTGTTTTATTTCCGTCTGTCATCAATGTATTCCTATGCTTATATGATGTCAACTAGTACCGTAATATCTCCTCTGTATAGATCAAGGATTAATTAATATCAAACCCTATTTCCAACTAAGTCGGGTAGGGGGTGGGACGGTCCCACCACATTCTTGGCTCCACGGGGTTATCGAAGCCGGCTAGCCATGCCTGACGCTTCTCCCACATCATCTTTTTCTTCCTCTGCGTCATCAATTTCACTTTCTTCCTCTCCTCTGTCTTCTTCCTCAGGGACCTCCACCAGTTTGTTCCATGTTTTTCGTTCTTCCCAACATTTTTCTTGGTTAATCCTTTCCCAAGCTGCATTTCTCTTTTTCAAATCCATTGCTATAACTTCTTCCCATCTCAGTCTGGGCCTCCCTCTTTTTCTCTGTTTGTTTCCTGCATCTTCTTCATACTGTATCTTAGGGATCCTGTCCTTCTGCATCCTCTTCATATGTCCAAACCACCTCAGCCTTTCTTTCCCTAGCTTAAAGTTTAAACTCTCTACTCCTAGCTCTTTCCTTATCTTCGTGCTCCTCATCTTATCAATCTTCGTAACTCCCATTACACTCCTTAAAATTTCATTTCTGCAGCTTGAATTTGTCTTTCTTCTTTACCCCCAACTGGCCATGTCACTGCACCATATGTGAGTACCGGTACAAAATATGCTTTGTATATTAAAAGTTTGCATCTCCTTGGCACTTCTTTTTTTCCAAAGCAGTTTCCTCACTAACTGGAAGAAACTCTCAGCGATACCAGTACGCCTTGCAATCTCCGCGTCTATTTTTCCATCGTCGGAGATTATGCTGCCCAGGTATTTAAACATATGTGTCTCTACTAGTTCTTCCCCTCGAAGTACAATCTTTTTCCTATTCCCAGATTTCTTACTTTTCCCCATAACCATCACTTCACTCTTGTCAATGCTTATCTCTAGTCCAAATTCTTCTGTACGTTCATTCCATTTCTCCACTTTCTTCTGTACCTCTTCCCATGACTTCCCCCATATGAGTATATCGTCAGCATATATTAAGGTTCTAGACGACTCTGGCCCACCCCTCTCCACTTTCCTCAGTATCTCGTCGAGTACTATATTGAAGAGCATCGGTGACAGTACACTCCCTTGTCTAAGACCTGTCTTGACTTCAAACCAATCCGTTCTGCCATCCTTAGTTTCCAAGCGACTCACATTCTTCACATACATACTCTGTACTCTTTCCACCAATCTGATATCAATCTTCTTTTTTCGGAGGCATTCCCAAACTCTCTCTCTGGGCATCCTGTCATAGGCCTTTGTAAGATCCAGAAAAACCATCCATACCTCCTCCCCCTTTTCCCTTTCTCTTTCCATGAGCTGTCTTATTGAGAAAATCAAGTCCACGGTTGACCGTCCACTTCTGAAACCATGTAGCTTCTCCCTCAAGCCTCTTTCCACCTTTTCTTTCATTCTCTTTTCTAGCACTTTTTCATACAACTTGGCACATTGGCAAAGTAGAGTGACACCTCTATAATTACTACACTGTTTGTTGTCACCTTTTTTAAATATTGGTACTATAATACCCTTTTCCCAATCCTTTGGAATCTTTTTATCTCTCCAAGCTGCAGTCAACACTCTGAAAATCCAGTACTCCCCGTCTTTTCCTGCTGCTTTAATCATGTCTACAACTACTTCATCTACCCCGGGTGCCTTCCCGTTTTTCATTTCCTTCAGTGCCAATTTAACTTCCGCTTCTGAGAGCTCTTCTTCCTCATCTTCTGCTTCGTCTTCTCCTGCTTCACTAGGGCTATCTTCGGTAATACTTTTGTGCGCTGGTCTTCCATTCCTTAAATCCTCTACATTTAACAAACTCTGAAAATATTTTTTTCCATAACGCTTTCTTCTCCTGCGAGTCGTTTGTGACGGTTCCGTTTCCTTTTCGTAGGAAATGTGATTCTAAAACTCTCCCCCTTTTCTCCTAGATAATGTTGTACAACAATTTTTTATTTCCTTGAAAATCTCCCTCCAATTTCTCTCCGAACTCCTCCATACTCTTTTCTTTTTCTCTAGTCACTATTTGCTTTACCGTTTGTTTCGCCCTCACATATTTTATGACATTTTCCTCTGTATAATTCTTGATCTTCTCTTTCCAGGATATTTACAAAAAATCCTAACAATCATTGAGGAAATGTTAAGTGCTTCCCGTCATTACTTAATTAATTATCACTCTCCACTTCTTGCCAAGACAGGTAAAAAGTACTTTTATGACAAAATTAAATATTTTTGTGGGGGATGTGGAGAGAATTAAAAGCAAAACCGTGCCGCACTTAACATTGCCCCGTTAGGAATAAACTCGTTAATATCCTTGGGCTACAAAAGGAGACCAGTTAACTTTATTGGATGAGCGAAGATTCCATTTCACTAAATGGAATCTTCGCTTCGCTCGCTGGAGAAAAAAATCCGGAATGTTTTTTTTTCTTTTCTTTTCTTTTTTTTTATGTATTTTTGTCTGTTTGTTAACACGATTCCGGCTAAACCGATAATCCGATTGCGATGAAATTTTATGGAGGTCTTCGAAATCTCTGAACTTAGAACTGACACGTTTTTGAGCACAATCGGAAAATTATTTATCATGAAAATTGTAATTTTACGATTTTTTTCAATTTTTTTAACATTTCTTCGACTTACAACACCTACATGCTTTGTCCGATTGTATTGATTTTTTCACAGAACCTTAATTTTATGAATTGATATATTCATGCGAAATTTGAGCGTTATCAAAAAACTATTTTTTTACGAAAATCGCAATTTTACGACTTTTTTCGATTTTTAAAATTTCTTTGGCTTAGTTATAACACCTACATGTTTTATCCTATTGCAATGATTTTTTCACAGAGCCTTAATTTTATAAATTAATATATTGGTGTAAAATTTGTGCGCAATCGAATAATTATTACTTATCAAAATTTCAATATTACGATTTTTTCCTTTTTAAAATTGTGATTAATTAAAAAAATTTAAAATTTAAATTAATTTTTTTTAAATTTATTTAATTTAATTTTAAAAAAATCTTCAATTTAGTAATAATTTTTTCACAGAACAACAGAAAATCCGCATAACACATGACAGCTCAATGCACCAATTACGCTCATCCAACAACGCGGCGGGACTTAAGCGTTTTCCTAGTACTAGCATATGCAGAACTAAGAAGTGTTTCACCATTGCCTCCTCGTTTACATATTAAAGTTGTTTTCAGATCGGTCGAGGTGAGGCCGTTTGGCCACTCAATACGGACTCTCCTCTGTCCGCTCTCCTCGAGAACATAGTGACCACCAGCACTACCTCCACCACCACCACCAAGCCCACCACCACCACCAACGCCACCACCACCACCTTCACCACCACGAGCAGTGGCTGTAGAGCGTGTCCAAATAATTTCTGTTCGTCGGTTGGCCCTCTCTCCACGTGCTGTTCTAATTATCACTGTAGTGAGTACATTGAAGTTTTTTATTTCCGTCTGTCATGTATGTAATCCTATGCTTATATCTAGGTGCCTGTAAGGGCGCCACAGCCAAGCCGTGGCGCGCTACAGACTCAGGCACCTTACACAGCAGGCAGAGTTGTGGTGATTTTGAGGTGTCGCCGAGCCGTCATGAAACGTGATGTGAACTTGAAAACTATCACAATCAGAGGGATTTAGGTACCTAACGACACGCCAAATTTGGTTGATGTACGAACATGCCTTCTTGGCGAAAAAATTACTTGAAACATGATCAACATCACTTTAAGGATGTTACCTACCTGCTACTGGATACTACTAAAACATGCAACTTACTAATTCGTCAGTTTAAATTGGCCAGCGATTCTGGACGAACGGGTTGTGATACAACGTTCATTGGATGAGCGTAGCGAGCAAAGCGAAGATTCCATTTCACTACACTGGAGAAAAAATCTGGAATGTTTTTTTTTTATTTTATCTGTTTTCTTTTTTTTTGTATTTTTGTGTGTATTCCGGCTTCCGGATTTTCTGTTGTTCTGTGAAAAAATCATTACTTAGTCGAAGATTTTTTTAAAATTAAATAAAATTAAATAAAAAATTAACTGAATTTTTATAATTAAATTAAATTAAATAAAAAATTAACTTAATTTTTTTAATTAATCGTAATTTTAAAAAAGAAAAAAATCGTAAAATTGCAATTTTCATAAGAAATAATTATTCGATTGCGCTCAAATTTAACACGAATATATTAATTCATGAAATTAAGGTTCTGTGAAAAAATCATTACAATAGGAAAGCATGTAGGTGTTATAAGTCGAAGAAATTTCCAAAAAATCGAAAAAAATCGTAAAATTGCGATTTTCATAAGAAATAATTTTTCGATTGTACTCAAAATCGTGGCAGTTCTAAGTTCAAAGATTTCGAAGGTCTCCATAAAATTTCATCGCAATCGGAGTATTGGTTTAGCCGTAAACGTGCTAACAAACAGACAAAAATACAAAAAATAATAAAAAAATAAATAAAATAAAAAAAAACATTCCGGATTTTTTCTCCAGTGTAGTAGAATGGAATCTTTGCTTCGTTCGCTACGCTCATCCAATTATATTTGTGTGAAATTTGAGCGCAATCGAAAAATAATTTCTCATGAAAATCACAAATTTACGCTTTTTTCGTTTAAAAAACATATGCTCATCCTACAACGCGCCTGAAAAGCGTTTGCGAAGCTTCCTAGTAAATTTCATGGACATAACCCAGCAAACAATTTTGCGGTGTCCCGCACGTTTCCCGAAGTCTGTCCCGTAATGCCGCTAGTGCGGGACCCGTACGGGCAGCCCGTACGGGCCCCGTACGGAAGTGTCCTATGGGCCACGACCGGGTCCCGTACGGGACATCCCGCACTCGTCCCAATGTGTCCCGAAGTCGTCCCAAACGTTTCCCGCGCGCTCATGCCCGCGACCTACCCTTGATGGTCCCGGACGGGTCCCATAGTCTGCCCGCTAGTTTCCCGCACGGGTCCCGTCCGGGTCCCGCACGGGTCCCGCACGTGTCCCGCACTCGTCCCAGTGTTTCCCGTGCATTGCTTCTAGCGCCATCTAGTAGACACTCAAAGAAGTCAACAGAGAAAACGGGCCAAAATTTTAAAATTGAATTATTTATTACGCGATGCCACTTTCTCAATTTATACATTTAATGTGAAGGGGAATAAGTACATAGAATATAGACAAGAAATATCAGACATTTAAATTTTATTGACTACAGCCGAACTCGAACCCGTAATGCCTTCCTCCGGAGTCAGACGCTCTATCCACTCGGCTACAGCACCTATACTGTCTATGGCGCGTTAGATGGCTTATGAAAGGGAGCACGCTTGCGTGGATTGCGGAACACAACATTGCAGTGTAACTATTGTGATATTGAAAATGTGTTTTGGTTTATTAAAAACATGATACTATTATATATTTTTTTTTAATCCTTGCTATCCTCTTCGATTATTAGGCTTTAAACAAAACTCGATCATTAAATCTTATGCTGGCTGGATATATTGCATTGGACGACGGTGGGCCAAGAACAGATAATTGTTTCTTTATCTTATAAACCAATCGAATGCGATCAATTATCCCCCCCTCGACGTCCGGGGTGGCACATAAATTAGGCGCTCACGAGTACGTGGGTTTTGAACCCCGAATAAGGCATATTTTTTTGTGATCGCCCTTTTATCGTCATATTATCACCACTAATCAACTCGAATAGCCTTAGTGCATAAAGGCGTTAAGCAATACAAATCATCATACATATTTTAATACTAGTTACAATAAAAAATTATTTCAGTTAAATATCATTTAAAAATGTATGTTCTTTGTTATGTCTATAGCATTTTGATTCTACAAATTTTTTAGTTTATTTATTGATTAATTTTGTCTATACAAAATTAGGTTTACGTGTATTTAGTTGTAACGAAAGGGTTATCGCGCATAATTTGCTATGAGGCTATCGTATGCACTCTCTGATTCTCTTCAACGTATTTTTAAGAATAGTTTGTATTTAATTTGTAGAAATGAATAAAAAGAAAGGAAAAAAGAAGGGAAAAAATCATCAAAAAAGAAAAACGAAAAGAAAAAAAATCAGATTTATTAGACGATCCAACTCAAAAGAATATGAGGTTTCAAAAATCAGGAACAGCAAATCAGGGAGTAATCAAACTTTCGCGAAACGACCGAACGCGAATCTTCATTCTTGTTTTCAAATCTTGATAATAATATAGTACAAAAGATCTTGACTCTAATATCTTAGACATATAATTATTAGGAATTGTGGCTAAGTCAAAAACTGATCACAGCAATGATACAGGACACCTAACTCAAGTTGCGAGCATCACCAGTGGCCGGCCACCAGACAACATACCTTCACAGCTAAACTAAGACTTAATACGATTTACTCGTCTGAAATCAATTGATTATATTTATTTATTTAATTAACGTCTATATAGGCCTATCCTATATTCAGTTATAAAAAAAAAGATTTTCAAGAAATAGAACTAAAAGAATAAAAACAACGGTAGTATTCACATAAATCTATACACACGTATTTTTTTAATATAATTACCCCCACATTTTGGGTTTGTCCCTTAGTTTCCCTCGCGGGACCCCTACGGGTTGTCCCCTAGTTTCCCTAAAGGAGTGTCCCTTTAGTTTCCTCGCGGGACCCATGCGGGTTGTCCCGTAGTTTTCCCAGATAGAAATGTCCCTAACATGTCCCTAACATGTTTCCCGCGCGGGACCCGTGCGGGTTGTCCCGTGTCATTCCCTAACCCGCAATTTACCCGCACTTCCCTGTTGTCCGCACGGCCCAGAGTCTCATGTTCTAAAGGATATTGTATGTAGCTTTAAATAAAAAACGAAAAGATAGCAAGAAGCTTTATAAAGATTATTATAACATTACAAAAAAAATTACATACTAATTACTACATATTCAATACATTTATTGATACACTAGAAACATACATCAAAAAAAAAAAAAAAAAAAATTTTTTTTTCATCATACATACACAACTACATACATACATACTACATACATCATAAAAATCATACATACATACATCTCATACATATACATACATACATACATAACATACAACATAACATACATACATACATACATAAACATACTACATACATACATACAACAACATACATACATACTTTACATACATACATACAAATACATACATACATACATACCATACATCATACATACATACTAACATACATACTACATACATCATACATACATACATACATACATACATACATACATACATACATACATACATTCATATAATTTACTAGTATCATCATACCTACTCTTGCATTTGTCAAGGATATTAACAGCAACAAAAAACAACAATCTTCGAGGAAACGGTCAGTGCGTACCGTCATTACTTTTTAATTAACCCGCTTTATTTTCGATTTTTGTTTTTGAATCAACCAAATCCTAAGCCGACAGGTAAAAGTGTACTTTTTTGGCAAATTAAATATTTTTGTGGGGGATGTGGAGAGAATTAAAAGTAAACTCGTGCCGCACTTAACATTGCCCCGTTAGAAAAAAACTCGTTAATATCCTTGGTCTACAAGAGGAGACCAATAAACTTTATACTAGCATAGGCAGAATCTAGGATGTGTTTCACCATTGCCTCCTTGTTTCCATGTTAGTTATTTAAAACGAATTGTTTTCAGATTGTTGTTGGTGAGGCCGTTTGACCGCTCTCCTCCTCAACATAGTGACCACCATCACTACCACCACTACCACCACCATCAAGCAAACAACCACAACAAATGGATTGGTTTTTGTTATCTTTGTTGATTAGGCGCGAGATTTTTAAAAGGAGTGTATATTTGGTGGAGGACAAAAATAAAAGAAAAAAGTTATATTTATTTATGTTACTAGACTAGCCTCAAATTAAATATTCACAATAACAATACAAACAATCATACAACTATAATCCCTCTTACCTTAATAAGAGGTAAACTCCTAATTATTATAGACCCTATATACCCTACCTAATTGACTGCCTAAATATAGATATAACACAAATTAATACATTAATCTTATACCAAGAAGTAGCTGCCCCCTCCCTAAAAAAATTATTTTATCTACCTACATGATTAATAACTCTCATATAAGGTGTGTATTTATTATTAACCCTTATTGATGTTGTTAAAATTACTAGAATCTTTGTGCGGTCGAATCAAGGGCATATGACCGACTGGGAATATTTTAGGTTAAAAAGTATAGCTTGATATTCACAACTAACAAACGTAGAAGGTATTGATAGGACACATACTACACACGTTTACAAATTCAACAATATTATCGAGAATGCATGCAAGCAAATCTCTGGGACGACAGGTGAAGGCTGTACGCCCCTAACTATCAGCAAAGACTGAACAAAACCACTGTCGTATGAGACTCCAAACCACAGTGAATCTCGTCTGCTCGCGATCTCCTTCACCAGCTCGTCAGAGCAAAGGTAGCAACACAAAAATAGAGCAGGCATCAATATACTAAAAGGAAAGTCACTATAGTATGGTTAATAGAGGGCGCACATGTAGCAAAAGGTAACATCGGTAATTTGCCGCGAAAATGTAAATTAGTGAAAGTCTGAACAATCTTTTTTGGACCTTAACGACAAAAAACTAATTTATAAACCCATACGAACTAGCCTCCCTTAATTTAAAATTGCCAACAATGCCCTTGTAGACTTACCAGGCACTGTCAATATTTCTGCATGATGAAATTTTGGTTCTTTATTAGGACTCTGGTTAGGAATTCAAAGTGTTATAGGATTATTTCTAGCCTAAACCTTTACTAAACTGCTATTTATTGTGACTGTTGACTTCCGTGACATAAATCCAACAGAATATTGCAATGTAGCTGTAAAATCTGAAAGATCACATGGATAAATCCAATCACATCTCATCTCCCTTGAGTTGGGTAGTATGAATATAAGGTTTTTAAGCATAAGCAGTCGTGGCAAACTTTTACGACAATTGCTATGAATCTATATATATGTTATATCGCAGACTTTCACGGATTGAATATGCAGACATTGTATTTTCGGGTAGTCCGTGTGGTTTTATTATTAGTTCCAACGTTTCGGGCAGTTCTCCCTGCCAATCTTCAAGGAAATTTAAAACATAAAACAATATCAAAAACAAACAAAACCTTATAGTAGGGGCTGAGATGTACAAAAAAGGGCCTTGGCTCGATTTGCGTGCCGAAATTGATTTTTTGGTTTTAAACGGTTGGTACCATCGTACTTTAATTAATCTAGGTGTTCTTCAATTTTTTTTCCCGCCCCCATCTTGGATAAAAAGGGCCGCCAATATGCTTTTTAGATAAAACGTTGTAGCGCACGAACGAACAAAGGGGAAAATAATGAAATAATTTTTGGGACTTGAAGAAAAATTTATTTAAAAGATACAAAAAACAAAAGGGGTGAAAAATATTTTTTTGGGGGGTAAAAAGTAGGATTTTACTGTCAGAGAACCACGTGTTTTTAGTATTGTTAATAATTTGAATTAAAAACTTGTAATGGACCATATAATTAATAGCTTATGAAAATGTATTTTTTCTACGTACAAGAACATAAATGTCTTAAACGGTAGCGTAAATAGTTTAGGTTTTTAGAGCTATTTGTATGTAGCAAAGCGAAGAAAATTTCTTTCCAACTGCATACGCGCACCTCCCCAAAAATACCAGCGAGCTCAGATGTAGTCAATTTGGTCCTTTCCCTCTATTTTCTTCCTAGATATATTTTCTAATTTTATTTATTGGCAAAGTTATTTTTGGGTAAAAAAAAACAAGATGTACTACACCCGTGATATACAAAAAAACAGTTCCAACAGGAACAGTTTGTAGACCGCGATTTTTGTAAGCTCTTGAACGGTGGAAGCCGGTTGAGTTTTCTGGGATATTATAATATAAACATAACATGGCGTATCCAATTTGACGTCCCTCGTCTAAGCCTGGGTTAGAGTTTGCACAGAGCATGGCTCTGTTTCGTAAAGGGCGAGAAATGATTAAAGTTCCATATCGCAAACATCAGCTGGTAGGTAGGGGAGTATCATCTCCCTGTAACTATATGCTCTATCGCTCTAAAAGTCGTCGTCGGGGACCTCTCTTCTCTTCATTCTATTGACGACCTCCCCAACAACGACGATAATGACCACGTACGATGACAAAGATGAGGACGACCACGATGTGAGAATTAAGACCTTTAGTAGACGAGTTTGATTCCAAAGAACGGGGTTGAAAAAGCATAAACTTTGCAAGAACATATCAGCTCTCTGGGAAGATATCAGTTCGTATGTTCAACCATGTAGAAAAATTTTAAGGCAGGCATCTTAGATCCCCGGGGAAGACAATCCATTTTTAGTTGAGAAGCAACTTATCAACATAATTATTCGTTAAATAATATTTTAGATATAATAGAGATGGCAAGCTATTGTACGATGATTTTGTTGCCAAGCGACTTATTATTGATTTATTCCAAATGTATGTTTGGACACTGTCAAAAAGAGTAGCCTAAAGTTACTCACCTAAAGAACAATATGTAACAAAAAGATTAACTTTTAAGTTGGTCGTACGTGATTTCTTGCTAATTCCAAATGATACAAGTTCTTTCATGTCAGTGTTAGAACAACGTTATGTACGACTTGAACATGTGCCTGTTCCCGCAGTGTCAGACAGTAAGACATGCATTGTAGATTCTATAACCTTAGTGCAATGTATCACGAAAGGTCCTGGAATGAATACTTGCAAGGACTTTGCCAATGAGTTTGTTCTTCGTATAAGAAGAATTCTTTCTTTTTACGTCGAGGCAAGAATAATATTGTATTACATAACGCCATAACTCACTTAAGGATAATATTCTATAAAAAGTAGTGATGATTGTACCTAATGAAATTCATTGTTAATAACGCAACAAATATTAAACTCATTTCTCAGACGACATTATACTATCTCACATTGAGAGTAAATCAAAAACTTAGCCATATACTGTGAACTTACGTAAAACACTTTTGATAAAAACGAATCAATGTTGTTTCAGTAGTTTGAACCTTCAGTAACCATCCCGATTGTTTGAACCGAATATTGAACGCCATACACCGAGGAAGCCGAGAATTTAAATTTCCCCCTTTCACGTTCTAGGTGCAATGGTGATGTGCATAAATTGTAACATTGACGTCATGACCCCGGACACAGACGTATTCTTACTCTTAATATCCCTTTTGTTTCAAGGTATGATTTGCTGAAAAACTTTATCTTTTTTTTATGGCCATGGCAAACAAAAAAGAAGTATCATTTGAATGATGAGTGCAATGAATTAGACAGTGAAAAATGTAAGTGATTGGTCGGACTTCTGTTTCCCTGGTGCAGATTGGGGTGGAAAATTAGTTAGGCTTTCAAAAAAGAAAATTGTACCTTGTATCTATACTTGGGCTATGAATTTTAAACGAGTAGTACAAGCTTTTGATGAGTTGGGAGAAGACGATTTCGATTTCGACCAGGTATTGTACGATCTTGAAAGCTTTACATATCAAATGAATGTCCCAACCCCTTTTAAAAACACCAAAGTCAAATACCTGCTCCGGGAATTGTTTAGGACCAAGAAAATTGAAGGAGAGAAATTGCCGCCAACTTTAAGAGCATAACCATGCACCAATATCAGAAGAGCTAATGCCATGGCAAGGATAAGCAAGGGTTTTCGTTCTTCTCATCCTAACTTTCTACCACTTACTGAGATCAATAGTTTGTAAATTGGGCCCAAAGAATCTACAAATTTCTGTGAAATGCCTACTCTGCCGGCTACTAAGGCAATATTGGAAAAAAGTAAGGTGTGGATGCAAAGGCCAGATTACGGGGAAAGCTGTTTTTGCATGAAAATTATCTAACTTGTACTTCTTTATGCAAATGCCACGATTGTCAAAACGTCAGGGATATTGCATTCAAGTAGACGAGTAGTATAGATGATGACGAAAAAAGATGTCAAAGTCCCGTTAGTGTGATGAGGACCAATGATGTAGAAATTGGAGTCAAACTGCAATATGTAGGCTATCAAATACCTTTTTGTAGGACCTACATTAAATATTTTCCCATGAATGTAAAAAAAGGTCTTGTGGTACTACCCTAAAAGTGTTGATTTTAAAATTACAGGAGGTCACCTCGCATATCGCGTTCATAAAAATAGGTGCTATTCCAAATCACTTGTGCACAGCAATGTGCACTCAGACATTTAAAAATTGTATTTCCATGTAAAAATAAAAAGTATATTAGCTTCACATATATATAATGTATAGTATAGACCAGCCCATTCGCATTTTTAAGATAAATGAAAGAAATTTTTGTCAGCAAATTACAAACTAAAAACTCGACAAATAAATAATATATATTTACACATTAATATAGGCCTATAAAGGTCTATTCTTAAGTGTAATACAAACTTTATTCAATTGTGTACATCATATACATTTATTATTTCGTAATATTTTAAATTTAGCTGAAAAAATAATTAAAAACTTTATTAGCCCGGGCATATTTTTCAAGATGGCTACCAAAATTAATTAAGCCGGTTAATATTTTTTAAAATATTATTATCTATCGATCATATTTTTATCTATCATGCACTCTAAAAAATGTAAAGCGCCTTTATTCGTCTAAATAGACCACAAAAGTACAAAATCAACTAAATTAAAAAAAAATTTTTTTTAAATATTTTTTTCGGGTAATTGTATTTTTTTATTATTTCTTATCGATCAATTAGTACACCAATTTTTTTTCGTATTTAAACATAATAATTGCATGAGTTTTAATCGTTTTTCTGAAATGTACTATGGCGGCCATTTTTTCCAAGATGGTGGCGTAAAAAATTGAAGAACACCTAGATCATGTTTGGGTGAATGGTTTCTATCATTTAAAACCAAAAAATCAATTTCGGCACGCAAATCGAGCCAATGTACATCTCAGCCCCTACTATTACTTCATAACATACACTGCAACTGGATACATAGACAAAACTAAATAGCTTAGAAAACATAGATACTAATGACAACATATTATAAACATCCAGATATTAAAAAAAAAAACTTTGAAGACATCAACACACCCTATTACTTTTTAGATGACCTCAGAGAACGAGTAGATGGCTCAAGAGGTTCTTGTTGAGTTTTCTTCCTCTTGTCAACTCTAGCTATTTAAAAAAAAGCTATTTAAAAAAAAAGCTAAAGCTATTTAGTTTTGTCTATGTATCCAGTTGCAGTGTATGTTATGAAGTAAGGTTTTGTTTATTTTTGATATTGTTTTATGTTTTAAATTTCCTTGAAGATGGGCAGGGAGAACTGCCCGAAACGTTGGAACTAATAATAAAATCACACGGACTACCCGAAAATACAATGTCTGCATATATATATATATACTAGGAAACGCTCAGTTGGACGCGTTGATAAGCGAGCACGTGCTATAGCTAGACCCACATTGCAATTTTTTTTAAATTTAAAAATTTGCGACGTTCACTGTCCACGGGGTCATGTTTCCAATATTATTTATTATTGGCAAGGTATTTGGGTGAACCCGTGGGTAAACCTTTACTTTGCGTATAAAATCCACCGCCATCCAGAGGACCTTGACATCATTTCTTTGGGAAAACTATTTGAACTATTTGGTAACAAATAATACACTGGTTGCTCGATAGTATTTTGATTACTTCTAGGTGGCAGTGCATAGTGCGGACCTCGTGCGACTTTTCGTTGCCATGGTAACGTTACTTTCGTTATAATGTGATTTCCATCTACACTACTTATCGGATCAAAATAAAATTAACATATTCGTGACCGGACGGACATTGCTAAACCACCTGACAAATGAATGGCTTTTTAAGCTAGATAGACTAAAACCGCTAAAAACCGCTTTAGTATCTATAGACATAAGCAAAGCATTCGACTTTGTGAATCACAATATCTTATTTAAGAAACTTAAGAGCGAATTCAATTTCTCTGACGATGCGATAAAGTGGTTCACCAGCTTCTTAACGGACAGGACAATTAAGACTAAAGTAAATGGTGTGTTGTCATCAGCGTTGACAGAAAACTGCGGTATCCCACAGGGGACAGTAATCGGGCCTACTGCTTTTAATATGTATATTAACGATTTACCCAGATGTATTACACAGTGTAAGGTAACCCTTTATGCGGACGACTTTCTAGCACTTATAGAGGGGGTAACTTATGAAGAGGTGTCGAATAAAATTGAAATTGACTCTGCTAACATTAAAGATTGGTACTCAACAAACTTGTTACAAATGAATGAAGACAAAACCCAGGTTATGTTTTTAGGGAAAGACGACGTTAATACTCCACCTACAGTAAAGATTGCCAATGTGAATGTCAAGCCATGTAAACTTTTAAAACACTTGGGCTTATTTATTGATAAACAATTGTCGTTTACGGATCACATTGACAAAATAACAAACAAATGCATGAAAAGAACATATATATTACGTAAACTAAGACAATTCCTAAATCCTTATGAATGCAAACATTTTTACACGACCTGCATAAGACCGATTCTCGAATACTGTCCGACTATAATAAGCTCGGTGACTAAGTATAACCTAAACAAATTGGAGCTAACCCAAAACCGGGCTTTGCATATATTCAAGGGTGGTCTCAAACTATCAGAAGTTCGTAAACAGTATTTTATACCCACAATGCAATCGCGCCTCTATGTCCTCACAATTGTTAGGGCATAC
The DNA here is from genome assembly GCA_024449915.1 of Sweltsa coloradensis. Lineage (NCBI taxonomy): Eukaryota > Metazoa > Arthropoda > Insecta > Plecoptera > Chloroperlidae > Sweltsa > Sweltsa coloradensis. Next base: position 325,555 of record JAMZAV010000643.1, read on the forward strand.
GACATGATCAACGCCACTCCTAACAAAATATATCCAGCGTTACACACATATTCAACCGGCAAAGTCAATCTGCGCTCTCGCACTAACAATAGTCTCTTTGTACCTAGAGTAAATAAAGAAAAAACTGGAAAAAGATCTTTAAAATACAGGTTACCAATCATCTGGAATAAGTTACCAGCGGCACTTAGGACCGAAACGAGAAAATCTATGTTTAAGAAGGATGTGGAGTACATGACGTATGAGTTTTGAAATATGTGGCCTTGTGCATCCTTAATATTGTAACTAGGAAAACGCTTAAGTCCCGCCGCGTTGTTGGATGAGCGTAATTCATTGAGCTACCATGTGTTATGTGGATTTTCTGTTGTTCTGTGAAAAAATCATTTAAGTTGAAGATTTTTTTTTAATTAATTTAAATTAATAAAAAAATAAACTTTAATCTTTAATTTTTTTAATTAATCGTAATTCTTAAAAAAGAAAAAAATCGTTAATTTTCGATTTTCATAAGAAATAATTATTCGATTGTGCTCAAATTTCACACGAATATGTTAATTCATAAAATTAAGGTTCTGTGAAAAAATTATTAAATTCGGATAAAGCATGTAGGTGTTGTAAGTCGAAGAAATTTTTAAAAAATCAAAAAAAATCGTAAAATTGCAATTTTCATGATAAATAATTTTCCGATTGTGCTCAAAAACGTGGCAGTTCTAAGTTCAGAGATTTCGAAGACCTCCATAAAATTTCATCGCAATCGGAGTATCGGTTTAGCCGGAATCGTGTTAACAAACAGACAAAAATACATAAAAAAAAAAAGAAAAAGAAAAAAAAAACATTCCGGATTTTTTTCTCCAGTGTATTGAAATGGAATCTTCGCTTCGCTCGCTACGCTCATCCAATTAGTTATTATTTTGTAAAAGTCTACCAATTTTTTTTCTACCAATTTTACAGTTCCTACTTTTAGATTAGTCCCTAAGTGTAAAATAATTATATTATTATTAGTACTACTTTTATTATTCTTAGTATTATTGTAAAATATAGGTTACGTTACATGTTTTAAATATTCTATTATTGAATATAACACTATCATATATTTAATTACCGTAATACACAATGTCTGCTTTTTGATATAAGTTACTCCAGAAGTATGGAAATTGGAAATTATGTAGGTATGTCAACCTGTTCTTATACTCTATATTCACTATTGTATATGTATTGGTTATGTAGCTGCAATAAGCAAGCATTACTCTGCAATATGTTTTAGTCATAAGTAGTATTAGTAAGGGCATTAAGCATTGAATGTAATATTTTACAAAATTTATGTAAAGCTATGCTTTAAAGAAACCCTAAATAAATAAATAAATAAATAAATAAATAAATAAATAAATAAATAAATAAATAAATAAATAAATAAATAAATAAATAAATAAATAAATAAGGCCACCTCAGATTTTGTCTCCGTTTAGTTTGAAAAAAAAAACTTTCGATTAACTTTAGTGTAACTTTTTAACTTTTTGAACGATTTTGCCACAAAACTAATGGCATTCAATCGGGAAAGAAGCTTGCGGATGGTCCAAATTTCAACTCGATCCGAGCCTCCGTTCGATCGCTATCATGAGCCAAAAAAGCTGTGCGACTTTCCGTTGCCGTGGTAACGGTACTTTGTTATAATGTAATTTCCATCTACACTACTTATCGGATCAAAATAAAATTAACATATTCGTGACCGCACGGACATTCTAAATGATTTGGCCACCTCAGATTTTGTGTCCGTTTAGTTTGAAAAAAAAAATTGATTAACTTTAATGTAACTTTTTAACTTTTTGAACGATTTTGCCACAAAACTAATGGCATTCAATCGGGAAAGAAGCTTGCGGATGGTCCAAATTTCAACTCGATCCGAGCCTCCGTTCGATCGCTATCATGAGCCAAAAAAGCTGTGCGACTTTCCGTTGCCATGGTAACGGTACTTTGTTATAATGTAATTTCCATCTACACTACTTATCGGATCAAAATAAAATTAACATATTCGTGACCGCACGGACATTCTAAATGATTTGGCCACCTCAGATTTTGTGTCCGTTTAGTTTGAAAAAAAAAATTGATTAACTTTAATGTAACTTTTTAACTTTTTGAACGATTTTGCCACAAAACTAATGGCATTCAATCGAGAACAAAGCTTGCGGATGGTCCAAATTTCAACTCGATCCGAGCCTCCGTTCGAACGTTATGGCGAGACATACAAACAAACAAACAAACAAACAAAAAAACAAACAAAAAAAACAACAAAACCAGTGACTAATTTTTCCGGGAGAGTCAAATGGAAACGCTCGCTTCGCTCGCTTAATGATATATATAAGCGGGCTTATGCTTAAAAACCTTATATTCATACTACCCAACTCATGGGAGATGAGAAGTGATTGGATTTTTCCATGTGTTCTTTCAGTAATGACAGCTACATTGCAGTCTTCTGTTCGATTATTATCATGGATGTCAACAGTCACAACAAATAGCAGTTTTATGAAGGTGTTTCTTATGTCTCGGCTGCTCAATTGGCAGAGCTATGGCTGGGTTCGATCCCCAGTCGGGGCATACTTTTTATTACAACTGCTATCTTTTTGGATGAGCGTAGCGAGCGTAGCGAGCGAAGCGAAGATTCCATTTCACTACACTGGAGAAAAAAATCCGGAATGTTTTTTTTTTTTTTTTTTTTTATGTTTGTTAACACGATTCCGGCTAAACCGATACTCCGATTGCGATGAAATTTTATGGAGGTATTCGAAATTTCTGAACTTAGTACTGCCACGTTTTTGAGCTTAATCGGAAAATTATTTATCATGAAAATTGCATTTTTACGATTTTTTTTGATTTTTTAAAAATTTCTTCGACTTACAACACCTACATGCTTTATCCGAATTTAATGATTTTTTCACAGAACCATAATTTTATGAATTAAGATATTCGTGTAAAATTTTAGCGCAATCGAAAAATTATTTCTTATGAAAATCGAAATTTTACGGGTTTTTTTCTTTTTTAAAACAATTCTTTGACTTATAACACCTACATGCTTTATCCGATTGTAATAATTTTTTCACAGAACCTTAATTTTATGAATTAACATATTCGTGTGAAATTTGAGCACAATCGAATAATTATTTCTTATGAAAATCGAAAATTAACGATTTTTTTCTTTTTTAAAATTACGATTAATTAAAAAAATTAAAGATTAAAGTTTATTTTTTTATTTAATTTAAATTAATTAAAAAAAAATCTTCAACTTAAATGATTTTTTCACAGAACAACAGAAAATCCACATAACACATGGTAGCTCAATGAATTACGCTCATCCAACAACGCGGCGGGACTTAAGCGTTTTCCTAGTACTTATAATGTTCTCAAAGCGGGCTTATGCTTAAAAACCTTATATTCTTATATATATCGCAGATTTTCACGGATTGAATATGTGCACATTGTATTTTCGGGTAGTCCGTGTGGTTTTAATTCTATTTGTTCCAACGTTTCGGGCAGTTCTCGCTGACCATTTTCATGGAATTAAAAACATATAACAGTATCAAAACAAACAAAACCTTACTTACCTTACTTACAAAGCCGGTGCTCCTCTCAGGCCAATCGTAAGTTCTGTAGGTTCTCCGACAACTTATACTTAGCCATATGTATTAAACTTTTGTAGGAAGCCTGCCCAGGGTGCAATTCGTGCCCCTCTTCAGGTGTCTAACTAGGAATGTTGCGGATAGGATATTGTGAAGGGATGTCCGAGAGCTGTTTAAGAGAACTCAATCCCTTGAATTCGCATTTACGACTGAGGAAATCTCGGAAAAAACCTTCAGTTAGGATTGCCGGTCTCGACGAGATTTGAACCCGGGACCTACCGAAACAGAGGCGCGCGCTAAACGCTCGAGCCAACACTTAAAGGCCCAGTCAACCCAAACATAAAAGCGGATTAATTACAAGCGTAGACATACCACAGCGAACTGAGAGTGCCTCAGGCTACGAAAGCCGGTTCCTTTCCCCAGCCGATGTTGGACATCCCCTAGAGTAGCTCGTAAATGTTGAATGGGGGGTGGTTGGTAGGGTTCTGAGATGTGGTGTTCAGTGGAAGGGGGGAGGCAATAAAATATATAAGTTAAAATGTGGTGCGTTCTTGACCTGCATTAATGGTATTCCTAAATTACCATATCATTTCGTAAAACTATCGTTTAATAATATATTTCTGAAAATGCATGTTGTAGCAGTCCGTGTATAACTTTTATAGTTGTTTTATAGTGGCATGTACGCTTTAGCGCAAGTCTGCATATGGCTCGCGGAGAAGTGGCAAATGACCTATCGATATCGAATATTCTGCTCTATGAGTATTATGAGCTATGAGTATTTCTCGGTGCTATTCTCGCAACTGATTTTCAGTGGGGTCAGGTCTTTTAATTTAAAGAGGAACGAATGAATTTTAATTTGTTTCTGGACAGTCACCATTTTTTAATACATAAGTAATACAAAATACAAATCATTGTAGATTGTGTCGTCTAACAATAATATAAAAATAAAGATAAAAGTATACAGTAACAACACAACATGTAGATAAAAAACACAGCTACAGATATACCGATCCTGTATACATATTGATACAAAAATACATGTCAAAGCGTTTTTAATGTTAAGCCCTGTCGGCACCACCGACACCAACCCACGATATTTTGCATCGGAAGCAGAGAAATTAAACATACATTCATATGAAAGCAAGCCACTGTCAGGGTGGTCATGATGTTCCAACTTTCGGTTGTATAATAGGGTTTTTAGCTCCGTGAATTAAATAAAGAACTTTTATCGTCTATGCTTCCAGTTTATAGTAACTTGCTTGATAATGGAAATATAACATGCAGAAGAGGAAGACAATAACGAAGCAAATATAGGCGCATCGGCGGATGAAGGGCGGTCATGAATACGGTTCATCTCAGTATTGTGAAGGGTTTGTTACGTTGGTTTATTCATGTTTCCTATGCCGATTGTTCCGGGTTTAAATCCCGGTACAGGCTGTGTTTTCTTTTTACTTCTTTCGATTTGGTATAAAAACAATAATATGTTGCTGGTTACTATTTTCCACAATAGAAAAGGAACCGTCCAAATAATGACAAGATGGTGACAAAACATTTTGTTCGCAATCTATCATGTTTTGACCACGTTTCTCCCAAGATACCTCCCCCCCCCCCCCACACACACTCACACATTCAATGCAAATTATAACCAATGTTACCGTGGCAAAAGTTTTTTGATAATATAACCATAAGATTGTTGGTATCTGTTTGTGAATTCCGTCTTTTACTGATAAACATCAGTTATAAATAATAAAATATGTCATTATTGAGTCAATGACGAAATAAAAAGGTATTTTACGCGGGATTCGAACGCACGTGCGTTGGTGTCAAATATACGTAAACGTCATTTTTTTCTTCTTTCTTTCTTTCTTTTTTTTCGGGTTGTTTCGTAGCGGCGGTAGTGATATCTTTTTTTATACGTAAATGTGTTCCACTTGTTGTAGAATATGGTATGATATGAATATGAATTTAATTCTTTTTAATTTAAATTTAAATATTTTATTAGTTGTGGATGTGGCTCTGAGTTGGGAAGGGTAAAATCGTTGTCAGACCTCAATAAACTTTATGATCGAAAAGGTAGTTTACAACATGGCCATTGAAGGAAGGAAGGGATCGGCGAACAGACAACAATAACACAAGGACTCGAACTAGCTGCAACCCCTATTAAGACGACACAAAGAAAGTTGGGGCTAACCAAACTGTTCTGCATTTGGAAGCAACGCCAAAACAGCTACTCTCAGTTGATCATAAAATGGACTTTAGGTTGACTGATCTAGGGCCGCGCCTCTACGACCCTCCGTTTAGCCCGCAGCATTGAGTTTGTCTCGCCTTTGAGGTAGATCCGTACATGATAAACTCGGCGGCCCGAGCAAGGTTTAAAACAGCACGCGTCCAAGCGACTCGCCACTTATGCGTCTCAAAACGTATCTAATTTTGGTCCGATTTTCAAACGAATGACATCGTTGTCATCAGGTGAACCATAACGAATCCATCGCAGGTTTTAAAATACTAGATTATTTCATCTAAGCGGATGTGTGATGATGTAAACACGGCCCAACATAGCGCGCCAACGGGAAAATAAGCAAAACTTTACAGGTGTAAACCAAGCAAACTTATTTGTTAATCGATAAAGATTTTTATACCATATTGCGTGAAAAATAATAAGCTTTAATAATGATGTCAGGCATTTAAAGGTGCAAACATAAATGAATTACTTATAGCGAGTTGTTTGACAGGCTAAATCTCTCGTAATGGAATGTTTCATCCCGGCGAGCTCTCGCGAAACGCTGGCCTATCTGTGGAAGAATGTGTTTACGAGCCACTCTAAAAACATCTGCTTCTTCAGCAGTAGGCTAGCAGTGCACATACGACATGTCTACGGACACGGTATCATTCAACATTTTATCATTTAATGCTTATATTGGCAACTTTTACCAAATTACAGCTAACAAACAACCTAACGCTCCCAGCCTTAGGAAGCACGTTGTATGATTGAGACTGCTACATGGAGATCGAAGCAAATGTTTTTAGCGTGGCTTGTAGGCGCATGGCTTCCGCACCTAACACGTCGAGACGCGACGGATGCACTATGCAAGGCCGTGTTTACATCATCACACATCCGCTTACATGAAATGATCTAGTATTTTAAAACCTGCGATGGATTCGTTATGGTTCACAGATGACAACGATGTCAATCGTTTGAAAATCGGACCAAAATTAGATACGGTTTGAGACGTATAAGTGGCGAGTCGCTTGGACGCGTGCTGTTTTAAACCTTGCTCGGGCCGCCGAGTTGATCATGTACGGATCTACGTCATAGGCGAGACAAACTCAATGCTGCGGTCTAAACGGAGGGTCGTAGAGGCGCGGCGCTAGATCAGTCAACCTAGTTATATGTCTTTGCTTGTAATTAATCCACATGTATGTTTGGGTTTACTGGGCCTTTAAGATGCCGACTCCTATGTACGAAATGCGGAACATTTCATTGAAGTACTAAAAGATGAACCAGCCAAGTCTGAACAATTGTTGGTGAGTTTTGATGTGGTCTCACTTTTCACAAAAGTGCCTACATAGTAGAAGTTATGGAAATCATTCGCTCACAAATTAAGCCTCCCGAGTACATCACTGGTTTGGTAGAACCTGGTTTGGTTGGTTTGGTCTTTCAAACACTGTTTCAGATATGAGCGCAACATGTATAAACAGGTCCAGGGAGCACCTATGGGATCTCCATTGTATCCGGCTATTGCGAATATATTCATGACTGATTTTGAAGTTAAAGCTCTGGGGTATATCGATGATATATGTGCCATATGGACACATGGAGTTGATGAACTTTATATCTTTCTTGACTATCTGAATAGGTTAAATGAACATATCAAATTCACAATATAAATTGAACAAGACAAATGCCTCCCATTTTTAGATGTACTTTTAATCAAGAGAGAGGATGAGACCTTCGGACATACCGTCTACCGTAAACAAACGCATACAGATCGATATTTAAACGCAGACTCACACCAACACCCAGCAGAGCTTGCCACAGTAGTGAACACCCTTGCTATACGATCCAAAAGACTGTCTGACGATGAGCACATGGCTGAAGAAATGATTGGGTTACGTGACACTTGACTCTCTAACGGATTTTACCTCAACACAATTGCTCGAGCATTCCATAAAACGTCGATTAAACCTGTTGATCAACAACTGATAAAATAAGCCGTTTAATCAAAAAGCAGAAGATAAGAACGGTTTTTAGCACGGATCGCAAGATATCATCGATGTTACGCAACCCTAAAGACAGACACCATTCCTAACGAGTCCCATGGTATATATGAAATTCCATGTGGAAGTTGCGAAAATACTTACGTAGGGAGAACAAACCGCAAAATATCTGTCCGCATCGACGAACATAGAATTGCCGTTAAACGTATGGAATCCACCTCAGCTCTTTTCCAATATGCTTTCGACAAGTAACGTTGGATTAACTTTGATGAAGCATGAAGCTAAAACCTTAACCAAAGTGGAACATGAGGTGCCCCGTATAAGAGAGGCGGTGGAGATGGAGAAACGGAAACACAACATGAACACACGGGATGATGCTAAAAGACTTCCAGCCACATGAAAACATGTTTTGCAAGGCAGTCATGTTCAACCTAAAGCTCTCCCTGTGGAAATGACATCAGTTCGTCCTCCTCCTCCAAGAGGACTAGTGAAGAAAGACTGAACAAGAACCCCTGCGCCGCAACGCTGAGGTCAGCTTACAGAGGATATGTTGATGGCTTACCAGTTTTTGGATGAGCGTAGCGAGCGAAGCGAAGATTCCATTCTACTACACTGGAGAAAAAAATCCGGACTGTTTTTTTTTCTTTTTTTTCTGTTTGTATTTTTGTGTGTCTGTGAACACGATTCCGGCTAAACCGATACTCCAATTGCGATGAAATTTTCTGGAGACCTTTGAAATCTCTGAACTTAGAACTGCACGATTCGAAAAATTAATCGAAAAATTATTTCTCATGAAAATTGCAATTTTACGATTTTTTTCGATTTTCTTGTTTTTTTCTGTTTGTATTTTTGTGTGTTTGTTAACACGATTCCGGGTAAACCGATACTCCAATTGCGATGAAATTTTCTGGAGGCCTTCGAAATCTCTAAACTTAAAACTACCACGTTTTTGAGCGCAATCGAAAGATTATTTCTCATTAAAATCGCAATTTTACGAATTTTTTTCGTTTTTCTTATTTTTTCTGTTTGTATTTTTGTCTGTTTGTTAACACGATTCCGGCTAAACCGATACTCCAATTGCGATGAAATTTTATGGAGACCTTTGAAATCTTTGAACTTAGAACTGCCACGTTTTTGAGCGCAATCGAAAAATTATTTCTCCTGAAAATCGCAATTTTACGATTTTTTTCGTTTTTTAAAAAAATTCTTCGACTTCTAACACCTACATGCTTTATCCGATTTTAATGATTTTTTCACAGAACCATAATTTAATGAATTAAGATATCCTTGTGAAATTTGAGTACAATCGAAAAATTATTTTTTAAGACTAGGAAAACGCTTAAGTCCCGCCGCGTTGTTGGATGAGCGTAATTGGTGAATTGAGCTGCCATGTGTTTTGCGGATTTTCTGTTGTTCTGTGAAAAAATCAGAACTTTGTTGAAATTTTTTTAAAATTAAATCAAATTAAATAAAAAATTAACTTATTTTTTTTTAATTAATCGTAATTTTAAAAAAGGAAAAAATCGTAATATTGAAATTTTCATAAGAAATAATTATTCAAATACGCACAAATTTTACACGAATATATTAATTCTTAAAATTAAGGTTCTGTGAAAAAATCATTATAATCGGATAAAGCATGTAGGTGTTATAAGTCGAAGAAATTTTTTAAAAATCGAAAAAAATCGTAAAATTGCGATTTTCATGAGAAATAATTTTTCGATTGCGCTCAAAAACGTGGCAGTTCTTAGTTCAGAGATTTCGAAGGCCTCCATAAAATTTCATCGCAATCGGAGTATCGGTTTAGCCGGAATCGTGTTAACAGACAGACAAAAATACAGAAAGAAAGAAAAAAAAAAAAAAAAAAAAAAAAAACATTCCGGATTTTTTTCTCCAGTGTAGTGAAATGGAATCTTCGCTTCGCTCGCTTCGCTCGCTACGCTCGCTACGCTCATCCAAAAATCGAAATTTTACGGGGTTTTACTTTTTTACAACAATTCTTTGACTTGTAATGCTTTATCCGATTGTAATGAATTTTTCACAGAAACTTAATATTATGAATTAATATATTCGTGTGAAATTTGAGCGCAATCAAATAATTATTTCTTATGAAAATCTCAATTTTATGATTTTTTTCTTTTTGAAAATTACGATTAATTAAAAAAATTAAAAATTAAAGTTTATTTTTTATTTAATTTAAATTAAATTTTTAAAAATCTTCAATTAAGTAATGATTTTTTCACAGAACAACAGAAAATCCGCATAACTTTTAGTTTTAATTACGCTCATCCAACAACGCGGCGGGACTTAAGCGTTTTCCTAGTTTTAAATCATTGTAGCCTTTGTATTTTGTCATGAGTACCTATGTTTTCTTAGCTATTTAGTTTTGTATTGTATCTAGTTGCAGTGCATGTTGTGATTTGTAAAGTAAGGTATTGTTTGTTTTGATATTGTTTTATGTTTTTAATTTCCTTGAAGATGGGCAGAGAGAACTGCCCGTAACGTTCGATAAATAAATAAAAACCACAATGACTACCCGAAAATACAATGTGCGCATATATATATTGATTCATAGCCATTGTCGTAAACATTTGCCCCGACTGGGGTTCGAGCCCAGAACCTCCGGCTCAACGTGCCATAGCTCTACCAATTGAGCTACCGGGACCACAGAACTATTCATACTACCCAACTCATGAAAGATGAGATGTGATTAGATTTATCCATGTGATCTTTCAAATTTGACAGCTACATTGCAGTCTTCGGTTGGATTTATGTCATGGAAGTCAACAGTCACAACAAATAGCAGTTTCGTTAAGGTTTGTTCTGTGGTCCCGGTAGCTCAATTGGTAGAGCTATGGCTCGTTAAGCCGGAGGTTCTGGGTTCGAACCCCAGTCGGGGCAAACTTTTACGACAATTGCTATGAATCAATAACTATGTCCTTAAAGCGGGCTTATGCTTAAAAACCTTATATTTATACTACCCAAATCATGGGAGATAAGATGTGATTGGATTTATCCATGTGATCTTTCAGATTTGACAGCTACATTGCAGTCTTCGGTTGGACTTATGTCATGGAAGTCAACAGTCACAACAAATAGCAGTTTAGTAAAAGTTTGTTCTGTGGTCCCGGTAGCTCAATTGGTAGAGCTATGGCACGTTAAGCCGGAGGTTTTGGGTTCGAGCCCCAGTCGGGGCAAACTATTACGACAATTGCTATGAATCAATTACTATGTCCGTAAAGCGGGTTAATGCTTAATAACCTAATATTCATATATATATATGCAATGTCTTAAGCTTTCACGATTGCTAATGTGAGTAGAATTGTTCTTACAAGTAAAACCGTGACTCGTGCTATGGTTCACTGACCAACCAAACGGAAGAAGAAGAAGAAGAAGAAGAAGAAGAAGAAGAAGAAGAAGAAGAAGAAGAAGAAGAAGAAGAAGAAGAAGAAGAAGAAGAAGAAGAAGAAGAAGAAGAAGAAGAAGAAGAAGAAGAAGTGGGGGTGGAGGGTGGCTATCAGAGGGTCTCCAATACGTGCACATAAGTGTGTGCGTGAGTGCGAGTGTGTGTGTATGTGTGTGAGGGTGTGCGTGTGTGTGTAATGTGTGTGCTAAAAAATCAGCCGAATCACTTGGTAGATTGCGCTGAAATTTTAAACAGACATCCGGTACGAGTTAACTAAGGAGCTATCCGAATAGTGCCAAAACGCGTTCATTCCCTGGTCTTATTCTCGTTTTACGTCATCGTTACACGTCATGACATCCGTGACGTAGCTAGTAGCATCCGAATAGTCGAGCGCACGATCGAGACTCGCCGAAATCTGGGAATGAGAACAAGAATCGGAAAAGGACACCTGATCTTGTTCTTAGTACTAGAACATGGCGGCTGTTTACGATACGTCCGATAAATTGCATAAATAAATAAAAGATAAAATGCATAAGGCAATCTAGTTACAAGACCAGGAATCAGACCAAGAATAAGAACAAGACCAAGTAATGAGACCAAGAACGGCAAAGAACACTATTCGGTTAGGTCCTAAGAACTTCTAGCAAAATCAGCTAGATCGATTGCGATTTAAATATTCAAGAAATAATAAATTGAAAAAATAGCCTGCAAATGTGTAGGAATTATTTTAACGACAGTGGTTTTGTTTTTGAAAATTTCTTTTTGTTTGTTATTTGTCAAGTTGTGAAAATGCAGCTCAAGGTGTATCGAATCTTGCACGCTCAAGGTATCCCCAAAATCCGCTCGAAGATTGAGCAAACCTTGCAATCTCTACACGTATTTCGTACTTGCTATCTTTTAAATAAATAAATAAATTTTCTTTAGAGTCTACCCACTCAGTTATATAACTGATTTTCAGTGGGGGACTTTAAATCAAAGCGACCAAGCCAACCCTGCAGGCACCGACGCAATCGACGAGTGAGCGATAACCAACCAAAGATCGATATTTTTAATAGGAAATATAGCAATCAGTGGTATGGACAGTGCGAACACCCGCGAACCAACGCCAGAATCAACAAGGCCGATTCAGAACAACTCTGAAATTTATTATGTGCTTCGTTGCTAGGACGGCTCCAAAGTCACCGTTTACAAACTCCTAAGACAAGAACTGATTGACTTAAGTCGAAATCAGAAGTTAAAAAACTTCTGACATTAGCGGGAATCGAACCCTGGACCTTCTGCATTGGAAGCAGATACGCTAACCACAAGACCAACGAGCCACACACAAGACCAACGAGCTTGGCATAGCATACCATCCATGCATCTTTAAGTACATTTAAAAAAGAAAGATAATATGGCGAATATCATAATCATAGCATTATACCGTACACCAGATGGTTATATATGGATACTAGTAATTTTAGACACCGTTCTCATTAAAGCAACAACGGAGAACAAAAACTTAATTATTCTATGGGATTTAATTATAGATTTCCTTAAAGATTCGCATAAAAGAGATCAATTGATCCAACTATTAAATGCCTTTGAATTAAAATCCACTATTAACATGCCAACCAGACATGACATCCACTAACACTCATCATCACAAATAGAAAATATTATAACAAACTTTAAACACAGATACAATACTAAAGTCATTCCAAATGATATATCGGACCACACAGGACAATTGATTTCACTCGATTGTAATTTAAATTACCCAGTCAAAACAAAGATTATGAGAAGGACCTTTAAAAATCCAGAAATTCAACTATTTAATGAACAACTGGCGACACTAAGCTGGGAACAACTTGATGCATGTAACTCTGTAAACGAAACGTATGAAATGTTTGTGGATAAGTTCAATTTACCATTTCAAAACACACTTTCCCCTTAAAAAAATCGTTATAAAACACAACACCAACATTCCATGCTGGTTAACTCCAGGGATACGAGTTTCTCGCTGCAATTTAAAAAGCCTTTATAAACTGAGTCTACATTTCTGTAACAGTCTATTTCTAAAAAAACTATTACCGCATCAAAAAAATCTATAAACAAATATTAAACTTATCAAAAATAAAATACTACGAACATCAAATTAAAACTAGTGACAACCGATCAAAAACTGTGTGGGAAATCATAAACAATCAGCTAGAACGCACTCCACAACAAAAAAGAGACAACATTACAATAGAAACAGAAGGAGGTACAACAGACAAACCTCAAATTGTAGCACAATCTCTAATTACACACTTTACTGAAATCGCAAGAAAACTCACTGAAAATATTAACCAGGATTTACAAAACAACAACTTCACAGACCATCTCAGTAAATCGCAATGATGAATGAAACAATTGAAATGGAAATTATCATTATAGTAAAATGCCTTAAAAGTAAACTTTCAAGTGGATACGATGAAATACCTATGGTGCTTGTAAAGAAAAGCATATTTACTTGTATTACTACAGGAACTTTTCCAGACAACCTCAAAATTGCTAAAGTTATACAAGAAGGGCGATCATACCAAACTAGATAACTACCGGCCTATTTCTCTCCTTCCAGCATTCTCAAAAGTTTTTGAAAAACTGATTCAAATAAGAATAACTTCTTTTCTTGAACGAAATAACCTTTTTTCTGAACATCAAAATGGGTTCAGGAAAAATAAATCAACTAGTACCACTATTAAACGGTTTCTAGATAAACTTACTGATGCCCTTAACAAAAATAAACAAGCAATAGGAATATTTTATGATCTAACTAAAGCATTTGATTGCATTGATCACAAAATATTTCTTTATAAACTTCACTATTATGGAATACGTGGGTTAGCGCTAGAACTCATAAAATCATACCTGAGCAATAGATATCAATTTGTAGAGTTAACAACCTATGATGTGAGAGGAAATCAAATAAAAACACTTTCACAGAAAATGCTAAATAATTGTGGAGTTCCTCAAGGATCTATAGTAAGTCCACTCTTATTAATTAACATACACATAAATGATTTCCCATTTTGTATAGAAGGCATTGAGCTTTTTGCTGATGATGCAACGTCATTAATCACAGCATGGTCTAGAGAATCATTTAGTTTAACTAGGAAACGCTCAGTTGGACGCGTTGATAAACGAGCACGTGCTATAGCTAGACCCACATTGAACATTTTTTTAAATTTAAAAATTTACGACGTTCGCGTTTCCAGTATTATTTATTATTGCCAAGGTATTTGGGTAAACCCGTGTTTAAATCTTTACTTTAAAATCCACCGCCATCTAGAGGAGCTTGACTCCTTGGGAAAACTATTTAAACTCTTTGTTGACAAATAATAGACTGCTTCCTCGAAAGTATTTTGATTACTTCTAGGTGGCAGTGCATTAGAAACTTCGCGCGTCTTTTCGTTGCCATGGCAACGTTACTTTTGTTATAATGTAATTTCCATCTACACTACTTATCGGATCAAAATAAAATTAACATATTCGTGACCGGACAGACATTCTAAATGATTTGGCTATCTCAGATTTTGTCGCCGTTTAAGTTTGAAAAAAAAAACTTTCGATTAACTTTAATGTAACTTTTTAACTTTTTGAACGATTTTGCCACAATATAATGGCATTAAATCGAGAAAAAACTTCGGAGGTGAAATTCAACTCGATCCGAGCCCGTTCGACCGCTATCATGACCCAAAAAAAAGCTGCACGACTTTCCTTTCCATGGTACCGTATTTTTGTTAAAATGTAATTTCCATCTACATACTTATGGGATCAAAAAAAAAATTAACATATTCGGACCGGAGGGATTTCTAAATTTTTTGCCATCTCGATTTTGTCGCCGTGAAGTTTAAAAAAAAAAACTTTTGTTTAAACTTTAATGAAAACTTTTTAACTTTTTGAACGTTTTGCCACAAAACTAATGGCATTCAATCGAAAAACAAAGCTTGCGGATGGTAAAATTTCACTCGATCCGAGCCTCCTTTCGAACGTTATCGCAGACATACAAAAAAGAAACAAAAAAAAAAAAAACAACAAACAAAAAAAAAAAAAAAAGTGATTTTTTTTCCGGGCAGAGTAAAAGGGGAAACGCTCGCTTCGCTCGTTTTTAAAAATTATCCAAGGACAAAAATAATAACATGCACCAAAGGGTTTTTAAAGTAACAAATTAATTTAAAATTTCCGAAATATTTTTTCATTTCACTCTCACAAAAAACTAAATTTTTAAAACCCCAAAAAAGAATTATCCATAAAGACAAAAATATGCAAAAACAATCCAAAAGGGGGAATTTTCTTGGGAATTTATATGGATGAATGCCTAACATGGCACAAAAATTTTTCCCCCCCTTGCGGGGAAATTTAACTCCCTTGCATTCTATAAGGTTATTAGAAATCCACAAATTAGAAACCCCCAAACTTTTTATTTGCCTTTTTGAAAGTCATTTAAAATACGGCTAGAATTTGGACCCATTTTTCCACCCCATTACTTATTTTTAAGATTCAAAAACGTGCAATTAGTTTTATTGTGAGCTCACCCACGAACACATGTAAACCATTTTCCAAAACTCTAAATATTCTAACCAAATACATTTTATACATATTCAATCAGTACAAATTGCCAACAAAAAAAACCCAAAAAATACATTATAGAAACAAGAAAATTAACAACATTCATATTGAAACCATAATAGAACTAACAAAAATAAATTCATATATTTCAAAACCCAAACTTTTAACAAACTTCCAAATGACAAAAAAGATATTACTGAAATTGAAAAATTTAAAAAAAAATAAAAAAATCTTCTAAAAAAAGCCTCTTGAAGATTTTTTGGATGAGCAATAGGAAAAATGAAAATTATTTAATTATTACTTGGTGCAATCTATTATTAGTGTAATTGGTAGTTTAAAAATGTATAAGTATGTAATTTGTTATTTTTTAGTTATTTTAAATGTTTTTGCCAAATTAAATTTATACATGTATATATTTTATCATGGCAATAAACATTTGAATCAAAACATCTTGAATACCGAACAGATAAAAAATTTCCCACCAATATTATCCAATTTTATGGTAAAAGCACTTGTGTACCCCCCACTCTTCTTTGTTTGTTTATGTAAACAACTTCCTCTTTTTTGTGTTCCCGCCAGTGACATATAAAAACGCATCAGCAACTTCATAACAAAACCCTTGCGGGTTACCGAGTGAAGAAGACTGTTGGCTGGAGTCACAGAGAATGAGCTCTGATGAGAAGCTGCCGGAAGACCAGAGAGGGTTGTCTTTGGCTTCCTATGAGGCTCGCGCAGAGGGGGAAGTGGAGGCTTCACTGAAGACAGAGATGTATGTGTATTTATATTTATTAGCAGCTATGAATCATTAGCTTTGAAGAGCATTGTTGGGTCCTTCGGGCTTATCCTGTCCCTGGGGGCCCTTTAAGAATACCCTGAATAGGGAGCGTAGCTAAGCCCACCTAAAACTTTTGATAAGTGTTCAAAAAACTCTTAGTTGAGGGCCGGGTTACTTGGACATCCAACTTTAAGTGGGATTTCCCGGGAACTTGTTCGGTTGGGGGGGGGGGGGGTCCAACTTTTTTTGTTGCATTTTAAAATGTTCAAAAAGGATGTTTGCATTAAAAAAATTGTAAATATACATGCATTAAAGCGATTGAAAAAATAACTACAAAACTTTGCACCTTTCATTTTTGGTGAAATGATTGACCGCCCCAAAAAGGGCCCCCAAATTAGAGAACCCCCTAACCCACTAAAACTCTTTTCCGATTGAAATCGCTTCACTTCGCTATATAATGCATATTTACTGTTAAAACTACGAATCAAGTTGATCCTGATTCTCCCCAAAAAACTTTTCTCTAATTTTTGTTGACGGGTAAAGTAAAACCCAAAAAGCACATGTCAATGACTGAGTCAGTTGGGTTTTGTCGGCCTACCCAATTTGGCACTCGAAGTTCTGCAGTAAGAGCGGCTGCACATGCAGCTTTGAAACCCTTATATTAAGGTCAAATCTTTGAAGCACAAAAAAATCCCTCATCGTAAATCAATTCTGAGTCCCGGTATTGAAGGCCGAATGGTTTCTCTAAAACTAAATATATTTGTTTATCTCATTGAAGTAGGCTAAGCATAGCGGTTATCAGTTTGTGACTAAATTGAAGAAAAAAAGGGACCGGGCACTGGGGGTATAAAGGTAGGACACGAATAAAACCAAAACCACATTTATGTTTTAAAGTGGTCTGGTTCATATCCCCCCCCCCCCCTTGAGTTAGGAAAGCCCCGTTGCCTGACCCCCGACTCCCCAAAACCCAACCTGTAGGAAGGGCCTATATAGGGTTTTGTCCGGGGCCTGGGGCGGAAGCCCAGCCGGCGGCAAAAAAATTCATCATTCTATAGTTTTTTTCGTCATGTTTTAATGAAAAATGTTTAACTCAAGGGATTACCGTTTTGTTTATGATGGATATACACTTAGTTGATTTAGTGTAAAACTTCAATTTGATTGGCCACAGCTAAACCATCATGTGTATAAAATATGTTACGCACAATATTAGAGACTTTTTGAAAACTCGGACTCTGTTAACGGTTTACAGCAGATGATCTTTTTGGGCTAAAACGCAAATATGGCTAAAACCAATCTACTATATAATAATCTTTGTTTTGAAAAACAAGTTTTATTATTTTACGAACTAATCCTAATAGGGCTATACACACACTTGCACCCATGAAACCCAAGAAACGAACTGTCTGCAGAAAACGCATCCATTCCAGTTTCCCTGAAAGTAGGCGGGGGAAATAAATAAAGCCAATTCGGTGCCTTGACCCAAATATGATGTGTTTTTGGAAAAAAGAAATTCTAATTTCTCATCCATGTAATCTATTTAGCAAATATTAATTACATCAGCACATTCTAAATTTATTTATTTTCATTCCCCATAATATGCCTATAACTTTTATTTTGCTATTACTTACATCATCATCATATTTTTGTTTTTGTTATTTATACACTTAAAAAAACAACTAATCATCAAACACACCTGCAAAAACTCATCTCATCAACTTTCATTATCACAGGCGCGCAATATGACCTAAACCGGTTGAAGCGCCCTAGTTTTCTACGTCGTGTCCTTTGAAAAAAAATTTGTCAATAATTTTCAGTCATTCTGACATGTTGTGTTACTAACTTTTGGCCTCATCGGTCGGATAATCGAAGAAAGGTGATGGGAAAAATGACACGATATAAATAGTTCGCCTACGGAAATATTGACCTTTTAAAAAAAAAGGTTACGACCGTATCATTGCGTTCCACTACACCTCGAGCCGGGTTCGTTTATCCTAGACGTGATACACACGCAGACGGACGGGCAGAAAGTGATATTCATAGGGGAAACTACACACCTTCCATACCCACATTAGAGATAACGCTGTGTACAATTCACCCCAGTGTGAAGAGATTTCGAAGGTTTGCTGAATAGTGACAAACAACTACAAATTGTCTCTTTACTGACATATTCACGAGACGACCAATGAAAACATACTCTGAACATTCTAAAGTTTCAAATTAGAGGTGAAAATGTTTTCCAGACATTTAAAAAAGTCATATTTAAAGTCACTCAGTCAAAACACTGATTTTCAGTGAAGATCATTAAATTTAAAACATACCAAGCCAACCATGTAGGCGCCGACACCATCGACAAGCGAACAATGACTATCTAGAGATCGACACATGGAAACACCGATCAATCAAGCTGGACACGATTCCACCAGCGGACAGCGCCAGAATCAACATGACTGACTCGAAACAACCTTTGAATTTATAATTTGCCTCGTTGCTAGGCTGGCTCCAAAGCCGCCGTTTACAAATTCATAGGTCAAGAACTGATGGACTTAAGTCCGAATCAGAAGGTAAAAAACTTCTGCCCATAGCGGGAAATCGAACCCTTATCCATTAAACAAGGGTCAATGAACCGCCTGTTTGCTCGAGTTCATTTAGGGTTAGTTTCCAGGTCGGCTGAGTCTGCACCAGGGGACGACTATGCGCCCAGTGACGTTGGCACCAGCGCATTGTCCGAGTCGTCGTCTGATGATGACACCTCGGATGATGACGTCACCGAGGAGCAAGACTCGGACGACGAGAGACAAGTAGAGGAGGTGCCACCGCTGGACGTAGAGCTCGCCTCGGTCGCCTCGGTGGCACCCACCAGCCTGGTGGACACGAGCGAGCTGTCGCTGCTGAGCGTCACATCTGAAGAGTTCTTGCTGCAACATCTAGGTGAGAGAAATCAGCCTGTACGAAAACCAAACTTAGTAGATAGGGCTTGCAAAACTTCTGTCCTAGAAGACAAAGGAGTGGGTTGAGTCCGACTTGCAATCGCTAATTCTCCCGAATTATTTGAGATTTTAGTGATATTATTGGATCCTCCAGTCTCCACCCCTATAGTGAAGCCCGGTTCAGTAATACACACTCGTCGAGTGAGGCTAACATTGCCGCCTTGAATTCAAGGATAGTTCGTGAGACTTGACACGTTCGGACTTACGGACAGAAGCGTGATGCATACAGGCGAGCTTTGCTTCCTCAAAGTGTATACCTCAAAATAGGTGTGGTAATAAACTTTAAAATGTAATTCAAGACACTGATATTTGAGCATATATGAAATAATATACTGTTATCGTTTCCTTAAAATGTTTCTTCTTCTTCTTCTTCTTCTTCTTCTTCTTCTTCTTCTTCTTCTTCAGAGACCCTACCCCGTGGATGTCGTACCGGCCGCGAGAGACCTCACCCCCCCAACGCTACGAGGTCCCCCTCAAAGCCCGAAGCTAGCCCTCCCGAAGTTTCCCCACCGCCCCTCTCCCCCAAGACGAGCCCATTTGAGAAGATCGTCGCCCCGCTAACTGGGACCGGTTTGGGTCACCGACACAAGCGGCAGCACCGTCGACTCTGTTCGGCCTTTTAACGACCGCGCCCCCTCCTCCCTCGCCCTTTGGGAAACGGCCCAAGGACAGCGCTACCTCCCGAGCGCCCAAAACCGTGTTCGACTACGCTCGGATTCCGGGCCGCCCGACCCATTTCAGGTGGACCCGAGTTCTGAAATTACCCTATACCCTTCCGGACAAGCCCGCGGTGTCAAAGACCGCTTGCCCTTTTGGTAGAGGCCTGTTGTCATTGCGATCGGGGGACGTGGAGGCGCCATTTTACACCGCCCCAGATGACCTTCCCCGACAGGGGTCTCCCCCCCATGAGATATCGGTGTGCCCCGCCCTGTGAAAAAGGATGGAGATTATACGGACTCTTGACCGTAAAAGTCCTAGGGATATCTGGACGTTCGAATTAAGTCATGAAAAGAGCAGGGAAAGTGAAAGTTGAAAGGAAAAAAGTTGGAACTTGTTGAGAAACACGAACCTGATATGAGGGATCTTGTGATTGTGGGGAATGATAGACACACGATGGAGAAGAGGAAGTGGAAGGATGTGCCCGTCTTAACAGTTTCGGAAGAACCGGTGGAAATGAAGGAAAGGGAGTTTGAAGATGAGATGACCGCAAGTCTGATGTCGATGATACGCGATGAGCACGAGGGAAAGTCCGAGGCGTATCGGGATCTCGATGGAGTCGCTTGTCTGAAGATTCAAGATAGGGAGTTTTATTACTTCGATCCACCGAAGTCGAAGAAGATCGCCCTAAAGATGGCCAGGGAGCGGTTATTAAGGATGTACAATATTGAAAATCCCGTCGAATTTCGAATGTCGTTCAGTTCACCGCCGGGAAAGATAGAGACTAAGATATTTCGATTGGAGAATCGAGGTACGGTGAGGGTGAGCTATACATGGAAGCGTTGTAAGGGCAGGGTTCTTGACTTGCCGGGGGAGGTTCCGATGAGGACCGACGCTTCCGGTCAACACTTCTTCTTCAACAAGAACTGCGACCTGTTGCTTCCAGGACAGATCCTCGAGTTCCGCTTCATGTATCGTTCTCACTACCCGGGTGTCTTCCAAGAGTGCTGGACGCTCCATACGGAACCGACCTTCGTCGCTGACGAGGACGTCTTCACCGTGAACCTCTGGGGTGTAACCCCTCCCTCTGACGACAAGCTCGATCAGCTTCTACGCCTTCGCGCCTACATAGAGCATCGCGTCAGCGAGGCCGTAGCACGCGAGATCATCCACAAGTCGTTGGAATCTGCGAAATATCCCATCTACCGTGAACCTCCGTATGCTCACTTCATCCTAATCGAGGAGAAATTCCTCCACGTCAATCCGGACTACAACTACGACAACGAATTGGTAAAGCAACTTTGTGATCTTCACAAAGAAATCACTTCGCCCGATTCCACGGCGGAATGGGACTTGAAAATCCCGACTCTTCGACAAAACATCATCGATAGAACGAGTGACATACTCCGACAGGAGTATCTAGATGAGTTGACTGAGATCGCCCTCAAATTGAGGAAGCGAGCGTATACCATTCGCGACGGCACTCTAAGAAAGTACACGTGTGTCTACAACCTGTTGTGTAACCTCGCGAACACAATCGATAGAGAGGGTGCCAACTTGAGGGAGACTTACGGCCTCGGGAAACTTCCGGAAGTGCCACATGTTGCGTTAGACATACAGACCGCGAAGAAGGATTCAGGGGAGGACATCAGCTCGAGTGCCGGGGTGAAGAAATCCAAGTCCAAGATAAAGGGGAAGCGAGGAGGAAAACCACAGAGCTCCACCAAGGACTTGTCAAAGTCGAGCGTTCATAAGAAGTTGCCGCGTGTCATCTCCTCTTTGTCCTCGTTGTCCAACGAGAGTGTTAAAGTGAAAATCGGAGTCCAGCCTCATCGCCATCACTCCCTCGAAGCTGCAAAGGGTTGACCGAGACCTTCACCACGGCTGCCGGCCTCTCCGAGTCCACCGTTCACCTGCTCTCCTCGCTCAACATGCCGGAAGTCGTCGATACGATCCCAGCGGTCGCCATGTTTCCCATCGTCGTGCCGGCCAAGGGCGACACGCCGGCCGCAGTGGTCGACGGGGAGCTTAGTCAGAAGAGTCTACAAACAGGCGTTGTTCCGATGATCAATCAAGCTCTTTGTCATACGGTTGAGCCATTGCCGCTGTTTTAGATTCTTACAGCAAGATAGAACATCGTCATCCAACGACAGCGATTCTCAATGAGAGAATGACATTGATAACTGTTTCGAACTCGAAAGAGAAGATTGAAACATACGTTAGGGGCTAGGGAATTAACAAGAGTCTCCAAATTTGTTATCCCTTTTGTGCACGATTAAAAATTACATTCTTTGAATACTTTATTACTTTATTACAGATCAGGCTGTAAAATCATTCTTCTACTCCAAAGAAACAAATTAAATTAACCGTAGGACAAACATACTAAGTCTCAGGTTGTTTAGGAAATCTTCAATTGTTACATTGTAAACTAAAGCATCAAAAAGTTGTGACTTGTTAATTTAGTTAATTTGTTTCCATGTCCACGAAATTCCTACAAATGCTTTAGTCTGACGGTTTCCTGACAACACGTGGCTAGGTGCGTTTGTTTTTCGGTTCAATTAATTTGTTCTATTACACATTAAACATGAGCCAGTGCTGAACGAAGTACTGAGGTTTATTTACAGTTTCGATAAACTTCTTCGTGTTGGAAGTGCCCATGGTTAGTATAACGTTAGCATAAGATACACACATAAAAACATTAAATCGGATGACAAACTTTACATAATATATACCGTAATACTAATGAAATGTAAATACTGACAAGATTCAGCCACGCCTACAAGACATCAGACAATAGTTAGTTGAACAACAATAGAAGATAATTACTATTCAATGATAATTGATTTAGCAAGTTGACTGCAGCAAGTGGCAGATCTCACTGACTTGATGGTTATGAACACTATTCACTTGGGCAGCGAATGTGATTCAAAAGATATCTTTAGATAAACGAATTGAGGTAAGTTTTGTTTTTATCGTGCCAAATTTGCTCTTGCTAAGGGTTTTAGTATTATTTTATTAAAGGGCGCGTCAACCGTTAGGTCATAATGCGCCCCTGAATTATACATATTTGGCATTATTAAGAGCTTTTTCTGAAGCCAGTTATTGTTTGATTTATATTAATATTTGCTTAGTCATTCAAGTATATGCTCATGTTTCATATTTTTTATTTAGAAGTTCAATGACAAAAGTTATAGTGGAATTCTGATAAGCGAAGCGAGTGAAGCAAAGATTCCATTCCACTACACTGGAGAAAAAATACTTATAAAACCTACATGCTTTATCCGATTGTAATGATTTTTTTCCCCAGAACCTTAATTTTATGAATTAATATATTCGTGTGAAATTTGAGCTCAATCGAAAAATTATTTCTCATGAAAATCGCAATTTTATATAATTCATATATATTTATATAATTTATAATAATTTTATATAAGTTATAACTTATTTAAAACGAAATTAATTAAAATACCATCTGCATAGCACATGGCAACTCAATGCACCAATTACGCCTCATCCAACAACGCGCCTGAAAAAGCGTTTGCGAAGCTTCCTATCCTATCAAAATATTTACGAATGGTTGACGATTTTCTTCCCAATCAAAATCGTAGGCCTACTTTTTAATTTTAGTTGAAATATCCCCCCCCCTCCCCCCCCCCCCCCTCTAACACACATTAGTATTTTGATATGAATAACAATTATATTCTACACAATGCAAAATTTGTCCAAAATTTAAAGAAATTCTAAAATAAATATTCAAAATTTAAGTGTTATTTGTATTTTTTACGTATTTTTAGTAATGATTGTTGAGATTACATCGTCACGAAGCGTATATATTATTATTTATTATCATTTCTTGAAATCTGACGTATACATGGCACTTCAACTATTTATGTAAAATCTAATGAAGGTTATTAAACAACTTATTTAAAATGTTATAATTTATCATCGGCAACGGTGAAAAGATGAATTTAAAACGGAAAAAAAATTTAAAAAATGCAAAAAGTTGAAATTGAATTTGAACCTCGAAGGACTTAACAGAAACTGTGTTAGGGCATGTGTCATGTCAGATACTGTCAACTAGCGGTGTCCATAGTATTGGGTCACCGACAGTGTTTGCTGGAGACTGATTCGGAAGGTCCAGGGTTCGAATCCCACCTAGACCGGCAATCTTAACTGAAGTTTTGTGCAGACGCGCAGCGTCTAATGCAGTAGTTTAGTACATTCGGCCTGAAAGCAAAACATTTGGGTTATTTTCACGTTCCGACAGATTACTAAATAATTATCATATCTCGTACATAGCCTTTTTTCATCGAAGTAAGATTTTTTCTGCGAATCTCAAATATCCTAAAATGTGACCAAACTGGACAAAAATTTGAAAAAAGAATCTGCCACTATCTGGTATGAAGACAGGCATTGCCTTTTTGTGCATGCACAAGAAATCATCTTATATGTAGGCCTAATTAGAAAAGTATGAATGTACATTTCGTCAAGAATCGTGACATTCTCGCGCTTATTTGAATGTGATTTCGAACTTTGTCCAGCCGTGCATGGTTGTGTCAACATGGACTGGTTGCAAATACCAAGTTAAGATTAGAAGTTGTGCGGCTGGGTGCATGGGTGGGAGGACATTAGACTTATACACGCCATGAAGATGACTAAAGTGGGGCACACGTGACTGAGTGATAAGTCAGATAGAGGGTAGGACCTAGAGACAGCGCTCAAGTGGTGTAGAGTAGAGGGGCCCTGGTCACTTCAGGTTGTGAGTCGTGAACTTGTCTTGAGCCATCACATCTCACTCCGAATTAACAATTGGTAAGTGAGACCATACGTCTAATTAAATAATTTATTAATTTATTAAAATGCTATCCTAGTCAGTTAAAAAAGCTGATTTATAAAGAAGGACAACTTAATAAATTTAATTACATTAATGCAGACATAATCAAGAACTATTGTTTTAGTAAAGTTTGAAATAGTAGGCCTAATATTATAATAACAATGCATAACCAGACAATCATTTTGGTAACAAAATCAAATTAGATATATCCCTCATAAGAGGGAAAAAGGAAAAGAAAAGAAGAGAAAAAAACTGAAAATTATTTTCACATCACGGGAAGAGAGTTCTAAAAGAGGGAGTGAAGCTACTTAATCATTTAGATTGTCATAAATATACTAATATAAATAATAAGTTGCTATCCAGCATTCAAATCTCGTTGTTGGCGGAGGTGCCGAGTGTATTTAGGGATACAGAAAGTATAAAACTACGTTTTGTTCGGGCATTCAAATCTGTTTTTGTCGCTGGTCAATTGAAACTGATGAATTAGGCACAAGCAACTACAGTTACTGTACTGCTATCAACTTATTGTTCAACCTAAAGAAGGAATGTCCTTACCCTCACAAAATTAACAAGTGATCATGTTAGTTTTCAAATTTAATCTCAGCTTCTCTGTTTAAACATTGAGTGTAGAACATTCTATATTCAATGGCTTTTGTTGAAAATAACGTCTGCATATTGTATTTCAAATTTTATTTTATTTCACCACCTTTTATTAATCATCTTTATCTTTATATATGAACATGTTTAGACATTATATAGATTACCTATAGGCAGATAAACGCAAAAATAACATTTACATTTTTAATATTAACCATTTATTTTTTCAAATTATACATTTGATTTTATAGAATCTATATTTCCCCGGCCAACTAAAACCCAAAATGTGAGGGGTTTCTAGCACGCTGATTTATATGAACATTTTAATTCAATATAATATAGCATCATTCGAATTACCTTTTTTATAGCTTTTTTTTTTTTTTTTTTACACATTTTAGCATCAAAAACCATAAACGCTAAAAAACGTATCTCTACCTTCAGGTGCAGGTATAATAAAACAATAAACAAACACGGGTAAGATAGTTCCCAAAACAACGAGCACAGCTTAGTGTTGTTGTTCCTTGGTTGTTCCAGCCTTCACTCATGCTGGAGGTGCCGAGCACATGAGTATTGAAACTCTCTGGGGGCTAGCCCCGGACCCCAGACCCCCAGGGTCACCAAACACATTCATAACATCCTTGTTCAAGGCATTGTCTACAATAAACGTATCTCAATCTGAGGTTCTGTCATGTTCGGTTTTCGTCGTGAGACGTGACAAACTCACAGACGAACGAACGAACGGACGGACGCGAAGTGGTGCTTATAGGAGAGCTTCGCTCCCTAGAATGAATCTAGACACGTGCAGGACAGGCTCGTTGGTCTTGTGGTTAGCGTTTCTGCTTCCAATGCAGAAGGTCCAGGGTTCGATTCCCGCTCCAGGCAGAATTTTGTGAGTTTCTGATTTAGGCTTAAGTCTATCAGTTTTTGTCTCAGAAAATAGTAAACGCGGTGACTTTTCAGCCGTTCAAGCAACGAGGTACATAATAAATTCAAAGTTGTTCTGAAGCGGCCTTGTTGATTCTGACGTTGATCCGCGGGTGTTCGCACTGTCCATACCACTGATTGCTATATTTAATATTAAAAAATATCAATCTTTGGTTGGTTATCGCTCACTCGTCGATTGCATCGGGGCCTACAGGGTTGGTTGGCTTGGTCACTTTGGTTTACTGTCCCCCACTGAAAATCAGTTATGTGACTTAATTGGGTAGATTCTAAATACGAATTAATTAATTTTATTCATTTTTGATCCGTGAAAGATGTATTGCAATCGTTTACATCTTTTTGATATTAATGATAGACGATAAACTATAAAACTAATCGAAGTATCATCTTTCACTGAAAGAACTATTGTTCGATGTGTTCTTGTAAATTACATAGAGCAGTTTTTCGAAATCACAATTAAATAATAACGGGAACGCCCTGATTCTAGCCGAATAAAGTTGTTCATACTTTTCAAACTAAGTCCACATAAATACACACATCAAGCTATTTCAGGGATGCGTACTCAGGAAGGTTATCCTAATCGTATGATACGGTCCTGTTCAATCCAGAAACATCGCTAACATTGACCAGAAGTAAACATTTTGTTAGGATTTCGAAGACTCGCAAGAGAAAAGTTGGATTTTAATTTTATAAAGGGCCACGCACGAGAATAATAAATTTTGTTTTATAACAAACAAAAAAACAGAACCAAAATATTTAGAATTTGCTGTGAATAATATAAAAAATACGAAAGTACTGCAGTGGCTACACTCAGCGTTTGTAAAATTATTAATTAAATATCAAATGTTCTATATTCTCCACAACACTGCACCTGCTCCACTTCCTCAGCCGTGAGTATTGAGCACTGTCTGTGATTAACTCCCATCCAGGGACGCGACAGAACATATAACAAGTATATTGTTTTCTCCCCTAGCAAGATGATCGTGGAGCGCCAAGACACAACACAGCGAGGCTGGCTCCTCCTGGCCCTGGCTACCACCCTGGCAGTCGCCCTGGTTATCAGGAAGAAGAGCCACTACCGTCCTCTCTCTCCGACCTCAGTGCTGGTTCTCAATGTTAGGTGTCTCTGGCAAGGACTCTGGGCGCCCCTCAAGAGATGCTCGTAAGCTGTGTTGTGTACTTGTGTTTGAGCAATGGTGCCTCCCAGATAATATTATAGAACTTTAGAGAGCCTACGTAAGAGGTAGAGAGTGGCCACTGGTGTGTATGGAGGCTATTTTTCATCCAATATCACATATATGATAATATAGAAGTTTTCGTCTTTATTACCGATAAAATGGTTTTCCTTTCGTCGATAAAGATGTTTCCAAGTGTAAACTACAGTAACAAAAAATTAATAAATTTAAAATTGGTGGAGCAACTGTATTTGACAGTTAATACAACCACTGGTGATCGATCGCATAGTTTTCCTAGCTTCAACAGCTCTTTATTTACAGTCCCAGTAGTCTTCATTCTAAGCAGGCTATGATCTGTCTGTGGTGTTAGATTGTTGGCATTTTGGATGAAAATGATGCAGCTAATAGAAAACAGATACCTAGTTATCCACTCGCTCCCTCGTGCGTAGCCTCTCTGTCCATGCAACAAGTGTTGGTTGTGGTCCAGTCATTCGCCCTATTCAGCCACGGGGGCGCCATTTAGCGCTAGTGTTCACCCCAGAGCGCCCTTTACTTTATTTAACTACACACTTAATTAAAGTGCGTAAATACATAGTTAATAAATAAACTCCTGAAACATAAGTATTTAAAACAGATTCAGTAATAAATAGCTCTTTGGTATACCAAAATTTGGTAACTAATAAATCAATTAGGGTGTTCTGTAGCGCTAGGGGACTGACAGGACAACCAATAACTCTGCACATGGACAGGCAGGGAGAGAGGGAACTAGCTGAAGTATCTAGGAGGCGGTAGCCTGGTTCAAACATGTGGTTTAGCCGAAAGGGTGTAAAGCAAACTTAAAAACGTGATCTTACTAACTTTGGTGTGCTAAAACCGAAAAAACATGTTGCCCAAACGTCCAATGGATCTAACCCCCCCATTCCCCCCCCAAAAAAAAAAATCAAAGTTTGACAATTTATTCATTTACTCGCACTTAGAACGCGATCTTACTAACTTTAGTGTGCTTAAACCCGAAAATACATGTTTCTCAGACGTCCGATGTCTCTAACCCCCCTCCCCCCATTACTCCCCCAAAATAAAAAATTGACACTTCCTTTCACTTGTATTTAGAACGCGATCTTAACTAATTTTGATGTGCTAAAACCGAAAATCGATGTTGCCCAACGTCCGAGGGCTCTAACCCCCCCTTTAACCCCCCCCCCCCCCCCAACAACAACAAAAGCTTGACATCCATTTTTTTTGTACTTAAAACGCGATCTGACTAAACTTTGGTGTGCTAATTCCGAAAAATGGATGTTGCCCAGATGTTCGATGGCTCAAACACCCCCCCCCTTTACCGCCTCAACCCCTCCAAAAAACAAAATTTTGACTTTAACATACATTTTTTTTCGTACTTAAAGCGATTTGGACTAACTTTGGTGGCTGAAACAAAAAAAACATGTTGCCGGACATTCGAAAATTTAGCCCCCCACTACCCCTACCCCCGGCCCCTTACCCCAACAAAAATTTTAAGTTTACAAACATTTGCACTTTAAAAATTGATCTTACTAACTTCGGTTTTGCTAAAACCAAAAATCAATTTTTTTCCTCCTCTTTGGGCCTCCACCGCTACACATCCCCCCCAAAAAATTGTATGTCTAAATTTGCATGAAAACTTTTAAAAAACTGTTAGCGTTATTTTCTTAACTTTAGTGAGTATTTGCTTTTTAACTTAGTACATGATCTATTGATTTTAGTGTGTTCAATATAAATAATTTACATTGGAAGTCTCGATACGCCTCCAAAATTTCCCGATTACATCGTTCGTATGAAACATCGTATGTATGTGGATTACACGATGTAATCCAAAGGCTCAAAGTGACACGAACCCCATCCGTTGCCATTTAGCCATTTCGTGCATTACCCCACTACAAATGAAGTCTATGTTGTATGCAGAGAAATACACGAATTTCCCCTTATGTTAGAGGTTAGACATCACAGCCCCTGTGGCCCCATCGACATGTTGAACTTGAATGGTTCATTCCCAGTTCATTGTCAATTCCTATAAGTCTTTGAAAACAGATGATGAGTTTCCTGCGTCGCAAAAGAAATTTAATTACAATTTGCTTACAATGCGTTTCTTGGGGGAGAATCCCGGTTTACAATCCTAAGCCACATGCCTAGGTGTCTAAATCCCCTTAAGTTAACGCAAACACTACATCTTGACACAGAGTTAATATTTTCGATCGACTCATTTTCTGAAATATATCCCCCAAATAATAGGTGAATGAATGCATGTGTTGACTGATTTTGGAATGAAACTCAATGCTCTTTCATTATTTCAAGTGACCTGCGTTTAGAAGTTTTTAGTCATCTCATGCCTCCTATTTTTGGGACCATTGACATTATCGGGCTGACTAAAATGCTAGTGCATGATGGACCTTTCGTTGGGATCTCGTCGTGCATTAATTTTTGTCTCCACTCGGTTTTTTTTTTGGCAAAAGGGGTCGTTACACAACCACAATCGTCACCCATTGTTGACGGAACAAATAAATTAATATAATATATTTCATCTCGGTTTTGATTCTTTCTCGATTTGTTTAGTCGGAAACACTCCCGTATGTGTAATTGATTTTATTTACTACAATTCAGAAATTAACGCCCCAACCGGGAATCGAACCATCCATTCAGATGTATAATGCACTAAAATTCAGAGATAAAATGTACCCGTCCTGGTGGTCTAGGGGTTTAAGACGCCTGTCTGGAATGCGGGAGATCCGTGGTTCGATTCCCGGTTGGGGCGGACTTTTTTTATTTCTGAATTGTAGTAAATAAAAAAATTTAAAAAAAATTTTAGATTCTATTACAAAGATTTTTCTTATTCTTTGAAGAACTGAGTGTATCTTTCCACGCAAAATCCGGGGACAAATAAGGGTTTTAAAATTTTGAAATCGTAGGGCAACTTACTTACTAGCCATGCATTGCATTGTCGTCATATTTATTATTTTATTGTTCTTCTGTACTTCGCGACAAAAAGAAAAAAAAACATATCAGGTGGTTTCTCAATTTATTTGAACTGGAAACAACCACGCTGAGATGGATTTGTATTTTTCCCGGGATTGATTTCCATATAATTTGAGGGGGTTTATTTTGCTTTGTCTGCCATTAGGTCTATGAAACCACAAAGGTCGTACGCTCATTACAGGTACATTTTGGAATCATTTAATATGCTACTGCTCATACCACACGTCTGAACTTCGATTAAACTTTCATTGGGATTAATTTGCCCAAAAATACAAGCTGCGTCATCAAACTTCGATTACTCATTTTTTTAAAAGCGTTTTGGCTTTATTACACGGCTCAGAGGCTGAAGTATTATCATTGTCAAAACAGCTTCTCACAATGAATATGGAGAAACACGACGTTTAATCGAAAGCCAATGATATGGATTTTGTTATGCTACCCCGTGGGCCCTTTCATAGTCGCCTAGCAGAGGAGTTACAGAAAGTGATATTGATAATTTTGCATCCCATTTTTAATTCGGAAGGAATGTTCTCATCCCAACCAAAATTGGTATGAGTTGTCAGGTACCTAAATAGCTTGATTATGATTATGATCTGATATTATGACGTATTTAAATTTAAAATTTCACTTTTCATGGCGGCTTTCCCGAGGTACCTGAGGTACCAGCGACCTATAGCGGGCACTTAGGTAATGGGTTTTTGTGAATTAAAATTTTCTAGTAGAACAACCTCATTACCTATTTACTTTATTGTGTGAATTTGGTTGAAATAACCAATCCAATGACTATATTTGAGTCTTATCTAAAATTGTGCCGAATATATGAATCCGTGACAAAACCTTCAGTAAGGATTTTAATGTGTTGGTTTTGATCAAGGTTCATACCAAATTTTTGTAGCTGCGATGCGAACACGTGAGAAACCCCTAATCGGCGAATAATATTATTACATAACAATATTGTTGTGCCCCTTAAAAGTAAGTAAACATATTTTTTACAACATGTTTGAAGGTTCATGGCCCTACAGATTGAAATAATACCTTTTTCTGCATGATTGACTTATACCCTTATCAAGTATGGCCTATTTACTAAATATTTTCAACCAATAAGACAATCATCAAACATTATTGTGCCAATAGAAAAACGTTAATAAATTATACTGAAAAAATACAAAGTTTGACCTTCATTGACCTCTGCTGACCACAAAATTAATTTTGAACAAATTTAAATATTTTTATTAAAAGACCCTTAAATAATCTTTGATTGCATACCAGCTTACTCAGTTTAAAAAGTACATTTTTTAAAAATTAAATTTTTTTACATTTTCATTTAGGGATGATTAGACCCACTCACCATTTTGGGGATTTTAGGGGATTCTTTATGGATTATAAGGTTTTTTTTTTAAAATCCAATGATACCAAATTCGCTTCTGTTGCCATTTGCCTATAGGTTCGGCCTCAAATTTGCGGGTAGTCGACGGACTAGTAGCGGCGAGAGTCCGAGAGTAACTATCACCAACTAGTATTAAAAAAAATTTTCCTACAAGAAGAGTTTTTAAGGAATTTTCGATTTTCTTTTGCCCCTTATTCAACTGGGGTGTACGTTAACTGTTTAGCGAGTATTAACAGCCTATCTCATCAATGCTATGTTGTACAGTGTTAAATGTTAATAAAAAACGCCCTACGTACAGCTATTCTTTGTGTTTGAACTTAATTTCAAACCAGTTTAACCAGTTTAGCTCAAATTTTGACTAACCATACTCTCAGAATTCGATTTGTGACAAAAATCAATTTTCAAATAATTTTATCTTCAAAATTACGTTCACCAAACTAGGATCCCTTTGACACATTTGCCCAGAGAAATGGGATTTAAGGGTTGAAGTTTTTAAGTCACTGTTGGGCAAACATTGGTTTCGAAATTCAGCGTAAAATTACCTATAAGAAAAGTCATGTTGCCCGCTTTTAACACGAAATCGGCCGCACTTTCAACGATTAACATTGAAGTCCCATAAACCCCGTGGAACTAGGCTACGGTGGAAGAGTCTCATAAAATATAAGTGTATGGATGAGCATAGGGCAATGCCAGCTGGTACACCCGGATTCTCCGCCAGGATCACAAAAATTTGGGGTTAAGGTTTAAGGTGGGGAAATCCAGCCATGTAGTACCAAATTTCTTCACTCGAGCGCTGCCCGACTGTGACATTTTAGTCGTTCGTTAGGCCTTGATGGGTGACCTATAAGGTCGATAAAAGTAGTTGGGGCGTCACGTAGTTGGGGGACGTAGTCTAACCAAGTAACCCATGTTTGCTGTGCACTCAATAAGGAATTAATAATTACTAACTATTTTAAAAAATAAAAATAATAATAAATAAATAATAATAATAATAATAATAATAATAATAATAATAATAATTAAAAAATAATAATAATAGTAATAAAAAATGCAATATAGCGGACGTGAAAAAAACACAAAAACCTACAAAACATTTAACGTTTTTATTTAAAATATAAAGGACTCTCATTTGAATAGAAGTTTGATTATTCATCCAACAAAAAAAAAAAACTTCAAAACCTTTAACGTTTCTATTAAAAATATAGACTTTTACCCGAAAAAAACGTTAATTAATTGTTATCACCCATGAACAAAAAAAACTACAAAAAACTTTAACGTTTTATTTAAAATATAAAGGACTTTCACCCGAAATGGGAGTTTTACATAAAGAATAGATTGTAAAAAAAAATTACCAACACGGAGATTTGAACGGGGAACTTTGGCCCAAGAGTCTAACCCGCTACCATCCTGCCACACAGTGTGTGAGGGCCGAGTCGCCTACAACGTGTTTGGGTGGTATGGGACGATAGCCGCTGCAGCAGTCGGTAAGGGAGTCGAGTCACCCATCAAGGCCTAATCCGTCTTCCGGACTAGTAGGCTGCGATCTAGGTTCTAAAGAAGAAAATAAATATAGTTCACGACTTCTGTGAAAATAGCGTTGTTTTGCGCATGCGCACTCTAAATTTATTTTTCGGCGGGTGATTCGAATACCGGGGATTCTATTGGTTGTCTTGAATAATCAGTCTGAAGTTCCCCCCCCCCCCCCCCCCCCCCAACACTCCGTCAACCCCAGCACACAAACAACTTGGTCGCCCGACCAACCTTTCTATAATCCTACCTCAGGTATAAGATACCTCAGGTGCTCCCATTGTGCAAAAGATTTTATACCATCTCGAAACTAAAAGCGGGGTTGAAGTTTTGTCTCAATTTTAACAGATTCATTGTCTTATTTAAATTTTTCTAAGCATTTTCATTTTTTTGCGAAGTGTTTTCGTTTAAATTTTTTTGGAATATTCGAATTAAATCATATCAAATAGTTATGTTTCGTTCTTCAATCCCTCTTTAAATTGAGGTACAAGTTTGATTCAAAACATTTTTGGCCTAGTTATGACTTGATAAATAGCATACACTATAATAATCCTCAAATGTTGAAAATTACGCGATTAATATCACTTAAAAAAAGAGATTTATATAGTATGTCATTTTCATCTTGGAATGTAAATTGAAAACCTCAGTGAGGGTCCTAAAATCTCTATTGAATTCGCTATGGGCAACTCAACCTTTTCAAGACAAATTCCTTTGAAAGGTTGGGCTGGAGCATTTGCGGTCTGTATAAAAATTTTGGTAAGCGCAAAACTTAACAATACAATTTATATTATTTCGTCTTATCACTTAAAAGATAAGTCGAGTCAAAATTGGATACAGATAACACATTGTCTAGCTTGCATTTTTCCGGTTATTTTAGTTTTTTGTGTGGCGATTGTAGCTTTAGTTTCAAATAAATGTGTTTATATACTATTCATGAATTACAAAATCATAATTAATTATTAGCTGATAAAATTATTGTCCTGTTTTTCTACACGAATTATTAAGTAGGCCTTCTCTTTTAAAATTTGTAAAGGCTACGCAGAAAAACCATTGGTTGATTTTTAGATTGGTGTTGTTAACCCTGATCCTGCGATCCTCGTTTGAATCCAGGAGTTCCTGCATATCCTGTTTTAACTGTTATCTATGATATAAACTATAAAGGCATACAATAATTATATTTGTCCCTTGTAAATAAGTTGTCAGTTGCAGTGATGTTGAGGTGCAAGTCAATGAAAGGCGGCGGTGCCGCGGTGCCGATCTTCATTGGTGTAAAAAAACGACCATTGATGAAAACCAATGTTGCAATAATATTTTTACGTGACGCTAGTTCGATCCTCTGTCCTTGTGAATTAGCTCTGCATCTGGCACCGCGCGGGCTATCGACTCTCATACGCTGCCCCCCCCACTTCGATTGTACATTGTTTATTGTTTGGGGAAGGGTGTTGTCACCAAACCCCCTTTGCCTTATTTCTAATGTGCGTAATTACCAGTAGCGCCTTTACGTTATTTGGTGGGGGTCCATAGACGCTGAAAATTTTCCCGGGGCCCCTGCTTTTCACAATCAATAATATGAATATTTGTGGGAGAGCGCGACAAAGGGAGAAAAAGAATAAAAAATATTTTGACTACCAAATTTATATTTAATACGATGGCAATGTTAGAACGTAAAAAATCTTCATACAACCGAACAACCGGACAACATACTACAAATGTTTTTTTCAGCCACGTTGTTGGATAAGCAAGTATATTTGGTGCGTTGAGCCGATATGATTGATAATGATATAACATTGGCTTCTTTTTCCCCATTGTAAACATGTTTTTTTTTGTAGTACTAATACAAAATTGAGCTTATCTTATGTACAAAAAGGGTATGGGCATGTCCATAACCGTACACTAGCCAACCTGTCCCGTTATGGGACAGGTAAACCACAATAAACTAACAAACTCTATATTTATGACCAAACCAACCAACAATACAACTACAAGGCTGTGTATAAATAGCAGATTTCAACAAGTGGTTTTAACAACTCTTTAAAATAATGTTCATGAGAGATATTACGTAGATCTTACTTAACAGTGGTCAAATACACAGGTCTAAGGTTGAAGCTTACCGCCCACTAGGAGGTAGCCTCTCAAATAAATACCCTTAAATTGGGTCAAATTGAAGTTTAATCACTTCTTAATTAAATGGAAATTAATAAATTATGAGGATGTGGATATTGATTTCAGAGTGTTAATAAAATAAAAAGAATGTTTGAATCTAAATAATTGAAAAGGTTTACTGTATTAATCAAAAATACAAATTACATAAAAGATTTGCATACAAAGACTACTTTCAATTGGCCAATGATTTAGTAGTAAATAAATATGGTACCTCGTTTTACAATGATGGTCTTGATGATGCTGATTAATGTTGCTGATGTATAATAATTAATGTAAGAATTCGATCTGCTTTAGCACTGAATAATTAAATAAACACTCGGTAAGTTATTCACTGTTCTTCATCTTCACAACTTGGTGTCGCTCGTTCAGTTCCCGTTGTAGTACAACTCCTCCATGAACCCTTGACACCTTGTCGTCGCCCACGATCCACCCTCTAATGATGCAGGCACAATACTGTTTCAACTACTCTACTACTACTACTCTTCTACTACTGCTCTTCACTGAATGCCTGGCTCCGGAGATCGTCTTTATATAGGGGTGGTCAGGTGATCAGTGATGACGTATTATTTTCTAGATTGATCTTGTTGTTTGTTGAGTCGACAGGGTCGGTTGTGATGCACCTTACCCCAGCGGCTTCCAATGTTCCTTGTGCCCTGAGGCTACTCGCTAATGGGTTCCTTTCAGAAGGTGTTGACAAATTCAAAGGTATCTCAAGTGTTCCATGTCCATCACAGGATGTCAGATTATCTCTGTTGACGCATCTTGCAACCATTTCAATGCATTCCGCTTGGACCGCATGTGTAAAGCTGATGCAACTGTTTTATAATGTTTTTATTACATGTTATTATATTATTGAAATTCATCATATTGATATTTATTATGTAAACAAGGTTAATGAAAAGGCCGTTACGGCACAATTACCCCAGCAATGAATGTTTTAAGTGTGAAGCAATTAAAATATTCATTCAAATGACAGAAACCCTTTCAATGAGGACTAAACTTAATATAATAGTAACATAAATTGTCTCAATTGACATTCATTTTAACACATCTTAACATTATAGGAAGTCGTCTCAAACACGAAAATTACAAATTACTACGAGTACATTTCTCAGTAGTTGTACTAAATCATAAATGGATCATTTTGCTCTTACATATCTCTCATAGTCCTATGTCATTCCCCATGTTGGTCCGTCTTTTATCTTATTTTTTTCCCAACCTAAATTCACAAATTCAAAACTCTCGTGTCATGTATATTTACTTTTAAACTTCAATATTCAATTACAATTATGTAACCTGACGTCCAAACAATCGTTCCTTCTCAAAAATTCTCTTTACTTGCAAACTTTATTTCATTACTTCACTTGTGACTTGTATTTAATTCATCTCATTTTACTTTACCACATTACTCGTTTTCATTCTTCAATTCTACCTCAGATTCCAATGTACTCCATAATACGTATTTAATTCACCTCGTCAAAGCTATGTGCAGCTATATCAAGCCTACACCCAGCCCAAATCTCATCAACTCAAAAGCCCTGTATGACTATATATTATATACTACTATATACTATATACTATATACTATATTAAGGATTAGGGTAACCATTCACATTTGCTTCCTTGCACATACTTTTTTCTTCTCTATTTAAACTAAAGTAAATTACTCTAGCCATCATCTTGTTGATTATGAACAATGTATTTAATATGTCCTGTAATTGCCCACACACGAGCATTATGCTTATGTGGGCTTCTCAAATGATAATGCATTTATAGAATTTTATTTCATTACTATTGTCATTTCACTCATAGATTATTTGTTTCATCATTCATTATTGTTATTATTTTGACCTCAACTATGAGCTTTTATTGTACTGATTAACTTGTGTTATAAATAAGCCATGTAACAATGTAATAAGCATTTTCTTGTGAAAAAAACATTTTTCTGATTGAAAAAAAAAAAACTATATCCAGTCCATACCAACCCACAAAGTCATTTCCATTAATCTCAAACTTCAACTTCTTCGCATCGTTTCGTCATTACTATCATCTTTATCTCTGTTTACTACAGCCTACACGGAATCTTCGACTCGTTATCTCTCAAATTACTTATTTCCATCTCATCTTGTCACATTATACTTCATCTCGAACCGATTGTCAGACACATTACTAAAACTCACATTCCCCAAATTGACTTGTTATTTAAATTACTTGATTCACAATTAGTTACATCTTCAATCAATTTTTCAATTTCATGATCAATCATTTACTCATGTCCTTTATATTATTTTAAAACCTACAATGACACATTTTAAACCGACCGGACCAAACATCGTACTATCTAGACGTAATTCTGCCCTTCACCCTATTCTAGAAACCTCTAGGAGAATCTATCCTTGTCTGTTGACAATCTGTCACTCCATCTCAAATCCTACCTTTCTTCAACGAAACTGAAAGTTGTTTACTACCGAATTCATCGACCTTTCTAGACCACTGCTGTTCTCAGCTGTCAAACAAGTACGTACCAAAGATGTCCAACGTGGATATTCTATCTATTTCCGCATTCTTTATTATCTTTTGAATTACCTTTACTTTATTATTATTAACTATTATTGTCTGATCATTTTTTATTCACATTCTATTCTAGATAATTTTACAATTATTTCATTGTATTGTTGATTTCACATTTAAACAAACTGATATATTTTCCTGCCATTAGCTCTTGTCCTAACCCTTAAAAGACAGATACCAAAAGCATTTGTGTTTCAGCTCCTGTATAAATGAATCGCTGGACAAAACCCTACCAACACCCTAACTAAGATCGAACCAATTGCTGCTTACTCAAGAAGGACAATTACTTCTTCGTTCCACCAATCTTCAAAAGTCCTGTATAGCTATTCTTTCAGCCTATACCAAACCACAACTCTCATCAACTTCACCAAAACGCCTCTCTAAAGGGCAATCCCTCTAATTCTGCAATGCTATAACTAATTCGATTCTCAACTTAAATGCTGCTCAAGCCTCCTCCATTATCGATTCGCCAATTCATACCGAATGAAACACACCTGATTCAATACCTAGCTTTTTCATCACTAAACTCTCACAAAAAGTGTCCCGTCTAACTTTCCTACACTATCATCAATCAAATAAAAAGTGCTGCATACTTAAAAGAGGCCAATAAAAACTGCACGCTTGCTGAAAAGTTTCACTAACAGATGGTTCAAATCTCTGATTCGGTGATCATTCCTGTCATTGGTCAAATGTCCGCAATCACTACCCTACGCTTCTGCAATGCTACTACAATTATCCTCATTCTAACAGTGTATGAAACTAAAAGCGATTCACTGTGTTGAAAAAAGTTCAACTTCCCCGTGTCTAGACTGAAACTCATAACTGCAATTCTATTCTTCACTCTGTACCAAAACGCAATCAGACAATTAACTAGCATATTTACGATTTCAAACAAACCTGGAATAAATTATGATTGTTCTTTATACGACTTAGTTCATTACTTTACGTTAACATGTTACTTG
Source organism: Sweltsa coloradensis (assembly GCA_024449915.1). Classification (NCBI taxonomy): domain Eukaryota; kingdom Metazoa; phylum Arthropoda; class Insecta; order Plecoptera; family Chloroperlidae; genus Sweltsa; species Sweltsa coloradensis. Next base: position 364,957 of record JAMZAV010000643.1, read on the forward strand.
TAACAAATTGAAAAAATCAGACAACACAAAACCATTACGTTCTTGACAGTTTCGAAACCTTCCCTTTATTCTCACTTTATTTATTTAATGTCGATATTTCGTAAACTTTTGATCCACTTACGTTCTATTATTTATCATTACTTCCATATTATTCTATCCATCAATTAAAAACTCACACAAATCAATTAAAATCTACTTTCAAGAAGTTTTTATTTCAAACTTCATTGATCCCGAGATTCTCAACCCTTTTATACCTGTTCCGACGAGACCATTCACATCTCTACTCTTTTCCGAAAACACATTTCTTTGTCACCAGTAAACTCACTGACGTAGATAATTGACGACATCCCACTAATGGATGTTTACCGTTATCACTCTGAGATGGAATGACATGCCGTGTTCCGCCCCCAAATATCTTCCAGTCCTTTCTAGATATGCCATTACCTTTCTTACGTGCATAACACTTTCGATTGACAATAAACCTGCGTTTATTTGTTTTCCATTGAACATTACCTACATCCTTTTCCCTTGCGTTACCGCCTATTTTAAACAATCTCTTGATTCCAAACATTTTACAACGACCAATTATTTTAGTTACTCTCCTCATTTTAAACCTGGCCAACAAATCTTCTCTATCCTTTCCTTCTTCTTTAGGCCATCCACTATTATGCAACTTTCGATTTCACCTGGTTCTCCTCTAATCTTCCTCCCCCTACTTTTCAACCCGTACCTCATTCTTTTAAATTCTCTAAATCTCCCTTCCAAGACATTAATGAATTCAACTGTGTGCATACCTGACGACGGACTGTTACTAACTGTTATATCTTCCCTTGGCAGATTTCCACTTGCATCAATTTCCCTCTCGAAACTGGCTTTATTTCCCAATCCCATGTCAGTGCCGTTCGATTCTATGATTGCAATACTAGATTGTTTTACTTTTTCCAATTCTTCCATTACTTCCGACTCTGTAGCTAGGTGCATATGCTCTCGAACATTATCTTTTATCTCGTTAATTGCATGATCCAAATCCACTAATCTGTCTGTTTGTTTCTCGGTTTCGTGACGATTTGAGTTTACACGAGTATTTATTTCACTGAAATGGCTATCTACTGTTTTTTCGCAAGCAATCATTTGTTCTCCATTTTTATCGACCTGACATTCTACCGTTTTATATTTATCCTCGAATTTTAATTTTATAGCATCAATCTTATCCACCAATGCCTTCGTTTGGGCCTTGATTTCATCCCTTATCTCTGTATGGCTTGTTCGAAAACACTGTCTCAATCCTAGCCTGATTATCAGCCCGATTATCGATTTTAGCAGCCTGATCATCAATTTTTGCATCAGTCTTAGCCAGATTGTCTAACAGTTGACGGAGAAGTAACAATACATCAGGTGTCTCAGTGTTTTCCTCAACCATTGACAAATGTATAACATTTGCAATCTCCTCATCCTGAAATTCCGGATTATCCACCAGAGCTTCATTATTAAATCGAGTTCCCCCCTTCCTCTAAGTGTTCTAATCCCACTAACGGTGATGTTGTCTCTACTGGAGTTTGCAAATCTATTTCACCTTCGCTCTCCATGCTGTCATTGTCAACACCATGGTCGCAATCAGCCTTCTGACAATCTATTTGATCTAATAAATCCTCACTAGCTCCTCCAACTAATTGATCATTTACAATTGTGTTTTTACACAGTTTGAGACACTTATAGCTTTCACCAACACTCATCAATAAATCCACAAAAAAAAACAATTTTTAATTTTTTATTTTAAAATTTAATTTAAAGTAAAATTAATTTATGAGACACGAGAAACTTATCAAGGGCGATTGGTAACAATTCAAAAGCCCCACGTTGGGCGCCAAATTGAAGCTTACCGCCCACTAGGAGGTAGCCTCTCAAATAAATACCCTTAAATTGGGTCAAATTGAAGTTTAATCACTTCTTAATTAAATGGAAATTAATAAATTATGAGGATGTGGATATTGATTTCAGAGTGTTAATAAAATAAAAAAAATGTTTGAATCTAAATAATTGAAAAGGTTTACTGTATTAATCAAAAATACAAATTACATAAAAGATTTGCATACAAAGACTACTTTCAATTGGCCAATGATTTAGTAGTAAATAAAAAATGGTACCTCGTTAACAATGATGGTCTTGATGATGCTGATTAATGTTGCTGATGTATAATAATTAATGTACGAATTCGATCTGCTTTAGCACTGAATAATTAAATAAACACTCGGTAAGTTATTCACTGTTCTTCATCTTCACAACTTGGTGTCGCTCGTTCAGTTCCCGTTGTAGTACAACCCTCCATGAACCCTTGACACCTTGTCGTCGCCCACGATCCACCCTCTAATGATGCAGGCACAATACTGTTTCAACTACTCTACTACTACTACTCTTCTACTACTGCTCTTCACTGAATGCCTGGCTCCGGAGATCGTCTTTATATAGGGGTGGTCAGGTGATCAGTGATGACGTATTATTTTCTAGATTGATCTTGTTGTTTGTTGAGTCGACAGGGTCGGTTGTGATGCACCTTACCCCAGCGGCTTCCAATGTTCCTTGTGCCCTGAGGCTACTCGCTAATGGGTTCCTTTCAGAAGGTGTTGACAAATTCAAAGGTATCTCAAGTGTTCCATGTCCATCACAGGATGTCAGATTATCTCTGTTGACGCATCTTGCAAAACCATTTCAATGCATTCCGCTTGGACCGCATGTGTAAAGTGATGCAACTGTTTATAATGTTTTTTATTACATGTTATTATATTATTGAAATTCATCATATTGATATTTATTATGTAAACAAGGTTAATGAAAAGGCCGTTACGGCACAAGGTTAGAGATAGTTCAAGTCTCCTACAAATTCTATTACAATCGGAGTAGCCGAGTAGCCATGTAAGTGGTAGAGAACGAAGAAATTATGAATAATTTTTCATGTCATGAGATGTTCATGCATATGAAATAATTCATCGATTGCATTAAAAAGCTTGGCAAGCCTAAGTTCAGTGATTATTTTGAAGGTGTCCATAAAGAGTGATGAGTTCACGGGAAATTTGGGGCCACTTAGCTCGAAGGAGGTGGGGGGGGGGGGGCTAGCTGGTGGGTTCTAGGCGCACGCCTAGTGCGCCTAGAACCCCATAAATACGCTTTCTGGAAATGACGAGTTGTTTTCAGGCGTTAATTCAAATCCTATACTCCTTATATAGCCTACCGCGAAAATAGCGCGGACGATTGCAGGAAAAAAAACATCGCGCGCTAAGCAATTCTTACAGATTGCCCAACTCACAGGCACCAAATGTTCACTTTTCGGGGGGACGGTTTGGTTTTGTTCTGGTCGTTCGTTCGACGTTCGGGTTATACAAATATTAGGCCTAGTTGTGGGGTCCGGTAGTACAGTTTCGATTCCCTGCTGCTTCAAAATACCCCATCAATAAAATTAATATATCATTTTCTGATTAGGATTGTTAAAATTCTTGTTTGTCATTGTGTTGTTGACGATAAAAGAATGAAGCGTCCATCCTCATTATTTAATCACAAGGATAAAGATGGGCTATGACGATAGTAGATTATTTTTGTATGTACTCCCAGGGAATGCACCTGTCAGAACACGGCTTTACCTGGGACAGCATACAAGATGTTTTTGGTTTTCTAACAATTACTCTAGTTTTACTTCCTTTTTGGAGGGTATAGGGGATGAGGTTGAGGGCACAATGATTTTGAAGATGACAACACCAAAACAAAAGCTAATGGAGGTTATCGTAAAGAGCCCGTCAAAAAGAAGTATCTACCGACTGACGCAGGGGTTATAGAAAGGTGGTTTTTGTGACATTAGGATTGGGCGAGGGGACAGAAAAGGCAAAAAATTGAGTGACTGTTTTTTTTGTTTTGTTTATGGAATATGGATATCCTATTATAGCTCTTATCTGCGTGATTTTGTGAACGTTATGACACCTCAATCACATATTTGCTTATATTATCAGGTAGTTGGTATAGTTTGATAATTTTATTATACTGTTGTATTTTTTCCGTTCCAATTACTACACAAAAGATAATATATTCCACTTGATTTATGATTAGTTACATGACTACAACCACTTTTGTTTGTCAGCAAAACGCGTAAGGATACACTTACTGTCAGTGTCTGTGTAGGAGGCTGTATGGTACATTTTGTTTTGATTGAATAATACAATATTAGCAGATAATTTATGTGTTTGTATTGTGCTTATTACCATCATCCTCACCATCACCATCCACAACATCAGTATTACGATAATGTTTTTACTTTATAAAAGAGACGAAATCCAGGCGGCTCCATCACGAATAAAATAATTGATGAAGATAAAAAACAATCGCCAAGTCTTCGGACTCATAGGTGTTTCAGTTTTTCGTCTACAGAATAACGAATGGAAAGGATTCTGCTTGTTGTCGCTGGGGACTTTTGGGGATGGGGTAACTGTATTGTTCGTAACCCTTGCTTTCAGCGGCCTTGTCTCCTAGTCGAGTGGACTAGCCGCATTCCTACCGATCACGTGACCGTCCCTCACACAGCGACAGTGACTAAGAAGTTGCTAGCTAATTCCGTAAGACCGAGAGCGCGCCAGCCCCTAGAGTCAAGCCGCAAAACAACATATTTTGGTTTTTATTTTTTTGCCTTGTCATTTCAACTAATTAGTCGCTGAAACTTTACCGTAGCCAACATATAAGTTCAATACAACTGTGGAAAAAAAATCCGTCCAATTGGATTAAAACGAAGGGACGATAGTCGTAAATCTATTGTTTTTGGATGAGCGTAGCGAGCGAAGCGAAGATTTCATTTCACTACACTGGAGAAAAAAATCCGGAATGTTTTTTTTTTTTTTTTTTGTATTTTTGTCTGTCTGTTAACACGATTCCGGCTAAACCGATACTCCGATTGCGATGAAATTTTATGGAGGCCTTCGAAATCTCTGAACTAAGAACTGCCACGTTTTTGAGCGCAATCGAAAAATTATTTCTCATGAAAATCGCAATTTTACGATTTTTTCGATTTTTAAAAAATTTCTTCGACTTATAACTCCTACATGCTTTATCCGATTGTAATGATTTTTTCACAGAACCTTAATTTTTAAAATTAATATATTCGTGTAAAATTTGTGCGCAATCGAATAATTATTTCTTATGAAAATTTCAATATTACGATTTTTTCCTTTTTTAAAATTACGATTTATTAAAAAAAAATAAGTTAATTTTTTATTTAATTTGATTTAATTAAAAAAAATTTCAACAAAGTTCTGATTTTTTCACAGAACAACAAAAAATCCGCAAAACACATGGCAGCTCAATTCACCAATTACGCTCATCCAACAACGCGGCGGGACTTAAGCGTTTTCCTAGTCATAATACACATTGGTGATTTCTATAAAATTTACAAACAAAACTATTAAAGATAGAAAAATAATATTGTAACTAGCTAATAGATAATAAAATTATCTTGGATTTGACATATTTCAATCACATACACAATGGCGTCTAATCGCCAATAAAAATGAGAATGTGCACAAATCCAAGTCACTTATTTTGCGTAGACACACACCCTTAAAGAGTCCTGTGACCAAACTAGAACTTACACAGGGCGGTGACCAAACATCGATCGTTCTGCACTCTGGTGGGCAATCTGTCACCCTCCACAACAATAATACACTGCCGTCAAAATGTTGTAATTAAACCTATTTTATCAACGGTCAGACAACTGTGACCAAAACCCGATCGCTCTGCGCTTTGGTGGGAGATTAGTTCGACCAGCGATGCTTAAGAAGAGAAGATTCAATTTGATTATTCAAAGGAAAAAGATAGACTTTTTTGTGTCTTTCTTAGTTCTCTACGTCCAAACGGTGGCTCGAATTCTACATTATGAGAGATCTTAAAAATAGTACCGACACTTTTTTCGGAAGATTTTATCACTTGGAAATCTCACATCCACGATTTTTCTTTACTCTCGATCTATTAGATTCATAGATGCACTCCTATCTTAATGAATGAGTTGCATACGCATTGCTTATTGTAGAATAAGCTTTTACTTTTGTAGCTTTATTTAAAAAAAAGGCATCGGCTTTAATTCTGGTGACAAATCTCACATAGCCAACGGACGGGAGGCGATCCAAATTCCACAAGTTTGTTCAGGGACGCAATATATTTATGGAGTTAAAGAATAGCATTATGACTTTTTCAATATAGTTTAGTTGAAAATTTGTTTTGTGTTCTTACCAGCTTGACAAACCTAAAGTTAATAGCCTAAATACTAAATATATCCTTTATAATAAATAGTAGTTGCTGTAACGCCTGCTACTAGGGCAAGTCTGAATAACTTTGTTTGTGTTGGTACTCTTTTACAGGACGCCGATGAATCGGACCTCACAACGTCTCAAAATCTACTGCGTTGCCGCTGTTATCTTGGTGTATGGGGGCGTGTCGCTGTTCAAGTGGTATACGGGGTTCGCAAGCGCTGGAACGGTAAGAAGTGGCAACGTTGCAATATCGCTGCGTTGCCGCTGTTATCTTGTTGTATGGAGGCGTGTCGCTGTTCAAGTGGTATACAGGATTAGCAAGCGCTGGAACGGTAAGAAGTGGCAACGTTGCAATATCGCTGCGTTGCCGTTCTATTGCGAATATAATAACTTGATTTGCAGAACTAACTTTAAAGCATGGGTTGATATTAAAAACCTGGTCTGATCAGCGAGTGTAGATCGCCAGTGGGCATTAACCAGGATATTGTCAGGTGTATTGGGGCGTATCGTTGTCCATGCACTACAGGTTATGCGTTAGTGCTGGCATTTCAGACGAAAATTCAATCATCGTCCACAAGGGAATGTGACTATTTTTTCTGACCCGAGAATTCCTCAGTCAAAAGTCAAATCCAATATAATTATAACAATAGATATCCCCTTGTAACCAATACTAATTAAAAAATGTATCATCCACATTATTTCGGTTTATTTCCACTTTGCCATTACCTCACCTCACACATTATTCAATCCGATATAATAGACACAATGCCTAACAGTTGTTCTCTCTGGGTTAATCATAATATTATTCAAAACATAACGATTTTTATTTCATTTGTAGACTGTCGCAAGAGCTGACTTTCAAGCTACAAGCTAGGTTTATGGTGCCTGGATGGGGGCAGTAACGACAAAGTGACTTGCAAAAATGGAAAAGTTCTTGAGTGATGATTATGAACTTCAACTCAACCTCCCTTATCAGAGCCACGTACGCAAGTACAACCATCTTATCGATCTGCAGCCGTCCACTGGCACATTCGATTAGGGTGCTGGTCCGAATCGTATGGTCATCTATTGCCACTCATCGTCTCGATTAGTTTTAGTGCATTAATATAGATGTAAGAAACAAAAAATCTCAAAAAATCTGATATCTTGATTCCGTCTTCTTCCAGTTCCTCCAGTACTACCTGTGGAGTCTGAGTCCCGTCTCGACTTTTCTAAGTGAGCGCATTCTCAACCAAAAAGTTCTATTTTTGGATGAGCAAAGCAAAGCCTTCAATTTCCCTTACCCCGACAAAAATAGCTTGGGTGTTTTTCTTTTGTTTCCTGTTTGTTCGTTCTCTTACCGGCATATGTGATCTTGATGAAAATTGAAGGGGACCTTCGAAATCTCTAAACTAAGATCTGCCAAGTTTTAGGTACAATCGAAGAAATATTTCTCATTATCGTTCTTCGATTTATAATGCGAAATTTTTGTGATATATTTGGGCCAATTCTGACTAATCGGTTGAGGTTCAACGTTCATATTTTCCATGAACATTAAGGAAATGGTGATGTAGTGGCTTTTGAAAGAAAAAGCTGAAAAAGTTAGCCAGAATTTATAATAATAAAAGTTTTAATATGAGTCTTTTACAAGTATGTATTATTACAAATAACTATAGAAACTTAACAATAACCACATACAATGCGTGCAATAAGCAAGTTTTTGGGCCTTGAGATATTTACATTCTATTGTTTATTGGTATAACCATAGCAATTAATACAACTTGATAGAAATTATCCTAATTAAACAAAAGTAATTTTGCAATGAAACTTGAAAAAGTAATAATATGATCCCACGCATACAAAAAACTTAGTAATATTGAAAATCAATAATCAACCAAATGGTTCATCCATCAATGCATCTGGAAAAAGCGTTCGAGAAGCGTCCTACTAAAAATCCATCAAATGATACAAGCAATCTAGTTGATCCTCGTGCTGTTGCATTGTGTCGATTATAATGATGATCCGATTCATGTTGTTTCGATTGCAGGTTCAATCCTCAACAGTCACCCCGCCAACTTCTACCACTTCGAGCCACTACGGTACTACGCGGGCAAACAGATACGCAGCGCGATAGATGCTAGGCTGGCCACCCAGGACCTGAAAGTACTTCTCACCTGTGACTACTCACAGCTAAGTACTACAGTCAGTCTTATTCTTTTTGTTGTAATAAGGCATGCTTTTATGCAGTTTATTGTGATATTGTTCTATTTTGCGTTCAGTACGGGTATCTAGATCAAAGCACTAAAATTATTTCTGAACATAATGAATGATTAGTGTTGCAAGCTTTTATTTTTGTAAGCTCATTTTTATTTGTTTTCCCACTTAGCATTTTTTTCACTACCATAATAATAAATAATCATTTTATCGTGAATAAATGTTTTTGAAAAGTTGTTACCCACTAAGCATAAGATAAAATTAAGAACTACAACTCCCTAGAAATAGATGTTCCCCATAGATAATTAAGCTCCTTATCGCCTGCTTCAATGGTGCAACTCTGTTCCTTCTTTAATTTCTACCACTTACTTCTTTGTCTCTTTTGTTCGATTCTTTTCACATTTCTACCGATATTTATCTACCTGCTTCTTTTTTAGCTTGCTTTCTGATATCCCGATTTTTGTTTGTTTGTTTCTTACCTTCTTCATGTTTAGAGCTTCATCGGTTCTTCTTTAAAACTACATCTTTTTCTACCATACATTCGTAAATCTTCTAGAATAATTTCAGGGATTTGACTCTGGCGTAAAGTTGGTAGAGCATGGACACCTAAAGCTAGCTTTTATTTGAACACTTCATAGTTCATAAAGTCGTTTTGATGGATGGGTGCTTTTGGGGCAGGAATAGTTTAGATGTGACTGTCATCCTGTCCTTCGGGCTTCTACCTAGAGCTTGGTACACGAGTAGTGTAGATGTGCCTGTCATCCTGTATTCCAGGCTTCTACCTAGAGCACGCCAGAAAGGACGTGCGGTTCGTCTCCCTCAATACGCGCCTGTGGGAACAATGTTACCGCCACCCTCACCTCTGTTGGAAGCCAGAGTTCATCACTGCCTTCTGTCGTCTCTTCGCTTTCCACAGCCTGAAGACTGTTCGACTTCGACTCCGGTTCGCTGAGAAGTTGCTGAGCGATCCAAGGTCTGTCTGTAGTACTGAAGGTACCAAACCCAAGTCAGTCCGCTTCCTCTTCCCCCGTCTGAGCCTGGGAAAGAATTTTCCCCAGAGCCATGGCTCTGGTAATCGTAAAAAGAGGAAAACAGAAAAAGTGCATCTCGCAAATGTCAACTAGAATATACAGGAGAAATACTCTCCCAAACTAGAGGCGAGCTCTAACCAGCGTCTTGAGGAACTCTTTCCTTTCCCTCCCTTTGCCCGGGGCTGGTGCTGACGAGCTTAAGATTTCCCACGCTGCAACCCCTAGAGGTGCATTATGACCTAACGGTTGACGCGCCTTTTACCTTAATAAACAATAACAACAACAATCCTGTTTACATGCACAAATCATTGAGTGGATACTGAATACTCTGCAGTGTACCAGATACCAGTTAGTCTAGTCTGAGTTGGCCACAGCCAACGATGAAACTTAAATTATACATAAATTCGTGGTTAAGAGTCCACCCACTTTGTCACAGAACGGTTTCACATTGGGGAACTTACAACTTAAAGCAAACCAATCCAAGAAGGTCAGCACGACACCGTAGTTAAGCAAATAATGGCCAACCAGAGAACTGTTTAAAATACAAAAAAGCGACCAAATGGTTGAGCTCGACAGATCTGGAAATGATGCCAGCATCAACAAGGTTAATTCGGAACAAGTGAATACAATTTATTGTCATATGTTGCAACTACGTATATAAACTTACTGTAATAACACGTTAAACCCAAGTATTGAAAGATCCAAAATCATATCCAAGTTAAATCTTCTGCCTGGAACAGGATTCGATGCTGCATTGGAATAAAGGTCTCAAGGATCATTTTGTAACAATTTAGGCTCTCGACCAATTAGCCATGCAAATAGAACACATGGCAGATAACAATCGTGTAACTCTGTCGCATCTTTTCACTTCCAGCCTGAACGTGAGAGTGATCTACCTTGTTCGAGATCCAAGGGGGACGCTTCGCTCAAGGAACAACCTGGTGAACTGGTGCGGGCGTAACCCGGACTGTATAGACCCAGCCAGGCTGTGTCTTGACCTTGATTCAGACTTCAATTCTGCAGTCAACCTAGCTGTCAGGTACCCCAACACTTTTAGGTGAGTGTGGAGTCTCTACCCTTGGAACCTATCATCTGTGTTATTGATGAATTCAGGAAATTACCATTTAACCATTCAACTTATAACGATTTGACCGAATTAAATGCTCATTCTTGTTGATTAAATCATAGAACAAAAATGTTCTTCAAAATATCTAGGTATAATAATTATGCCTTCTCATCTCAATTCTCAATTATCTCAATTATTGAGATAAATAAATTGCCGAAGTTAACAAAAATCGAGTTGTTGTAGCCGTGGTGGAGTACGTGTATGTATATCCAACAACCAAATGGAGGAAAGGGTCACATAAAAATGGGACGGGGAAAGTTTTCCCCACTTCCTACAAGGCTGATTCCTCTACAGCCTTGTATATCACCTCTCTCCTCGTCCACAGGGCTGTGCGCTACGAAGACCTGGCCGTGGACCCCCACAATGTTTCCCGCGACTTATTCACCTTCCTCGGTCTTCACTTCCACGAGAAGGTGCAAGACTTCCTTCACACCCACACGACAGAGGACCGGCCGGGCGGTTCCCTGACCACCTACCGCGACTCCAAGGCCACCCCCTTCACCTGGCAGCGAGAGATGTCCTTCAGGAAGGTGGAGGCCATACAAGCGGTGTGCACACCGGCGCTAGACCACTGGGGGTATCGTCTCGCTCATAACATGACGCATCAGAAGGGGTTCAGTCCTGTTGGTCAGCTCAGGCTCAAGCTACTTCCACGAGGTTGAGCCTACTTTGAAGGCGTGGGAAGATCTGAGCTAAAGCGGGCATCAACCTAAGAGTACTGCAGGTGTACGGAACATCTTCACCTCTTTACCAACTTAGTGTGTTGGAGGTAGATCATATTTATTTACTAGTGTCTCGATCCTTATTTTTGACAAGCTCTCAAACTCTCAATTACATAATAAATTACGATTGTCCTCTGTGGCACATGCGATTAGAGCACAGGCCCTAAGCGCATGGGTTCGAATCCTGTATAAGGCATGTTTTTTTTTGTAATTGTCCTTCATCCTCATCTATCACCGCTCATCGTCTCGAATGGCAATATTGTAATAATAGAGATGTAATCAACAAAACTCACTCACACAATAAAATTAAAAAGATAATTAAGTTTCGTGTGATCTAGTAAAATGTTTACTTTGAACTTTAAATGCTCTAAAGTGGATTTGTGAATAGTTTTCCTCTATTCAAGCGAAATTAATTTCATTTGAGGTTTTAGAGCTCATCAAGAGAAGGGTCGAAGTATCCTACTATGTTCATATAAGCGCACCCCGTCCGTACGAGGAAGGTGGTAGTGGTGGTAAAGAGGAGAGGAAATTCCGTTCACCTGCCGATCGGTGGTCACTCCGTCAGTGTCGTTGACGTCCACTGTAGCGGAAGTCTAACCGTATTGAAACAATTAGGTTAGATTACTTGAAGAACAATCTTGTTGTTCTTGACAAATAACTATTGTTCTAAAAACAACTAAAACGTTTTCCACGTGTCCATTGTAATAAAACATGTCAACCGCCATTGATAAACGCAGTTATTTTAACTTTTTCTTACATTTGGGCAAATATGAGGTAATCGTATAACCTTCACAAGGACAGGTGTTTACAGATATTTCCCTGCAAAACCTTGTAAATCCTCTATTATATTGTCCTCAAGTTAACCGGGCACATCTGTCAAACCAATCATATGACCAAGCTGGCTTGGCCAGATGGCCTGATTAACTCAGGGGGTGTTTGCAGATCACAACCTGAAAACGAATTGCTGAAGATATATTGTTCTTTAAAACCATTGAATGGTGCAGTTAATTTTATTTACGTTAAACATGGAATTAGTAGAGTAATTTGGGGCTACTAACAACGATTCACAAAATAGATTCACACACGTGCCGTTCTATCAAGAAGCGTACTGTCAGTACGTTTAAATAAATTTATATTTGTATTTTTTTTTGCAATGAAATAGGCCTAAAGTCATAAACTATGGTGTATTGCATACAAGTTTTTTAAGTTTAAGCCCGCTTTATTCCAATGACGGGGCAAGCTTTTTACGAATTATTGCTATGAATCAATCTTGTAAAGATCCTATGTGCACCACTTTTCTCTCAGTCCATCTATCCGGGCGTTTCTCACGAGTCACGACTCACTATAAAAGCCAAACATGACATTCGATTCACATTCGTTTTCAAACAATTATTAAGTAAATTGAAGTAATAATGCCACCCTAAGGAATTGTATTTGATAAAATTTAAGTGGGAAGAGGTGGAGGCTAGAAAATTTCAGGAAATAATATTCAAGGCATTGGTTATACAATAAACCAAACAACATATTTAAGTAATTAGGATATTGTCTTAAACTAATTATTAAAATATAATATTGTGTATGTGGCCTTATTAAAAGTTTGTGTTGATAATAAGGCCATTTTATATTTTATATGTTAACAATGATAAAAAATCCATTTCCAACCTATTTGTAGCATATTTGTTGCCTACCAGTATGTGTATTAGACCCAGGCCCCTATTCTGACAGGTGCCTACCTATTAGTATGTCTACTAGGTAGTCCTAGGCCCCTATTCTGACAGGTGCCTGCAATTAGTAGGCCTAAGTCCACTTAGGCCAACTCTGACAGGAGCCTTAAAGTTATGAATGTGCAACAATGCTTAGGTTTTTATAATCAGCTAGGTCTGGGGTCCATGCAAACTCTTATGGATCCATTTGGTTTGGAGACAATAACTACTGGATGAACCCAATCAGTCGGTTCATTTTCTTTTACAATAATATTGCTTTTTACCATTTTATCTAGCGCATTTTTAAGTTTTGACTTAAGAGATATTGGAATTTTCCTTGCTGCATAAACCTGTGGCTGTGCATTTTTGTCTAGTTGTATGTTATGTTCTTTTGACAGTTTGCCTATTCCCTTAAAAACATCATCATATTCTGAAATGATGTTGGCTGCAGATGATTCTGTTGTAGGTGTACTAATATTTGTTGCATTTAATCTTTGGAGTAAACCTAATTCTTCACAGGCTCGCTTTCCAAGAATAGGCGGGTAAGTAGGTCCGGTTATGTAGAACTCGTATGTTTTAGATACTTGGTTTACTTTGCAATCTAGCATACATTTACCATTTATTTGAATACTGTGACCTGTGTATGCAGTTATCTAAGCCTTAGTTTCTAGCAATCTGGGCTTTCTACTTAGTGTGTTATAAATGTCTTGTGAAATTACATTCACTTGTGATCCTGTATCTAATTTAAAAGCTACTTAGTGCCGTTGATCACAATATTCTCGATCCATTCAGTCTCGTTAGATTGCAATGAATCAACTAACAAGCCTAGGCTTTCTACTAAAAAGTCCTCGTCAGATTCTGCTTCTGTTTTGTTAGCTTCTACAGAGTGAAGTTGCTTGTTTGTAGCATTGCATACATTTGCAAAGTGGTTTGACCTACCACATTTGTTACATGTGCGTCCATAGACTGGACACTCGCGATACTTGTGATGTTACGATACACGTACTAGTTACGGCATCACATGTAATCCACAGCTGCTAATAAAATACAAATACAAATACAAATACTATATCCACAACGTGAACAAGCTCTGTTCTGCAGCTGACCATCTGTTTTATTGTTATCCTGTTGAGCTTGTTCATTCTGCTTAAATCTAGGCCTAGGTCTAGGGCAAGGCTTTGATGAATGAGAGGGTTTTTGTACGGCCATAACTGAAGGCCTACAACTTTCTGTTCCAGACATGATTTTGACCTGTTTCTTAGAATTTTCGTTGGCTCTAAGTAAATTTTATCGCCTTATCTAATGACATGTTATGTTCTTTTAGCAGTCGTTCCCTCATGCCTACATCTAGAATACCCCCTATCAGCCTATCCTTAAGAAGAGAATCTGTTAGTTCTCCGAATTCACAGTCTTTTTTTATTACGCAGCATGAGAACATATTGGTCTACGGTCTGGTTCTCTTGTTGCTGCTCAGAAAAAAACAACCATCTAATATACGTGGTGTTTTTGAAGGATATGTAATATGTAGAAAAGGCGTCTAAAATTACCTTGGGAAGTCTGGATGTATCCTCTGGTAGATTTAGTGTATTATATACGGCAAGCCCTTCATCTCCCAAACAATGGAGCAAATCCGAAATCTGTTTCTTGGGCGGCTTTGTGTCAATATCGGCGACATCATAATATATTATTCATACCGCTGACGCCACCAAAGCCAATTTTCTGCGGGATTCTCGCCCGGCGAGAAAGCCTCAGGTTGTTTATAACTACCTGTCATGATTATGGGCCTAGCGCATAGGTCCTTGAAGTTCTGACACCATTATGAATGTGCAACAATGCTTAGGTTTTTATAATCAGCTTTATTGATAAGTGCACATGAAGATACAAACAGTCCTAGTGACAGTAATTACTTGAAAACAATCACGAAGTCGTCGGCCATACTGACTAGGCCTAAAAACGTCACGTGATGCGCCGCTCTAGTGGCAGACGACCGTATTAGCGTGCGCGCCTAATACAAGCATGTGACAAAAAGTAGGCCTCGGACTACTCTGACAACAACGGGCATAAAAGTAGGCCTAGGGTTTACTCAATCAATGAGCATCCAAGTAAGTCGACAGTATTGTTGATCTTCATTGTGAGGTTATGTCAGTGGCCTTTTTACTCAAACAGCACGTTTGTGATAATCTTAAGTCATATTTCAGTTCAAAATGAGTTTTTTCGAAAATTCTTTCTATCATATAATACTAGAATAACTAAGCTTCAATATATGTACAAAAAAATATCCATCACTATTCATGTACGTAATAAGATTTTTTTCTTACCTTCCGTTTCTTGTAAAACACCGCCTGAGAAATGCGGATGACAAACAAACAGCTGTAAAACTGTTCTATCAGCCCTATAATTCCATGTAGTTTTTCACCGGTGTGGTCAGATGGCGTAGCTATACACTCTAGAAGTGGAATCGTCAAAAGATATTCACTAGCAACGAAGATACAGGCGAGCGGCCTTATAAGTCGGGTGTCCTTATTACTCCGACCTACCTCTAAACATTTTGGTGACCCTTTGGCCCTTGGATCAAGAGGGCGGCACGAGCACCAGCCAAATGGGAGATTCTATCAACCCGGCACCTCCACCAACAAAGAGAGCACAACGCTATGACAAAACGTTGTATCATTATGTGTGGATCCTTCCTTGAAAATCTTCTAATTAATTATGAAACAGAAAACTGCCAAAGGCAATAATCTCTAACGAAACGTTAATAAATTATGTGAAATTAAAATTAAAAACCTAATCAACAATCAATAGTTCTACTTTTAAATATGTGCGCCCACCTGTTGTATACAAAACCTTTCCAATCTACCATCCCTTCATCCCTTACAGAGAATAGGTAAGATTCTCATTGTAAGACACGTGACTTTTTTCAGTCATACACGTTTTAATTTTACTTTCAATGTTGACATGCCTATTATTAATCATATTGTATAATTTGCTGTTTAATATTATTTAAAGGACGTGGATAGCTGAAAACCCACACAGTACATTTGGATTTGTGTGTGGGAAAGAAGGAATTCACAGAATATAGGCAATTTCAAGTTACAGCTGGTGTCAATATCCCTGTTACAAAGATCATTCATAGAAGAATTTTTAGCGTTGATCAGGTACAAATATTTAATGAACGTTTATGTGATATAAATTGGGACCCAATAATGGTAACTGGTAACGCTAATAA
Organism: Sweltsa coloradensis; assembly: GCA_024449915.1. NCBI lineage: Eukaryota > Metazoa > Arthropoda > Insecta > Plecoptera > Chloroperlidae > Sweltsa > Sweltsa coloradensis. Next base: position 381,236 of record JAMZAV010000643.1, read on the forward strand.
AAGCTTTGAAATATTCAATGACATGTTTCTAAGGATTTTTAATACAACATTTCCAATTAAACACCAAAACATTAACCTTGCTAACACTAACAATAAATGGATTACTTCTGGTATTAAAACTTCTAGGTTAAATTTGAAATGTTTATTTATTCTTAAATGTTATTATCAAGATCCATTTATTGTGCAGTATTATATTAAGTACAAAAAGTGCTATATGAAAACCATAAGACATGCAAAAAAGTTGCACATAAGTGAAAAAATCAGGAAAAGTGATAATAAATCTAAAGCCATTTGGGGCATAGTTAATGAACAAATAAATAAAACCCAACCAATAAAAAATAATTTATCTATAAAATCACCAGAAGGGCTCATTATAGATGATCAGCAAATCATTGCTAACAAATTCAACTTATATTTTACTGAAATTGCCTCTAATTTGACCAAGAATATTAAAAGTGATGAATGTGTAGTTATGGAATATTTAAGTAACGTAAAAATTGACAATGCCAATTCATTTTACTTCTTTCCTGTAAACTCTAGTGATATTATTGAAGTAGTAAATTCATTAAAGAAAAAACATTCGAGTGGTGTTGATGGTATACCAGTTTCGCTTCTAAAACAGTGCATTAGATTCATAGCTGAACCACTTAGTTATATTATTAATGAATGCTTATCTCAAGGGGTTTTCCGGAAAAAACTAAAGTAGCTAAAGTCATTCCTATTTTTAAGAAAGGGATAGACAGGCATTAGATAACTACCGTCCAATATCAATTTTACCAGCTTTCTCAAAAATCCTGGAAAGAGTTATGTATAGCAAATATAACCTCGTATCTAGATAAGTATAATATAATATCTGATCACCAAAATGGTTTTCGTAAAAATCGCTCAACAAAACTTAGCATACATAACTTTTGTTCAAATGATTACTGAAGCATTTGAGCAAAATCAAAATCCACTTGGAATATTTTGTGATCTTTCAAAAGCTTTTGACTGTGTTGACCATAAAATTTTGCTGAATAAATTGTCTTATTATGGCTTCCGTGGTACAGCACTGAAACTAATAGAATCGTATTTTGACAACCGCTTTCAAATCACAGAAACTACCAGTGATATTGGACTAAATGAAGAAGTATACATTTCTAACCCTAGTAAAATTGTATGTGGAGTGCCCCAAGGCTCCATTCTTGGCCCTCTGTTCTTCATTATTTACTCAAATGATTTTTGTTTTGTCGTTGATGATTCGGAACTCTTTGCTGATGATGGCAGCTTGCTTGTTAAAGGCTCATCAAGTGTTGTACTTAAAACTAATGCAGAAAATAAAACAGCTAAAGCAAGTGACTGGTATCAAAACAATAAATTAGTATTTAATTCTAGCAAAACTAACTTTATTCAGTTTCATTCATCACAAAAACGTAAACATCTAGATAAAATCGATTCTATTACAAATGTAGTGGATGGATTAATTATTTTGCCTGTATCGCATTTAAAGTCTCTAGCATAATTTTAGATGAAAATCTTATTTTTTATTATTTTTTATTATTATTATATATAATTGTTTTATTATAATAATTATTATTATGATATTGTTATTGTGTAAATCGGGCGACACAATCTTCACTGATGTCTTGGTTTAACATTTACTTGTATACCTGTACTTGTATAATTGTTTAACTTGTCTGAATAAAAATTGAATTGAATTGAATTGATTGAATGAATGATGCCCCCCCCCCCCACTTCCACTCCCACTCCCACCATATAATTAAGAACTGACTTGCAGAGTGTATGTGTGATTTATAGTGAGCCTAACCTTACAGACTTAAAAGGAAAAGTAGTAAAAGTAGTATCTAAAAGAAGTGCCAAGCCAATATCCTACTATAAATATCTTCCACCTCGGGATGTGCCCCAGCAGCTGCATTCAAGGCGATCTTGGCGTATTGGATTTGCAACTATTCGTCTAGGCCCAGATAATTGTTTTTGTACGTAATGACTCGCGCAAATTCAATGCGCCAAGCCCATCTTTAATAGTCAGGGGCACTGCACTTTGATGCCCACGAATATGAAACTACAGCCTATAGATACTAGTATAACCTTCACCCGCTACAGCTTATCCGAATTCTTCCTCCCTAGTTTCGCATTGAAAAAAAGTAAAATCATTTCGCCTGTTGACGAGTGCCAAGCCAACCATTTTCGTGGTAAAACAAGGTAAAAATTTTAAACTCAAAATCATAAAAAATACTCGGCCAGTGAAATTGGTTCAAAATGAGAACTTTAAAAAGTTAATGGCCAAGTAATTTTTTTTATGATTTGAGTTAAAAATTTTTACTTTTTACCACGAATGGTTTGCTTGGCGCTCGTCAACAGGCGAAATGATCCTTACTTCTTTTCAATTCGAATCTAGGGAGGAAGAATGAAAACGATTGGCTCAAATTCTATATCTCACACAACATTCACAGCCAAAGACTTTTAAAGGAGAGCTTGGCTGCCTTTTTTTTTTTTTTTTTTTTACAAATTTTTGTATTTGGGTACAACTGTATCACACACGAGTAGCCCTGTGCTCCCTCAACCATGACGGTTCTTGCACAGACAAAACACAGCCTAGTTAATTGTTTCCGTGAAGTTGTGTTGAAACTTCTGTTTATACTAGGAAAACGCTAAAGAACCGTCGAGTTGTTGAGCGAGCACCGGTACGTGCAACACGACCCGAGTATGACATTCCCATAATGATACATACCAAAAAGTATTTAAGGTCTTGGCCGATTAAGAGCCTAATGCATAGACAGGTTTCAGGCGCGCGGCAAGGGTTAAAAATCAAATAACAAGCTCTAAAAATTATGATAAAAAATTATGGAAAAATTCAACTATACTAAAAATAAATTTTAAAAACATCGCATTTGTCTTTTTTTTCTTTGGTCTTTTTATTCCCTTGGGAAAAAAAATGATAACTTGGGTACTTGATGATGCATTTTTACTGCATTGAAAAAAAGTTAACCCCTGTTTTAAATGACACGACGTTTTAATTTTACTTTTTTCAAACACTTTTGGTAAAAAGTTAAATCTTTTTTGACCAAAATTTTATGGTATAATCTTTAAATTTTAAATCAGTAAAAGCTACAAAAAAAGGCAGGGAATTTGCGCCAAAAAATGGGGATTGATGGGCCTCCCCGGATTTCCCGGCCCTTTGCGTTAGGATCGAAATGAACGAAAGACGAAAAGGGCAGCTCAGGCTATACGAACCCCTCGCCCAAAAAAATACGAAAACAGAGGGACGACATTTTTAAATTTTTGGGTCTATGCGAAAAACCCGGAAAATTTGCTTACGCTCATAAAAAAAAAGGAAAAAGAAACCACCCCGGGGCCCTTTGGGGCCCCCGACGATAAATTATTTATAATAAACAGTTAAGCTTAAATTACCTTGGGGGCCTACCTATGACTGGGAAATATAAATTTTAAAAAACCAAGTTTGACAACTCCAAAGCCTCTCCTACCCAGCCCTAGCGCCGACCTTTGTTCTGACACTCCCGCCAAAAAAACCTTTTTTGATTACAAAAAGCCTAATGTGTTAAACAAAGTGGGGATGAAAAGCCCCCTAGGCTAAAAAAAAATTTTAGGGGAAAACAATACCTTTTTTTTTTGTTCAATGTTTTGTCTTAAATAAAATGTTAAACAAAAGGCAGTCCCAAAATTTTTTCAGTGTTCATTGATGTTTTTCTGTTTTAGATGGCGGGGGAAAAGGGCAGGGGGAAAGGTGGAAAATATAAATTTGTTGTTTTTTGTTGCTGCTTGGAAAATTTTTTATTTTATTTAATTTGAGGGGCTACAAAGGAACCCCGGTTATTTTTTGGGAACGGGGCCAGATGTGCAAATGTAACTATGTAGTGATGTATGTCCCCGTAATTTGTAATGTAAAAGTGTTTTGAAAAACCACGTTCAAATCTTTTTAAAGATCACTCTTTTTCCAAAAATCCGAATTTGTTTTGGAAAGGGTTTTTGTTTTTAAAAAATGTCTCAGTTTTTCACAAGTTTTATTTTTTTTGGGGTAATTCTGGGTGTGCGCCCCCACCCTTTTCCCCCGCGCTGCAGTCGTTGACCTTTGTAGTCCTCACAAGGTCAATTTTTCTTTTGGGGAGACGATGATTACTGATTTTATAAATTCAACATTGTGGTATTCTTACCCATGCATGATCAATACTGGGCATCCCTTTTTTCCAGATAAAGAGTGGGCGATTTTATTTTTTAAATTTTGGGTTTAAACCAATACTTTTGACCCATTTTTTTGAAATTTTTTTCCCCTTTTGGGTTGGCAAAATGGCTATCAATCAACAAAAATGTTTCACTTTTTAGAGTAAAATTTCATTACCAAATGCTATGCTTCTCTAAACTTTAAAAACAAAAAGTAGGGGGGGAAGGGGGGAATGTAATACAAAAACACCTGGTTGTAAATGTAGTGACAGCTAGCAGTGTATGTAAGCTACTTTTAAAAACATTTTTTAAAAAATTCTTGCATAGGGTTTGGTTTTTGCTCAATCGCTCGGGAGCGTCACATCATTTTTTGGATGACAAAGCAAAGATTTCAATTTCACTGCCCCCAAAAATATACCCTCGGTGTTTGTTATTTTGTTTTTTGTCTGTTTGTTAGCAAAAAAACCGGCAAAGGGCATAACCGATCTTGATAAAAAATTGGGAAGGGCTTGAAATCTCTAAATTAGAGGTGTATTTTTTTGGGGAAATTTGAAGAAATATTTCTTATGAATATCGTCTTTTTCCCATTTTTTTTTAATTTTTTGTGGATTTTTTTCCGTTTTTACTTTTTTGGTCCGATTCTGGCCCAAAAGGGGAGTGGGAAAACGTTTATATTTCACAGGGAAAATTAAGGTTTGTTAATGTAGTACCCTTTTGAAAGAAAAAATTTTTTAAAAAGGGATCCCGAATTCATAGAAAATAAAGGTTTAAAAGAGTTGTTTTTGGTTATAACAACAATTAAAAAAAGTAACAATAGAAACTTTACAAAAACCCCCTAAAAAGGCATTCAAAAGCACTTTTAAAAGGGGGAAAAATGCAAACAAAGCAAAAAAAAGCAAACCAAAAAAATTACAAAAAAGACAATTTCCCTCAACGCGGCGGGGGCTTTTTGCGGTTTTCCCATCTAATGATTTGGGGTTTAGTGCTGAAAACCACAAAAGTATTCAAAAAGTTTTTTTTAACACCAAAATTTTTTTCTCCGAAGCATGAAAAATTATTTTTTTTGTGGGCATTGTTTGGCCCCTTTTAATAGCACTGGGATAATTTGATCCCAATTTAAAATCATAAATGCAAAAAATTTTCAATTTAAATTTTACTTGGTAAAAAGTTTCGCAAACTAATTTTTAATAATATTGCCAAGGGGATTTTTTTTTTTTTTTTGGGGTTAAATTCCACCCTAAACCCAATCCCCCCGGGGAAAAATACCGTTTTTGGTAGTGAGCCGCCCCTAGACAAATTTAAATTTTTTCCGCCCCCCCCCCCCCCTACCACCACCCCAACCCAAACCCCACTAATAAAAAGGAAAAAAAAAAAAAATTTTTTAAATTTTATTTTGGGGTTCATTCTCAACAAAGGGGTTTTCTGCCCCCCCCAACCTGCCGTCCCCACACCACCCCGTTTAATTTTAAATTTATTTTTAAAAAAACCCCAAATTTTTGGGATGGACTGAAAATTATTAAAAAAAAATTTAAAAAATTTTCTTTTGGACCAAAACCCCATAATTTTTTTCAGATGGGGCAAAACTTTTAAAAAACAAGCCCCTGTGGTTCCCCATTAATTCCCATGCTTGACGAAACCGTCGCCACCGAAAATTTTTCTTTTTCACCCCTTTTAAAACCCAAAACACCCCCTTTAAAACTTAAAAATTAATTTACCCTTTTAAAAAAAACCCAAAACCCAAACCAAAAAATAAAAAATTTCATTGTTGAATTTGTTTTCCCCTTTCCACCCCCCCAAGGGGGGCCCCCCATGTTTCCCCCCTATTTGGGCCAGGTCAAAGGGCGCCCCCGAAGGCCCCAAAATTTTTTTGTCCAAAATTTTTTCCAAAAAAGCTTAAAAGAAATGTTAAAAAACCCCAAAAAAAGTTTTTTTTTAAACCAAAAAAATTAAAATAATTAAAAAATTTTTAATTTTTCTTTTGGGCCCCCCGGGGTGAAATTGGGCCCCTGGCCTCTCTTTCCCAAAGGGGGGATTCAAAAAGGAAAAATTCCCAAAACCCCCAAACCAAACGGGGAAAAAAGACGGAAAAAATTAATCCGGCCCTTTTTTAGGGCAGTTTTAATTGGGGAAATTTTTTTTAAACCCCCGGGGAGAAATTTCCACAACGGCCGGATTAAAAAAACGATTAAGAGGAAAAAAAAACCACCCTTCCCCCCCTTCCCCGGGCTTTTTTGGGTTCTGCCCCCCAAAAAGGGCCCCTTTTTCCTCCCCCCCCCCCTTAAGGCAAGGGGTGGTTTCCCCCAAAAGACCAAAAAGGTTTAACCCGCGGGGGCCCCCCTTTAACCTTTTTAAACCCCAAAAGGGGCCCCTTTAAAACTAAAGGGGTTCAATTTCCCCGGTTTAGGTTTTAAAAACTTTAAAAAAGGCCTAAAACAACCGGGAACCTAAAAGGGGAAGCGGAATGCGAGGGAAAGGGCCCTTTGCCATTGAGGTAAAATTTTCCCCCGGAAATGCTAAAAATTGTTTTTTCCCTCATAAAATTAAAAAAGTGAAAAAATAATAAAAGGGATGAGTAAAAAAGTAAAAAATGTTTTATAAAAAAAGGGACCCCCTCGCATTTTAAAAAAAGCGGGGGGGAAACCCTGAGCCAACACGACTACGGGGGCGGGCGGTCTCCAGTGAACTTTTTGGGGATGCAGCTAACTTTAGACGAGCGTTTTAAAAAATTTTTCATTGCAAATTTGGGCACTTCAATTTTGTTTTTTAAAACCTTCTGCCGATATTTCCCAAAAGGGAATTTACGTCTCCTAATGAGATGTAAAAATTTTTAATTGGAAAGAGCCCTAGCCCAGCGTAGCGGCGAAACGAAATTTCATTTTCACTACACTTTGGAAAAAAAAAAAACCAAAAAATTTTTTTCCTTTTTTTTTTTTTTTTTTTTCTATTTTTATTTTTGGGTTGGGTTTGCACGATTCCGGCTAAAAGATACCCCCCAATTGCAAAGAAATTTTCTGGAGACTTTCAAAACTTTTTAAATAAAAACTGCCCCCGTTTTTGAACGCCCCAAACGAGAAATTATTTCTTAGAAAACGAATTTTTCGATTTTTTTTGATTTTTTTAAATTACGATTAATTGTAAAAAATTTAAAAATTTTAAAATTAAAAAATTTTAAAAAAAACTTCAATTTAAGTTATTTTTTTTTTTCTCAGAAAAACAGAAAAAACCCCATAACACATGGCAGCTCAATGCCCGCCCCTTACCTCATCCAACAACGGGGTAGGCTTTAAACGTTTTCCTGAATTTTGGAATTTATTCGCATAAAAAATCATCCAACTCGCCACCCAAAAAAATATCTCGTGGTTTTTTAAACGTTTGGGTGGGTAATTTCGGGGAGCCCAGGGCCCTAGGGGAGAAGACGAACGGGATTTTACAGACTTACCCATAGCGGGCGATTTAGTTTAAAGGGAGTCACCCCAAAATTTGAAAGCGCTCGGCCCTGCTTTTTGACTTTTTAAGCTTTAAAAAATTTTAAATTAATAGAGAAGGAAAAATCAACCGCCATCTAGAGGGCCTTGACATCATTTCTTTGGGGGGAAAACCCATAAACTATTTTTAAATCTTTTTAAAAAATAATACACTGCTTTTCCCCGTAAATTTTTGATTAATTCTAGGGGGCAAATACATAAATTTAGAAATTTTCGTTTTTCCATGGGGAACGTTAAATTTTTTTTAAAAAAGTAATTACTATTTTACACCAATCTTAAGGGCTTCCCGATTTTGCTGAAAAATTTTTAAAATAGGTGAGAATGTTGTACTTTTTGACCCTTCAAAAATTTTATAAAAAGACCCGGGAAAAATTTTTATATTTTTTTTTAAATTTATTTTTTTTTTTTTTATAACCAACGATTGGATTTTGTTCAAAAACTATACAGCAACCCGCATAGGTGGTATGTACATGTTTTGCGAAATTTCAGGTCGATCAGAGAAACGGCGCAAACCTTTACCGAAGCAGTAACAGAAAAACAGACCATTCGAGCCATAAGAGTCAATGGAGACGCTCGCTCAATCACCTTGGTAACGATACTACGAAAACGCTCAGTTGGCCCGCGTTGTTGAGCGAGCCCCGGTACGTGCAACACGACCCGAGTACGACATTCCCATAATGTTACATACCAATAATTTTAAGGTCTTGACCGATTTAGCTGAAAATTTGTAAAATAGGAGAGAATGGATAAAATTCACCGCCATCTAGAGGACCTTGACATCATTTCTTTGGGAAAACTATTGAAACTCTTGAATACTTCTAGGTGGCAGTACATAGTGACCAGATGCTTGTGCGACTTTTTGTTGCCATGGTAACGTTACTTTTGTAAAAATGTAATTTCTATCTACATACTTATCATTATTATTATTATTATTTTTGTTTTATTGTTTGTTAAAATTGCAACAAGAAACGGCGTGGGACGCTAGCAAATATCTTGCTAAAACACTCAAAATCTGTGGAAATCTTGTGCCGCGAAAAGCCTTGATGAAGCACGTGAAACTAACTAATTTAGCACATGCATTTGGTTTCTCCATAAGTGCTCCCTGCACGGGGAAGGGGAAAGGGATCACTGAGCAGTCTTTGAGGGCGGGCGCAGGTCGTTCCATTGGTTAACTACCCGGAAAGAAAAAGCACGTCGGCGAGCAGTCCTTTGGCCGGAGGGGGTTGGAGGCGGGGTGCCTATTATCGTCGCCTCTCAACACGGGGCCCCTGGATGATGCGCGCGCACACGTAAAAAATCAGTGGCGCCACTGAGGCATCTTTTAAAAAACACCAGATCGGTGTACTGCAGGTGCAATGGTCATTGGGCATAACCTGATCTGGTCACAGGGTGGGGGGAGGTTACGGCCATGTATGAAATGCAGCGCCCTTCTCTGCACCCTCTCAAGCTTTGTAGTGTTCTCGATGGTAGTTGGGTGCCAGGCGGGAAGGCCGAAAGTCATGGAGGGCTTGACTAGCGACAGGTAGGCCATCCTCTTGACGCGGGGCGTGCAGCCGTGCAGGTTGCGGGCCGCGAAACCCAGCACCTGCAACGCCTTGGTGCGCACGATGTCCGGTGTGCACTTCCATCGGAGGTCGTTTGTGATGTGACGCCGAGGAGGCGCTGCTTGTCGACGTACTCGAGTGGGACACCATCGATGGTGTACATGAAGAAAAGTGGGGTGCGAGAGCGCGCGAAATGTCCATCATCTTGCACTTGAGGGCGTTGAGCGACATGCCATTTTCGTCGCACCAGATTGAATGCGTCTAGGTCTGCTTGGAGGGCGTCTGGCATCCTCTTGGGTGCCCACGATACAGTACAGGGTGACGTCATCAGCGTACTGGAGCATTTGGATCCTTGCCGAGGTAGGGAGGTCGGCTACGAAGACGTTAAATAGCAGGGGGCCGAGCACACTGCCCTGGATGACGCCCGAGGGCACGTCCCGGAATTCTGAGCGCTCGCCGTTGAATGGACGAACTGTGTGCGGCCGACCAGGAAACTCTCAAACCACCTAAGCAAATTGCCCTTAATTCCATAATGCTCGAGCTTGGATAGTAGACGCACGTTGTGGCACTTTATCGAACGCTTTAGACCAATCGAGAAGACACAGTGAATGTGAGCTCCGCTACGCTGTCCAATGCCGCCGTCCATGAGTCAATGGCGCCGGCGAGGGGGAGTGGTGCAAGAACGGCGCTGTCGAAAGCCGTGCTGCGCCGCAGGGATGACGTTTTGGCTCTCAAGGAACTCGCTCGTCCGGTCTCGCCCCAAAAACGTTCCATCGTCTTACCGACCGTGAGGTGATGCTGATTGGGCCTGTGTTCTTTATGTCTCTCTTGTCGCCGTCTTTGTAGATCGGTGCCACGGACGCCGTTTTCCTTCTGTTGGAATACCTGTTCAAGCGCCATGTTGAAAAGGGGGGCAAGTGAGTCGCTGAGAGCGTTCGCGGAGTTTTTAAGTAAAATTTGCGGGCACGCCGTCCGGGCCCGCTGGGGTGTATTCGCTTTAGTCCCCCGTAGAAGCTGTTTTATGTCACCGGGCAAGCAAGTCAGCTCGCTCATGGTGGGCTGTTCTGAAAGCTGGGTGGCGGCGCGTTTCCTGGTGGACGGGGAAAATGTTATCCGCCCGCGAGGAAATTGCTTTTGGAAAAGCCTCACTAAACAGGCTGCCAATCTTTTGGGGTCTGACACGGTTTTTCCCCCTACCTTGAAACTTGCAGCATCGTTCGGAATAGTTGCCTTGGGAAATTAAAGTAGCGCCAGAAGAAATTTCTGCTGTCTGCACCTCGCCCAAGTCCCCACATCCAGTTTTCCTTGGCCGTCCGAAGAGCCACCTGTGTCGATCTTCTGGCAGCAACATAGGCCTCTCTTGCGTCTCTCAATTTGGTTTCCCGCCATCGGGCAAACAGTCTGTCCCGGACGTCGATCATCTTTTAATGCTCTTGGCTTAGCCAAGGGTGGAGGTCGGACGGGTTGTTCCCCCCTACTCTCCTCTTTGGAAACGTGCTCATCTGCGGCACTCAAAGACGATACGCTTCCAGTTTTCCCAGGCTTCATTGACGTCTTCCAGCTGCAGCACCTCCGGCAGTCGTTCAGAAAGCATTTCGTTCAGGGCCTGCCAGTTTGCTTTAGTGAAATCAAAAACATCTCGGGCTGCACTCACAGGACGGATGGCAGTCAATGAGAGTGTGGCCAGGACAGCGTCATGGTCACTCACGCCAGGCACCACCTCCCCCGTTGACACGATGCGGGCGCATCGCAGAGCAGCAGGTCGATAGTCTTCTCACTCGATTGGGTGATTCGGGTTGGCTCAGTGACCAGTTAGAGAAAGCCAGTTCAGCGAAAGCAGATATAAATCATTGGAGGTTCTGTTTGCGCCTTCGGTGGGTCCGAACGCCCGCATATGTTGAGATTAAATCGCCAAGCAAGAGGCAGCCATCGAAACTTGGCTGCACAGCAGCAACTAAGTCCAGGGAGTGCAGAAAGTCGGCGTTTTGGGCTGCATCTGAACATGGCGGACGGTATGCGACCCCGAGAAGTCGCAGGTTGCCGATTTTATTTCCGCCCCGGGCAATTCAGCCCGGCTTTCGAGGTGACGGGCGCTTTGGCTGCAGGTGCGGTTCGAATCGCTAGAAGACGCCGCCACCGCGGGGCCGGCCGTGTCTGTCCTTCCGCAGGACGACGTAGTCTCTTGGAAGGAACTCGTGGTTTTTGACGTCCGGAGTCAACCAAGTCTCATTCACCGCACAAAATATCAGCCGAGTGGGACAGCAGAAAAAACATCGATGTCTGCAGCTCGTTTACGGTTCTTTAAAAAACGGGCATTAAAACAGATTAGCGTGACAGCATTTTGTTTGCTGAGCGTCTCCGCGGTGGTTTCCGAGGGGGGCTTTGTGTCACTTCCGGAAGGCTCCAGAAAGAGTCATTCAGTCGGGGAGGCTGCACGTCCAGCATTTGAAATTGTTATTTTTGCGGAAAAAATTTACCTCTTTATCACTCCAACTGTTATTCTTCATGAAAGGGAGGTCCCCGTGTAGAGCCGACCGTACCCCGCGCAGATTATCTTAACACCATTTTTCCTGCCAACTTTGTCACACAACAAGCATGTTGTTTGCAATATGGCGGGGGGCTCCCCGCGGCATTAAAAAGAAGAAGAATGAAGCAACCAATAATGTACTTTACTCCCATGTAGAGCCTTTTTCCGAGTTTCATACTTTGCTTCTTATACACACGAAATGGTCGAAATGTCAACATACTATCAGTTTGAAGGTAGTGGCAACCAATTTTTGATTTTTTTTTACGCAAACAAATCAGAGACATGAAAAGCAAAACTTTAACTTAAAATGTTACAAAAATACCAAAAATAAAACTTCAATAACAATTGTACTACACACCTAAAATGAAGAACAGGTTACGAAAAACCATATACTAAAAAATCTGTATAAAAATGGATAAAAATTCCATTTTACTGCATCTTCTCCATAAGAGGCAAGACTATTCCACTGCCTGTGTGAATCTAAAAAGTGAAAAACCTCGGATCAAAATAAAATTAAATATTCGTGACCGGACGGACATTCTAAATGATTTTGGCTACCTCAGATTTTGTCGCGTTTAGTTTTTTTAAAAAACTTTAGATTAACTTAAGTAACTTTATAACTTTTTGAACGATTTTGCCACAAACTAATGGCATTCAATCGGGAACGAAGCTTGCGGATGGTCCAAATTTCAACTCGAAACCGAGCCTCCGTTCGACCCCTATCATGAGCCAAAAAAGCTGAGCGACTTTCCGTTGCCATGGTAACGGGACTTTGTTATAATGTAATTTCCATCTACACTACTTATCGGATCAAAATAAAAATAACATATTCGTGATCGGACGGACATTCTAAATAATTTGGCCACCTCAGATTTTGTCGCCGTTTAGATTGAAAAAAAACTTTCGATTAACTTTAATGTAACTTTTTAACTTTTTGAGCGATTTTGCCACAAAACTATACAGCAACCCGTCTAGGTGGTATGTACATGTGTGCAAAATTTCAGGTCGATCAGAGAAACGGTGCGACCTGTACCGAAGCAGTAACAGTCAAGTGGAGACGCTCGCTCAATCACCAACATAAAAAAACAGACATTCGAGCCATAAGAGTCAAGTGGAGACGCTCGCTCAATCACCTTGGTCACGATATTATTACATACGAGAGTAGACTCCTTCCTAATCAAAACAACAAGACACGCATTACAATTTTGAGGCTTTAAAATTGTTATTTTATTTTGGACATGCACACGTGATGTGTGTGGAACATCAACCACTGTTTCAAAAAGAAAAAAAAATCAAGTAAGAAAGTTTGGAAATGTGCCGCATTGGACGGGTATTGGAGTTATGAAGCTGAGGTGAAGGGAGTCTTAGCTGGGAAGTCAAAGTGCGAACATTATGACAAGGAGTTCCAGGGGAGAGCTGGGAGCAACAAGGGAGAAGATGGAAGACACCAGAGGTCGTGGTTTCGAGAACTGTTTTATACCTATCAGACGAGAGATATTCGCTTATTGTCTAACTGTTAATTGTTCGTACGCTACTAAGGGAATTCAGTGGGGGAGTCGAACTCAGGAATATCTGGGGAAATGCACAATCTTAGACGAGGACGAGAAAATGATTATAAGATAATATAGTGATTCCCGAAATTGGAGATTTGCTGTTAAACCGCGCTTGTTCCACATTTCCCAATTCAACAATTACATCCCATTTACAATTTCAATACAATTTCAATCCCGGTCGGTACACGGTTATTTAGGGTTGTAAGACTACGCCCCACGTAAGTTTCGGAGCTATTTACAGCCCTTAACAATTACAATAGCATTAAGACACAACATTCAACATTCATTAAAAATGCTGCTCAACAATTATTTGGGTTTTACAATAATCATCATCATTATACATTCACATTACAAGTTCAAGTTCAAGTTTTTATTCATCCGTAGATTCATACAGGATACAAATATGGATGTCGTCATGTTGTAGCAAAAAGTGTATGAAAAATAGTAAGAAGTAATAGCATTAGTAAAAAGCTTTATTGTCATTTTGCTATTTTACATACCGGTACACAAGTATATAATATTAATTTTACAATTTACGTTTTTCTACTTTTCTTCCCTCTACAGTCTACACTAATAATAAACTAATGAGAATAAACAACGTTTAAGCTATTAAACAATCCCTATGTATATTAAGATTCAAAGCCGGTTACTTCCTGAGAATAAGCTTTGTGTAATATAACAGTTAACAGATTGTTGCATTGATGCCAAATTGCAAAATAATTTAATTATCTAAACAGGGATTGTTTCGTGAATCCAACTTATATAGCTTGAAACCTAGTAATGGCCGCGTAATTCTGGGAGTAGCAACGACAGGCCGGAAGATTGACCAAAGGGCGTAAAAGCAACGCTGACAATGCCGCGGAGGTAGTATTTATTGGAGACCGTGTGAAGAAACACGATCCCCCCACCAGAGTCTCCACCACACACACTCGTGCTTTCGTTCACGAAACCAGCGCAGAACTTTTCTTCTGTGAGCAGATGCTGTTGTTCTAGTTCGATGGAGTCCAAACAAGTATCTGATGATACATACGGCAGCTCCAAGTACTTCAGGGGCGTCACTCTGAGTTCCATGCTCAGTCAAGCCCCAGCCAGCCACCTGAAACAACAAGTACTTGTGAAATAACCGCAAGCTTTCCAATTTCCATTAGTCACTCTGGTTCAAGCCTCAGCCAAGCCCCACCCGGACCTGAAACAATCAATACGGACACAAGGACTCCAAATACTTTAGTCCGGCTATTCAAGAGCCCCCCCAAAACAAAGTACCAGCACCTTTACAAAACTATCGATTGCAATCATCTCAAGCTCCAGCACCACCTGAAACACAAGTACTGATTTGACAACGGCAGCCAAGTACTTCAGTACGCAACTCTGAGTTCATGATATCAAGCCCAGCCAGCACCTAAAAACAATTATCTGATGACACAGTCGCAGCCTCAAGTTCGTAGGCCTCATTATCCATCAAGTCAGACACACGAAACAACAAGTATCTATGACCATCACATACGGCAGTCCATACTCAGTCAGCCTCAGTTCCAGCTCGAATCAAATACAGCCACCTGAAACAACAAGTATCTAGCATCACATACTGCAGCTCCAAGACTTCAGTACGGAACTCTGAGTTCCAGCCTCACCTGCACCACACTGAAACAATATCTAACGCACATCCAAGGACTCAGATCCCTTAGTCCGGCACTCTGAGTTCCATGCTCAGTCAGCCCAGCCAGCCACCTAAACAACAAGTATCTGTGACATCGGCAGCTGCCAAGTACTTCAGTACGTCATCTGAGTTACATGCTCATCAGCCCCAGCCACCCCCCTAAAACAACAAAAAAAAGTTAATCTTGAGGCACTTACCCCCCCCCCCCCCCAAAGCCTCCAAGTACTTCAGTACGGCCTCTGATTTCCCATCTCAGTAAAGCCCCAGCCACCCACCGAAACAAAAAAAGTATTGAGACACATAGGAAAGCTCCAAGTATTTCAACGGCACTCTGATTTCCCATGCCGTAACCCCCAGCCACCACAAAACAAAAGTATCTGATGCACATCGGCAGCTCAAGTTTTCGTTCGCACTCTGGTTCCTGCTCAGTCAACCCCCACCCAGCCACCTGAAACGAGAGTACACGTCATCTTAAACCTTTTTTGGCCCTTTGTATTTTACTTTTGTCAAAATGTTGATACTGCTTTTAGATTGAGATAAGTGCGTTAGGATACTAAAAAACCGCCGCTATCTTGGAGTTTATTTTGATGACCCCTTTATTTCATTTTTTTTATATTTTTTGCGGGGAAAACGCCATTAGATAGTTTGTAATATTTTATTTTCCAAAATGGTTTCGCTTACAAAAAAAATGTATATTTATTAGTATTAAAAATAAACATTTTGGCCTTGTTTCCAGAGTTGCGTTTCTAATGTCCCGAACTTTTTTGTTTTGTTTGTATAGCCCCTTCTAGAAGACCATAACCACTGAAGAGTCCCAATGGAGAAGTAATTTTAAATGAATTTAGCATAAACGGTGGTGACAAGAAATATTATATAGTGTGTACGAAGAACATGTTTTTCACAGCTTTTGACGTTGTAATAATGACAAGCCCGGGGGGTTTTATATAAAGTTTTTCCTGTTTTGTACAAAAAATTAGAGTGGTTCTGTAGAATACACAAAGCAAACTTACAACGCCCACAGATCCCAAATTTAGTTTGGGCTCGTCCGAAATTGCCCCAATCAACGCAGATCAGGTTGTCTTCCAGTTGAACGACCGGGGGCTCGGGAAACCCCCATGTGTTTTGGGGTTCAAACCCTTTCTGATGCCTGCTTTTTTTTTTGTACATTTTTTGACATATTAAAAACAAATAAATAATAAATAATAGTAATAATTTTCATGAGAAATAATTTGATGCGCTAAATTTCACACGAAAATTGATTCATAAAAAAAGGTTTTTGTGAAAACATCATTACAATCGGATAAAGCATGAGGTGCTATAACGAAGAAAATTTTTTAAAAAAACGAAAAAAAATCGAAAAATGCGATTTTTATAAGAAAAAATTTTTCGATTGCGCCAAAAAGTGGCAGTTCTAATTAAGAGATTTCGAAGGCCTCCAGAAAATTTTATCGTAAGGAGTTCGGTTAGCCTGAAGTGTTTAAAAAAACACAAAAAAACAAACAAAAAAAAAAAAACCGGATCTTGGCTTCGTCGCTACCTCATCAATTACTATTGACTTATTGGCTTGGAATGAATGAGTCATCTGGGGTCTTTTTACCACTTTAAAATCAATGCACGTTTTCTTTTTGCGTTTAGTCGATTTTTTTTTTTGGTAGTTACTTTACGGCCCCCTTAATTTTAAAAGTACTTTTTACTTTTGAAACTTGTAACGGTTTTTAAAAATTTAAAATAAGAGGATTGAGAGAATCGCCCCGATCCCCCCCCAAACCCTTTTTTTAATTAATGGCCCTTACAAAGTTCAAAATGTAAAATGCACATTTAATTAATGTAGGCCGATATAGTAACTAACTAATAAAAAATGGATTGAACGCAGAAAGAAACTGCAGCATGTATATTCAAGTGGAAAAAAAACACTTTCGTGGCTCATTCATGTCCAAATGTTTACATAATTTATTCTTATCGTAACAACTATACGTTTGTTTATTTTTTCATCTGATCTTAATTCTTAATCCTAAACAATTATACATAATTAAACCTATTTAAAGTGTACTTCACCCAGTGGCGGATCAGGGTGGAGCTAGGGGGGCTTGGCCCCCAAGAAATCCCAGCTTCAATATTATATTCTGCAAATTATCTGGGTTTACGCAAAAAATTAAATTCATCTATTAAATTCTCTTTTTCCGTTCAGCAAAGCACCTTAACTTCTTCTAAAACACACAAAACAACTTTAAAAATACGTATTTAATTTATTTTTTTAATCACATTTTTATTTATTGTAGGTTTAAATCGCAATGGATCTAGCATCTAGCTGATATGATTAGCAACTCGTACCGGATGTCTGTAAAATTTCAGCGTAATTTGTTCAGCAATTCGGCTGATTTTCACACACACACATACACACTGGCACACACACATACACACGCACACATACACACAGGCACAGAAGAACAGAACAAGCGCCGTTTGATATGAATTGTATCCTCAGTCACTCCGCTCCCTCGTCTAATTACTGATATAGTTTTGAGGGTTTTGATGTTAAAGACATATTACAGCACCCCTCGGAATTTAGAAAACCCGGCGCCCCCGCTTTGACAAGTATTACTAGCTGTCTACTGGTACTTGAAAAGATTGCAATGCTTTTATAATCCTGTCAAATAAGATCGTATATTGACGTAGAACTCAAACGCGCTACCACTGTCGGATCCGCCACATGCACACTTGATATTTAGAACTATTAGCCTATATTTTTAGGTGTGGTATCGTCCGATGACCGTACGAACGAATAGTGCATAATTATTCGTAAGGCTGACCTTACGTTGATTTTACACTCAGTAATAGAAACATCACAGACTGTAAAAGCTCTCGCGCAAAGCCATTTAAATTCACATTTAAATACTAACACTTGTAGCCGCGGCGTAGGCCCATTACAGTGTCCCGTCCCAGGCCCAATTATTATAACAGTGAAGGCCTTAAATTACAAATAGATGTAGGGAACCGTATCTACTACTGGGCCAAATATTTTGAACTGTCATAATGATTTTATATTGCAGTATTTGAATTTTATGAAGGATATTCCTAGTTTACAGTTCAGGACTCAGGAAAACCGCAAAAAGTTTATTTTACACCACACAAATTGTAAACGTTTTAATGTTACCCCCACCTTTAAAACGTTATTTGCATATATAAAATTGCCTAGAAACATAACTCGCCGGTTACTTCAGCAGAACAATGCTTGTTCGAGACCACGAAAGTCCAGACCTGCAGACACACATGTATTTTTAAATAGTTATTTTTTTGGTTTCGCAATCAACAACGACGACTACGACGTGAGAAACTGGGCCCTTCAACCGTTAGGTCATATTGCGCCGCCCTGTGAATGAAAGTAAATGAGAAGAGTTAATGCAGGTTTGTTTGATGATTGATTGTTTTCTCAGTGTATACATAACAAAATAAATTGATGATGAAGTAATAGCAAAATAAAAAGTTATGTATGAGAATGTGACATAAATAAAGAAAGAAATGTGTATGATTGAATTCGCATTAGTTGTTAAATAGACTTACTTTAGATGAAATTTAGAAGTTTGTCGCCGTTATCATATGATAGAAGTTCTTCATATGATTGGGAGAGATCAATTGCATGCGCAGGGCACATATTTTGTTACATTTCTGTTAGCATATGATTACGGTTAAAGGTACGATCACATGTGTCACATATGGGAAATAACCTTTTCTCTGGTTAAGAGATTCCGTGAGTTAGGCGTGTGTGGCCCTATCCGAAGTTCTCAACAATACCACCTCATTCTCTACGGTGAGAGATCGAGACGTGGCGGACGATTTTATTATTCAATGTGGGCATCACCACTACGCATTTGTTATTTTGCAACACAGCCCGAAGATGCTTTGCTGTGTCGCAATCCAACAATCTTTGCTTAATCCACTTCTTGACATTCTGGAGATCTGGGAACAGATTGAAATCAAACGTCGCGACGGCTGGAAGCTTCCTTAGGCAGCCCGATCAGCGTGTTCATTTCCTCTTATGCCCATGTGTCCCAGGTTCCAGCAAAACTCTATTAATATTCCTATAGAGGTTAGTTTTTCATATAAATTGGATGTCTTGTACTAAATGATGACTAGATACATGTGGTCTTATAGCTTTGAAGTGAACTTAAGCTATCTTAACACAAAAGGTTAATTCTCACAACAACGACAACGTCCACTCATTCCTCATTTTGTATCCAGTTGGAAATAAATGAAAGTATATAATATAATAGTTTTCTTTCTTTCTTTGATGAGCACTGTGGCCCGAACATTATTTCTTTTGTGTTAGGTCGGGATATATGTGAGGAAACCCCTACCTCGTTGACATGATGTTCCGCGACAGTACCCCGAAATAATAGTTCGCGTTTTCGACCACCTTGGCTGCGCTAGTGTTCCTTGGTTTTCTCGAATAGTCCGTCAACAAATCTTTCATAAAAAACTCAATCTTTTCACCCCCAACACCCAATAATTTTTATACTTTTTTAGTGACAAACACAGTATAGTAAGCTACCCCATGCAATGAAAATTGCCATATTGGTAGATAAAAATAATAAGAATTCTATTCCTTTGGGAGGCGAACGAATTTCACCCCTAGTGCCCGCTACCATCCCTTAAAATTAGAATTGGAACCAGGTCGTATTCTATACATTATAATTATTAAAATTATCCATAAAATTATTCTTTTGCATGTTTCGGTCCAATCACTAATGTCACTTGTTTTTTTAACCCCACCCCTAGTATGATTTTTTTATCAACACTTACCACCATGAAATTGGGCATGGTGGTAAGATAAAATATAAAATTTTATTTCGTTGGGAGGCAAACGATATTTCCCCCCTAGTGTGCCCTTTACTTAACCATCCTTATATTGGAAATTGGTACTAGATCGGTATTCTTAATACCAAAAAAATTATTAAAATTACCATAAAATTATGCTTAATCATGTTTCGGTTCAATCAACCTAATTTCAAACATGTTTTTTCTACCCCCACCCACTAGTAGTAAGTGACCATATTTTGAAAGTTACACCGGAACAACCACTTAAAGTGATAACATAGGTCTTAAATATGCAAATTCATTTGAATAATTGGGCATTGAATCATATTTTTTTTTGTTTTACATAGTTAGCCCATGGCCTTGAAAATATATCGAAAGCGAAATATTATTATCGAAAGCGCCTAACTAGTTCTACAAAAGTTACTTTTATATGGCCTAATTTCGTTTTATGTGGTATACTGGTCATTTCGCCAAAAAGTAGTGATTGCAGTGCTATTTTTTTATTGATGGAAATGATGCCTTTACCTCGGTTTATAACCTGAAATGTAAAGATTTTTTATAACGAAATGACGAACTTTTTATTTGCTATTTCTCATCGTACCTATACCCATAGGTGAAATTACATGAATTGCGATAACCTTTTTCCTTCAATTAGACCATGATGTACTGAAGAAAACAATGAGGCAAGTTTTCAATCATTTGAACAGCTTGTAGCGTTTAAAAAATAATTTTGAATTAATATACTTGCACAATTTTTGTGAATTGGAATTGCATCAATACAATTTTGTTTGGTACTTGGGACAAATTATGGTGTAAAGACAGTAAGAAAATTTTCCAAATACGTAAAAACCACGTAGTGCTGTGACAAACCGTTCATACTTAATACCCTAGATAGATTACGCTCGTGACCTCGCTCGTGACCTCTGTCAAAGAGTCAAGGTCATTCGCAAACATAGAAACCGGCCTAGGTCGATGCAGAAAGTCTACTGAAGACATTGAGCTGATTGTTACCAAAAATGTAGACTAGGGAAACGCCAAAAGTCGTTTGTTAAACGAGTGAGGTGAGCACCATGTGTATAATACCCGGTATCATTCCCCATACTGGGCTAGATCCACCCTTGGGTAAAATTGGGGGGAAATGGGATGTTCCCGGGTACTCAACACTTGGCTCACTCACTTATTTAACAACGACTTTGGCGTTTCCTAGTTATTTAAATTGAACATTCAAAATGCGAATCGTGTTCGAACGTACAAGCGTGAAACATTAACAATTTCCAAGAAAAAACAAAATCACCCGATTTGTATTTCCCATTTAACACCCCTCAAAAATAATATGTGGGTGTAAAATATAAAAAAGTTCATACTAACCGGGTATCGAACCCCAACCCTCCGTGCGGTATGCTAAATGCTTACCATAGGCCATGCCATGCCACGCAGATTTCGTCCCGCTAGCTAAATCGCTAGCTACTTCTAAAAAAATGCTATCGATATTTTTAAAAATCACACTTGTATTTATTGTAGTTTAAAATCGCAATGGATCTAGCTGTTTTGTTAACAGTTTCTCAATAAACTCGTACCGGATGTCTGTTTAAAATTTCAAGCGCAATCTGAACACCGGTTCGGCTGATTTTCGACGTACAGACAGACAGACAGAATCACAGAATGGGGGCCGTTTGAGTTGAATGGAGACACTCGGTCGCTCCGCTCCCTCGTTTAATTAAAATATTTAAACGAGGGAGCGGAGCGACCGAGTGTCTCTATAAAACTCAAACGGCTCTCATTCTGTGATTATGTCTGTCTGTACGTCGAAAATAAAGCCAAACCACTGACAGATTTCGCTGAAATTTTAAACAGACATCCTGTACGAGTATACTGAGAACTGTTAACAAAATCAGCTAGATCCATTGCGATTTAAGCCTACAATAAATAAAAATTTGATTTTTTAAATTATCGATAGCATTTGTTTTGTAGCGCTAGCGGGACAAAATCTGCGTGGGTGACATGGCACAGTGGTAAGCATTCAGCCTACCGCACGGAAGGTTGGGTTCGATGCCCGTTAGTTTGAAAATTTTTTATATTTTTACATCCAAAATATTATTTTTTTAGGGGTGTTTAAAAGGAAATAAAAATTAGGGGATTTTGTTTCATCTTGGAAATTTTTTAACGTTTTACGCTAATTCGTTTTGAACACGATTTGCATTTAAAATGCTCAATTTAAATAACTAGGGAAACGCCAAAGTCGTTGTTAAACGTGAGTAAGCCATGTGTTTTAGTACTCGGTATCATTCCCCATGGGCCATACTGGGCTAGATCCAGCCTTAGGTAAGGGGAGGAAAGGAATGTTCCCGGGGGAGCATCCCAACTGACCGTATTCTCAACTGGCCGTAGTCTCAATTGACCGTAATTTAACGGCCGAGTCTCGACGACCGTAGTCTCAACTGACCGTCCTTTTTAGGAAATCTCAATTGACCGTATTCCCCAATTGATCACCGTCTTCCCGATTGACCATCTTCTCGATTGGCCGTATTTTTAACTGACCAACTTTTATGAGGAAGCCCAATTGGCCTAGTCTCAACTGACCGTCTTCTCGATTGACCGTAGTCTCAACTGACCGTCTTTTAAGTACCCGCCTTCGAAGGCTGGGACACGGATATGATTGGTTTTTAGAGCCTCCCTACGGGTGTTGATTGGTTGATGTCATTAGCCATACCCAGCGTGGCATTTCCATAGCCTCAATAGCCGCCGACTCAATTGACCGTCTTTTGAAGGGTGGACAGGGGCACATATATGATTCGCTTATGTCAATAGCCATATCGTCGTTACCATAGAGCCCTAATTGCCTTGTCAAGATACACTGTAAAATTACAATACATGTAGTTGCGCGCGGCACCCGAGACCGTTATCATGAAAATCAATGCATTATTTTTCACACTAAAAGTCATTAAAGCAAATCATAAACCTGTGAAAAGGTGATACAAACATAAAAGAACGGTATGTACCCAAAGTTAGGTCAATGACCCATCAGGCGTACGTTTAAATGACTTCATTTACATATATATATATAGATTTATCTAGGTTGTAGACCATAGGATACACACATAACAAAAACTTGTAGAAATACAGCCAAACCTTACACACTCAAAAGGAATGAGATTAAAAAAAGGGCCAAGCTCATCTACCCTTCCACATTTGCGCATTCTTAACTCATAAACGTACAGTGTCCCATAACAGCATCCTCGAAAAGCTTGGCAAAATAGAATTTGCGATTATTAATTTAAACGTAATAGTTTATCCAAGTTCTTTTTTTCTAATTAATTTAAACGTAAACATGCAAATTCTATTTTGCCAAGCTTTTCGAGGATGCTGTTATGGGACACTGTACGTTTATGAATTAAGAATGCGCAAATGTGGAAGGGTAGATGAGCTTGGCCCTTTTTTTAATCTCATTCCTTTTGAGTGTGTAAGGTTTGGCTGTATTTCTACAAGTTTTTGTTATGTGTGTGATCTCATTACTTTTTCAAGTTCCATTACAAAATTATTTGTTAAAATATAATATTTTTATCAAAGTTGATTTAATTTTTATGGTATTAGCAATAACAATAGGATGTAAAATATCTAGGCCCGGATTCATGTACATCCTGGGTATAGGTGGTATAACCATGGTATAACGACGGTATAAGGACTGGTTAAGTCTAGGCAACTCACATCCAATTAAAAATTTCCCATGTAACAACAAACGCACAACTTATGTTATTTTACACCTATTTCACTGCATCCACAGCCATGTAAATCATCAGATAATCAAAAGAATATTGAAAATTTTCACCATCTTTTGTTTTACATTTTCATTAAAAGTGACAGGAGATTGCGTGAGTTTTTAGACGAGTGAGCGAAGCGAATGAGGATTCTGTTACGCTCTACTCGATCGGGCCTTGGCCGTGAGCATTGTCCAATGTATGTATGTATGTAATATGTATGTATGTATGTTAAATGTCTGTCTGTCCGGGCTCATACGGCCGAACGGCCAAATAGATTGAGCTGAAATTTTAAACACACATCCGTGACCAGGTAACTGAGAACTGCTAACAAAATGAGCAATATCTGTTGCGATTTAAGCTCGCAAGAAATAAAAATGTGAAAAATGTGAACTTAGATTGCAAATGTTTACAATACCCATTAGTAAAATAGAACACAGCCTGTGAAAGTTTGCGATCAGATGAACCAAGTAAATGTTTTATTATTGTTTTGTTTTTATTTCTTCTGTCATTCTGTAAATGATGCTGTAGTGGAGTAAAGATTACTAACTATAGTGCAAAATGTGATACCAGCATAAAAATTTGCAATTATGTAGATTTTGTAATGAGAAATTTGAAAATAACTGGCTCCACGATGGGGTCTTATTATTTTACTTTTGATTAATTAATTAATATTAATTAGTTAATTATGTGACAACAATTTCAAAGTGGCAATAAATAAGTCATGTTTGGTATTAATTAAGAGCATTTTTCGCCTTTATAAAGAAAAAAAATACATTGAAAAAATATATTGAAATATACATAAGTTATAGTTAAAAATGTTGATTTTTCTGATTTTTTATTTTTAACCAAAAGATCAACGTAAATAAAATTTCTCCTAACCAATGATATCACAGTGTTCACAAAAGAGCTGGTTACTATAATTAATGTATCATTTTTCAATTTTCAATAATAGTAATTACAATATATTTAACACACATAACAATATGGCGTAAATATGTCTAACTATGGTATAAAATATGATACCAACTTAAAAATTTAGCAATCTTAAAGCTTTTGTAATGAGAAATTCGAAAATAACTGGCTCCAAGCTAAGTGTTTAGTATTTAACTATTAATTGATTAATTAACATTAATTAGTTAATTTAGTCCTAAATTTTCAAAGTGAAGACAAATTTGTAGTGTTTGGTATCAATTGAAAGAATTTTTTACCAACATTAAGAAAAAAAATACATTGAAAAAATATATTGAAATATATACATGTTATAGTTAAATATGTTGATTTTGTGATTTTTTAGTTTTTGAACCAAAAGATCAACTTTAAAGTAAAGAAAAGTTACAGAAACATGTTGTGTGACGTAGCAAAATGCATCATTTGACTTGTTTATATCAACCTTAAAGATTTTGTAATAAGAATTTCGAAAATCACTGGCTCCAGGCTGAGTTTTGAGTATTTAACTATGAATTGATTAATCAAATTAATTACTTAATTGTGTCCAAAAATATTAAAGTGAAGGTAAATTTGTCAAGTTTGGTATCAAATGAAAGCAATTGTCACCAACATTAAGAAAAAAATACAATAAAAAAAATATTGAAATATATATTTATGTTATAGTTAAATATGTTGATTTTGTGATTTTTAGTTTTTGAACCAAAAGATCAACTTTAAGGTGGGAAATCCAGGCATGTAGTACCAAATTTCTTCACTCGAGCGCTGCGGACTGTGACATTTTAATATGACACCGGGCCGACTTGGCTAACCTTTCCCCTCTCTGTCTAGCGTGGCGCGCGCACCATGCTAACCCGTCTCAGTATGCGCGCGCATCACATAATGTCTGCCGCTCAGTTCAAAGAAATAGTTAACCTTATTGACTGAGGAAATAAAATAAAAAAACCTTCAAAACCTTAACGTTTCTAATTAAAATATAAATTACTTTTACCCGGAAAGGAGTTCTATTAACTATTATTAAAAATTAAACAAAAAATACCTTCAAAACCTTTAACGTTTCTATTTAAAATATAAATTACTTTTACCCGGAAAGGAGTTCTATTAACTATTATTTAAAAATAAACAAAAAATACCTTCTAAATCTTTAACATTTCTATTAAAAAAAAAAAACATTGTTGGGGGTTTGAACCAGCGCAGAGCGAACCCTACCTTAGTAATCCCATCTGTTACCACCCTGCTACGGCGCAC
This sequence comes from Sweltsa coloradensis, assembly GCA_024449915.1. NCBI lineage: Eukaryota > Metazoa > Arthropoda > Insecta > Plecoptera > Chloroperlidae > Sweltsa > Sweltsa coloradensis. The sequence continues at coordinate 406,947 of JAMZAV010000643.1, forward strand.
TGTGTACGTTGTCCGCCTATAAACGTATATAGTGGCATCGCAAGCGAGCCGTGAGCGCGCGGTGGTGGGGGAAGGTTAGCAAAGTCGGCCTTTAGATTCAACCGTGACATTTACGTGAGGCTGCGTTCTAGGTTCTAAAGAAGGAACTAAATATAGTTCACGACTTCTGTGAAAGATAGCGTTGTTTTGCGCATGCGCACTCCATTCATTTGTCGGCGGGTGATTCGAATACCCTGATTCTATTGGTTGTCTTGAATAATCAGTCTGAAGTTCCCCCCCCCCCCCCCAACACTCCGTCAACCCGAGCACACAAACAGCTTGGTCGCCCGACCAACCTTTCTATAATCCTCAGGTATAAGATACCTCAGGTGCTCCCATTGTGCAAAAGATTAATACCATCTCGAAACTAAAAGCGGGGTTGATAGTTTTGTCTCAATTTTAACAAATTCATTGTCTTATACACATTTTTCTAAGCATTTTCATTTTTTTTGCGAAGTGTTTACGTTAATTTTCAGGGAATTATTCGAATGAAATCATATCAAATAGTTATGTTATTTGTTCTTCAATCCCTCTTAAAATTGAGGTACAAGTTCGATTCAAAAACATTTTTGGCCTGGTTATGACTTGATAAATAGCATACACTATATACAATCCTCAAATGTTGAAAATTACGCGATTTAACTATCACTTGAAAGAGATTCCATATATGTATTGTCATTTTCATCTTGGAATGTAAATTGAAAACCTCAGTGAGGGTCCTAAAATCTCTCTATTGAATTCGCTATGGGCAACTCAACCTTTTCAAGACAAATTCCTTTTGAAAGGTTGGGCTGGAGCATTTGCGGTCTGTATAAATTATGGTAATGCGCAAAACTTAAACAATATAACTATATTATTTCAATCTTATCACTTAAATGATAAGTCGAGTCAAAATTGGACTACAGTACTACACACATTGTCTAGCTTGCATTTTTCCGGTTATTTTAGTTTTTTTGTGTGGCGATTGTAGCTTTAGTTTCAAATAAATGTGTTTATATACTATTCATGAATTACAAAATCATAATTAATTATTAGCTTGATAAAATTATTGTACTGTTTTTCTACACGAATTATTAAGTAGGCCTACTCTTAAAATTTGTATAAGCTACTGCAGAAGCCATTGGTTGATTTCAGATTGGTGTTGTTTTAACTGTTATCTATGAATATAAACTATAAAGGCATACAGTAATTATATTTGTCCCCTTGTAAATAAGTTGTCAGTTGCAGTGATGTTGAGTTGCAAGTCAATGAAAGACGGCGGTCCCGCGGTGCCGAGTCCTCATTGGTGTAAAAAAAAGACTTTGGATGAAAGCTAATGTTGCAATAATAACTTTACGTGACGCTAGTTCGATCCTCTGTCCGTGTGAATTAGCTCTGCAATCTGGCACCGCACGGGCTATCGACTCTCATACGCTGCCGCCCACTTTGATTGTACATTGTTTATTGTTTGGGGAAGGGGTGTTGTCACCAACCCGCTTTGCCTTATTTCTAATATGCGTAATTACCAGTGGCGCCTTTACGTTATTTGGTGGGTCCATAGACGCTGAAAATTTCCGGGGCCCATGCTTTTCACAATCAATAATATGAATATTTGTGGGAGAGTGCGACAAAGTGAGACAAAAATAAAAAATATTTTGGACTACCAAATTTATATTTAATACGATGGCAATGTTAGAACGTAAAAAATCTTCATACAACCGAACAACCGGACAACATACTACAAATGTTTTTTTCAGCCACGTTGTTGGATAAGCACGTATATTTGGTGCGTTGAGCCGATATGATTGATAATGATATAACATTGGCTTCTTTTTCCCCATTGTAAACATGGATTTTTTTTTGTAGTACTAATACAAAATTGAGTTTATCTTATATACTAAAAAGGGTATGGGCATGTCCATAACCGTACACTAGCCAACCTGTCCCGTTATGGGACAGGTAAACCACAATAAACTAACAAACTCTATATTTATGACCAAACCAACCAACAATACAACTACAAGGCTGTGTATAAATAGCAGATTTCAACAAGTGGTTTTAACAACTCTTTAAAATAATGTTCATGAGAGATATTACGTAGATCTTACTTAACATTGGTAAAATACACAGGTCTAAGGTTTGAGATAGTTCAAGTCTCCTACAAATTTTATTACAATCGGAGTAGCCATGTAAGTGGTAGAGAACAAAGAAATTATGAATCATTTTTCATGTCATGAGATGTTCATGCATATGAAATAATTCATCGATTGCATTAAAAAGCTTGGCAAGCCTAAGTTCAGTGATTATTTTGAAGGTGTCCATAAAGAGTGATGAGTTCACGGGAAATTTGGGGCCATGCACTTAGCTCGAAGGAGGTGGGGGGGGGGGGGGGGGGGGTTAGCTTGGTGGGGTTCTAGGCGCACGCCTAGTGCGCCTAGGCCTAAATTCGCTTCTGGAAATGACGAGTTGTTTTCAGGCGTAATTCAAATCCTATACTCCTTATATAGCCTACCGCGTAAATATCGCGGACGATTGCAGGAAAAAAAACATCGCGCGCTAAGCAATTCTTACAGATTGCCCAACTCACAAGCACCAAATGTTCACTTTTCGAGGGTTTGGTTTTGTTCTGGTCGTTCGTTCGACGTTCGGGTTATACAAATATTAGGCCTAGTTGTGGGTCCGGTAGTACGGTTTCGATTCCCTGCTGCTTTAAAATACCCCATCAATAAAATTAATATATCATTTTCTGATTAGAATTGTTAAAATTCTTGTTTGTCATTGTGTTGTTGACGATAAAAGAATGAAGCGTCCATCTCATTATTTAATCAGAAGGATAAAGATGGGCTATGACGATAGTAGATTATTTTGTATGTACTCCCAGGGAATGCACCTGTCAGAACACGGCTTTACCTGGGACAGCATACAAGATGTTTTGGTTTTCTAACAATTACTCTAGTTTTACTTCCTTTTTGGAGGGTATAGGGGATGAGGTTGAGGGCACAATGATTTTGAAGATGACAACACCAAAACAAAAGCTAATGGAGGTTATCGTAAAGAGCCCGTTAAAAAGAAGTATCTACCGACTGACGCAGGGGTTATAGAAAGGTGTTTTTGTGACATTAGGATTAGGCGAGGGGACAGAAAAGGCAAAAAATTGAGTGACTGTTTTGTTTTGTTTATGGAATACGGATATCCTATTATAGCTCTTATCTACGTGATTTTGTGAACGTTATGACACCTCAATCACATATTTGCTTATATTATCAGGTAGTTGGTATAGTTTGATAATTTTATTATACTGTTGTATTTTTTCCGTTCCAATTACTATACAAAAGATAATATATTCCACTTGATTTATGATTAGTTACATGACTACAACCATTTTTGTTGTCAGCAAACACGTACGGATACACTAACTGTCAGTGTCGGGGGCTGTATGGTAGGCCTACATTTTGTTTTGATTGAATAATACAATATTAGCAGATAATTTATGTGTTTGTATTGTGATTATTACCATCATCCTCACCATCACCATCCACAACATCAGTATTACGATAATGTTTTTACTTTGTAAAAGATACGAAATCCAGGCGGCTCCATCACGAATAAAATAATTGATGAAGATAAAAAACAATCGCCAAGTCTTCGGACTTTCGTCTACAGAATAACGAATGGAAAGGATTCTGCTTGTTGTCGCTGGAGACTTTTGGGGATGGGGTAACTGTATTGTTCGTTACCCTTGCTTTCAGCGGCCTTGTCTCCTAGTCGAGTGGACTAGCCGCATTCCTACCGATCACGTGACCGTCCCTCACACAGTGACAGTGACTAAGAAGTTGCTAGCTAATCCGTAAGACCGAGAGCGCGCCAGCCCCTAGAGTCAAGCCGCAAAACATTATATTTTGGTTTTTATTTTTTTGACTTGTCATTTCAACTAATTAGTCGCTGAAACTTTACCGTAGCCAACATATAAGTTCAATACAACTGTGGAAAAAAAATCCGTCCAATTGGATTAAAACGAAGGGACGATAGTCGTAAATCTATTGTTTTCACAATACACATTGGTGATTTCTATATAATTTACAAACAAAACTATTAAAGATAGAAAAATAATATTGTAACTAGCTAATAGATAATAAAATTATCTAGGATTTGACATATTTCAATCACATACACAATGGCGTCTAATGGCCAATAAAAATGAGAATGTGTACAAATCCAAGTCACTTATTTTGCGTAGACACACACCCTTAAAGTAAAATTTCTTCTAACCAATGATAACACAGTGCTAACAAAAGAGCTGGTAACTATAATTAATAAGAGATCAATTTTCAATAATAGTATTTACAATAGATTTTACACAAATTAACAAATTTTCTTAATTGAAAAGTTACAGAAACATGTTGTGTGACGTAGCAAAATGCATCATTTGACTTGTTTATATCAATCTTAAAGATTTTGTAATAAGAATTTCGAAAATCACTGGCTCCAGGTTGAGTTTTGAGTATTAAGCGTCAACATTCGCTATTATATAGTGGTATCTAGCACTATCATCACGCGGGGGATTGTTGCATGTGCCAAACGAATAGTTCAATTTCGCTTCACCCAAAGAAAAATAGCTCTGGTGCTTGTTGGTTGTTGGTGCTTGTTGGTGACAAATACTTTCATTTGATACCAAAAATTACAAATTTATCTTCACTTTAATATTTTTGGACCCAATTAATTAATAAATTAATTTAATTAATCAATTCATAGTTAAATACTCAAAACTCAGTCTGGAGCCAGTGATTTTCGAAATTCTTATTACAAAATCTTTAAGATTGATGCAATGAATGAATGAATGAATGATGCATTTTGCTACGTCACACAACAATAACGTGTTTCTGTAACTTTTCAATTAAGAAAATTTGTTAATTTGTGTAAAATCTATTGTAAATACTATTATTGAAAATTGATCTCTTATTAATTATAGTTACCAGCTCTTTTGTTAGCACTGTGTTATCATTGGTTAGAAGAAATTTTACTTTAAAGTTGATCTTTTGGTTCAAAAACTAAAAATCACAAAATCAACATATTTAACTATAACATAAATAAATATTTCAATATTTTTTTATTGTATTTTTTTTAATGTTGGTGACAATTGCTTTCATTTGATACCAAACTTGACAAATTTACCTTCACTTTAATATTTTTGGACACAATTAAGTAATTAATTTGATTAATCAATTCATAGTTAAATACTCAAAACTCAGCCTGGAGCCAGTGATTTTCGAAATTCTTATTACAAAATCTTTAAGGTTGATATAAACAAGTCAAATGATGCATTTTGCTACGTCACACAACATGTTTCTGTAACTTTTCAATTTAAGAAAATTTGTTAATTTGTGTAAAATATATTGGAATTACTAATATTGAAAATTGAAAAATGATACAATAATTATAGTAACCAGTTCTTTTGTGAACACTGTGATATCATTGTTTAGAAGAAATTTTACTTTAAAGTTGATATTTTGGTTCAAAAACTAAAAAATCACAAAATCAACATATTTAACTTAAATATATATTTCAATAATTTTTTCAATGTATTTTTTTCTTAATGTTGGTAAAAAATTCTTTCAATTAATTCTTTCAATTGATACCAAACACAACAAATTTGTCTTCACTTTGAAAATTTTAGGACTAATTTATATAACTAATTAATGTTAATTAATCAATTAATAAGTTAAATACTAAACACTTAGCTTGGAGCCAGTTATTTTCGAATTTCTCATTACAAAAGCTTTAAGATTGCTTAATTTTTAAGTTGGTATCATATTTTATACCATAGTTAGACATATTTACGCCATATTGTTATGTGTGTTAAATATATTGTAATTACTATTATTGAAAATTGAAAAATGATACATTAATTATATTTACCAGCTCTTTTGAAAACACAGTGATATCATTGGTCAGGAGAAATTTGTACTTTAACGTTGATCATTTGGTTCAAAAACTAAAAAATCAGAAAAATGAACATTTTTAACTATAACTTATGTATATTTAATATATTTTTTCAATGTATTTTTTTCTTTATAAAGGTGAAAAATGCTCTTAATTAAAACCAAACATGACTAATTTATTGCCACTTTGAAACTCGTGTCACATAATTAACCAATTAATATTAATTAATTAATTAATTAATAGTTTAAATAATAAGACCCCATCGTGGAGCCAGTTATTTGCAAATTTTCTCATTACAAAATCTACATAATTGCAAATTTTTATGCTGGTATCACATTTTGCACTATAGTTGTGTTTTAGAAGACACTGATCCCACTACTGGGCCATTGCTGGCTATCAAGGATACTATTATAGGCTACACTTCGTTTGGGCTGGTGATGATCTACAAGAAACAGTGCGACGTATTTTATCTCGCAAACATCAGCTGGTAAGTAGGGTAGTATATTACTTTCCGAAACTAGAATGCGAGCTCTGGCAGTCGTTGTCGGGGACCCCCATATTCTCTAAAGACCTTTCCAACGACGACGACCAGGACAAAACGAACGATGACAAAGACGATGACGACCACGACGCGCCTTTACCCGTGGCTATTTCTGACCAGCACCAGCATGGGATTTTCCTCCCTATATCCTCTAGGTAAGAGTGGTGATTTGACCTAGCGGTTGTCGCACCCTTAATCCAAACTAAAACTAAATTGGGACGTATGGGATCAGCCTTTTCATAATAGGACGACGACAAACGGTTGACGCACCCTGAAACCAAAAACTATAAACCACTTTCTCTGTTTGCCTAGGCCTAAATATTTTATTTTTTTGGGTTTATTTGGATTAAGGACGCGTCAACCGTTAGATCATAATGCACGACTCTAGCCTAGGGGATGGGGAGGAGTGGCCCATGCTGGTCAGAACCAGCCATGGGTAAGGGGAGGAAGGGGGATTTCTCACGTCGTGGTCGTCATTGTCTTTGTCATCGTTCGTTGTGTCATTGTCACCGTCGTCGGGGAGGTCGTCAAGGGAAGGGGGAGGTGTCCCCGACGACGATTGCCAGAGCTCGCCTCTGGTTTTGGGGAGTATAGTATACTTCCCTCTTATTAGCTGATGTTTGCGAGGTGGACATTTTCTCTTGAATCGCCTTTTACGATTAGCAGAGCAATGCTCTGGGCCAATTCTACCCCGAACCCAGACGGAATCGTCTTTAATTTTTCATACATTGACGCTGGAGGAAGGACCTGTTCTAAGGGTCATACATCGGCCGTTCCATTTAGCCTGGGGTGAAGCCTATCTGTTCAACAAGGGTCTGTGACCACAAATGTTTGTATAAAGATTATACTAGGGAAACGCCAAAGTCGTTGTTAGACGAGTGAGTGAGCCATGTGTTTAGTCACCACATTACAACACACACATTACACACACATTACTTTTCTTCCCCCTACCTTGAAATCCTCCTTCCTCCCCTTACCCATGGCTGGTTCTGACCAGCATGGGCCCCTCCTCCCCATCCCCTAGGCTAGAGTCGTGCATTATGACCTAACGGTTGACGCGTCCTTAATCCAAATAAACACAAAAAAATAAAATATTTGGGTCTAGGCGAACAGAGAAAGTGGTTTATAGTTTTTTGGTTTCAGGGTGCGTCAACCGTTTGTCGTCGTCCTATTATGAAAAAAGGCTGGTCCCATACGTCCCAATTTAGTTTTAGTTTGGATTAAGGGTGCGACAACCGCTAGGTCAACGCCAAAGTCGTTGTTAGACGAGTGAGTGAGCCATGTGTTGTGTACCCGCTAACATTACTTTTCTTCCCTCTACCTTTGACCTCCCTAGCCTATCATTGGTTAAAGTGGCGCATTATGGCCGGACAGTTGACGTGCCCTTAAACTTAAAAACTTATAATTACCTAACTTAAATCCAATCAATGTTCACGGGTACTCAACACGTGGCTCTCTCACTCGTCTAACAACGACTTGGCGTTTCCCTAGTTAGACGAGTGAGCGCAGCGAACGTAGTCTACAACGCTACTCGATCGGTCCTTGGTCGTGATTAATTCTGTTTGTTAAATGTTAAATGTTAAATGTATGTTAAATGTCTGTCTGTCCGGTCCCATACGGCCGAACGGCCAAATAGACTGAGCTGAAATTTTAAACAGACATCCGTGACCAGGTAACTGAGAACTGCTAACAAAATGAGCACAATCTGTTGTGATTTAAACCTGCAAGAAATAAAAAACTGGAAAATACGTTGAAATGCATAGGAATTATTTTAACGACAATGATTTTCATTTTGAAATAATATTTTTTGTTTGTTATTTACCTGGCTGTGAAATGCCGTGTCCAAGGTTAATCGAATGTTGGATGTCAAGGTACCCCCAAATTCAGCTCGTAGATTGAGTAAACCTTGCAATATTTTCACGTATTTCGTACTGGCTATGTTTTCCATAGTATTGTCACAGATGATGGACTACACTGCGTTATATGCATTTCAAAACATGTTAAATAATTTAAAAAATACAATCCAGAAATTACAAAATCTTTCCCGAGCATTGAACCCACGTCCCCACATTTCGGCTAATGGGCGCTTTAGCCAACTTGACTGGACACACCAATCGTTGTTAAC